>JAABNX020000070.1:29814727-29836231 GCA_015163995.2 Mormyrus lacerda
TGTGTGTGTGTGTGTGTGTGTGTACGAGTGAGTGAGGGGGAGAGAGAGGGACACTGATTGGCTTCTACTGAGTTGTTATGAACCTAGTTGTGAATCTATTTTCTGTTTTAGACAATCTGTACAGGGGAAGAAAAAATCTAGAAAAACAAGAGAGAAGTTGAAAAGCCAGATAGCAGGACTAGAGAAATTACTTCAACAAGAGAGGAAACTTAAAGAGAAATACAAAAAAAGGTTTCAACGTGTAAAAAAGGATTTGCCAGGAACCACAGCTGACAGAAATGTCACAAATGAGGTCAGACAGACTTTACGTTACCACAGAGCACTCACAGCTCACATAAAGGACTCCTGAAACTGATGACAAAGTGGTGATTGATCCTTGGGTGATCCACCCTGTTACAACTGTTCTAAAGCATTCAATCCTGTTATGAGATACATATTTTACCTTTTTGTCATAAATAAACAAAATAAAGCTTCAGGATGTTATTTTATTGTTTGTATTATGTTATGACAAATATGTCAAGTTATATTTTGTAAACATTACATTATATTATTGCACTTTTCTAACAAACAGTCATGCTTTTGCAGATTATGAAGTAGAAATTCAGGGGTTTCCTTTATTTTCTATCTAAAAAAATATATAATTAATTACAAGGGACACATATTGTAAACTGCTAGGCCATGCTGGTGGCAGCTCATAAGCCTATTGTAAAAAATAAATAGCGGAATTACAAAATGGCTGTAACGGGGTTGAATTAAAATGAGACTTGTGTCAGACAAATATGCAAAAAAATAATTAATTTTCTATGTTTAGGTGGGAAAAAGTATTTTTATACAGTATTGACATTATCAGGTATTATCAAATGAAAAAAGATCTAAATTTGTAATGTACTTTTTTACCATCCTTCTCAATGACAAATGGCACCGTTTCTGTAGAATCACCTACAGTATACCCACCCCCACCACCAGCAGACCACAGTGACATATAACATATAACAGGGCTCTGGGTCTGGATAATTCCAAATCGATTCCAAATCCAGGCCTTGTTTTCAGTTCTTCCAAGGTATTAGTTTAATAATTACCTATTCTGATTGGTCAGAGGCTTCACACCTGACTGACAGGTAAAGGAAAGCTGGAAAACCAGAAGTGCTCGGATCTCGAGGACCATGATTTGAATAACCCTGACATATAACATGTGCAATATACTCATATTGTCGTGACCTGCTTGTACGATCCTTCCGTGCGCCAGGCCCCCCTCGTTACCTCGTGTGAAATCCCAATCATTTTCAGCTGTTTCGTGTCATTCCTGATTAGTCTTGTGTATTTCACTTCGCGTTCAAGTCTGTTTCCCCAGTCCGGTCATTAATGTTGCTAGTCTTGGTGTCTTGCCCATTCAATAAAGTCCTTTGTTCATATCCATGGCTTCGTTCGCCTGTTTGCCTGAACCCGCCGTGACACATATGTGCAATATTCCCCATAGCATAGTATTTAAATTATTATCACCATCAGCCAAAGTGATATTTAACATGTGCAATAAGCCCATATGTGCAATGCTCATTATAACACAGTAACTAAGTTATTACTACCATAAAGTAAACAACCTCTGTCTGTTTTATGTTGCATCCATTCTATGTCTGCTTCTGTGTATTGGACACTGTACATACTACTAATTTATATTCCATACTTTATACTCCAATACCTTTATATTTAATTTTTATATTTATAAGTGTCTGTGACTAGCTCTGTGGCTTATCTGCGACCTGAGTATTTAATTTCACTCCACAGCATGTGCGAACATGTGTGGAATGACGATAAAGTTTCTTGAATCTTGAAATAAATCCTACCAAACAGCCCGGCACAGATGAAGACTGTAAGCGTTTCAGATAAGGCCAAAATGTAGGCAATATTATTTATAAATCTTAGGCAAACAGACAGTGAGACGCTATGATATCTGTTAACTAAATGATTGGCCCAAATAGTTACAGATTTTTCAGTCCTGCATTATAAAAGAAACCAGCTTCCACAACAGTGCGAAGATACGTGGTTAGCAAGGGTGGATTAACGCATGAGATACAGTATCCTAGACGATAGCTTAGGGCAACGGCAAACATCAGGGCTCCACCCTGCCTTGGGAAAAATACAACGGTTAGTTAAAGTGGCAGCTCCATGCAGGTGGCATGACAGTTTTTATACCACATTTATAATAAGTGCTGTAAAATGCTAAGATCTAACATGCCATAAAATGTGAGAATGAAAGGCAGTGAATGCATTCTAGCATCCACACCCTCACTTAACTGTCATTGTGGGTAATACAATTCAAAACTGCCATACATTAAATTATACATTAAATTGCTGAAAACATGTAAAACACCTTTTGGTAGCAGGTGGGCTGAATCTGTCAGGCACAGCCTGGGTCTTTCCATGAGCATTGGAAATAATGCTTAAGGACTTTGTGGTACAGGTGACTAAGCGAATCGCTGGAACACTGCTGGATGTGCTTTGGGTCTTCAGAGATATATTTCACAACAAGAATTTTCAATTTGCTAAAACCACAAGACAATTACAAGTGCTTCATAATAGAGGCCTGTGGTTTGTTCCACTGTACATCTTTTATCATGCAAAAAAATATTGATTGAAAAAACAGAGAGGAATAACAGACAGGTTAAAAAATTACTGACGATATTTGACCTTCACAATGGGTAAATGTTTCAATAATTCAATAAATTACATGAGATATTCTGCATTTATTTCTTTATAAATTAGGTTTTGTGTTGATGATTTTGCCCAACTGTAGACTCATGTAAGTGTTCTAAGCATGTTTAAGGTAGGCTAATGGCTAGGCTGTGATGTTTGACAGGTTAGGTGTGCTGTATTAAAATGCATTTTCGCCTTCTGATATCTTCGACTTGCGATAGTTTTGTTGGAACGTGACCGCATTGTAACCCGGGGAGAGACTGTATTGTAAATTTGCAACACATCCATAACCAACCAAAAATAATTTAGAATTAAACTTTTCTACAAATAAATTTGCTAAACATTATTATTATTTGTGGGATCTCAGAAAATACTTTGATAATCAGCAGCTCCTGACCACAGTTAAAACATATGGTACAAAAATAAAATTGACTAATCAGGTGATAATCAGCTTTTGACCAACAGAGATAACATAGAAGGTTTACTTCACAATGTAATGTCATTTACTGGGTATAAAGCCGGCAACACAGAGGTAACAGACACCTTAAGCAGCATTGTTTAAGCTTTGCTGTATATACCTATCCTGCCTGTCTAAGACAATACAACACATAACAAAGATATCCCATAATAAACACACTAATTTGTAGAATGGACCCGTATCTCCCAAAAAGTTTTACTTTTACAAATATTAGGCCCAAATTATCACTGAAAGATTATCACCAATCTATAAAAGGATATATTAAAACCAAGCACAGTAACTCTTGTTGCACAGAATGTAATCAAACCATTTTAGGACTATTAATTGCTATTTGTTCACACTAAAATCTGGAACAAAGGAGATTTTTACCTTCTACAGGAGATGATTTCAGTTTGGAACATAGTCCTTGGATGCCGCCGTATGATTCCTGTATTTTTTCTAGTCCCTCAGCCCCTCGCAGTTCCATGAGAGAGCGCAGTTCTGCCAGCATACAGCCGAACTCTTGCTCGTGGTCGTCCTGGTCTGGGAGGCTCTTCTCCCCGCCATGAGAGTTGTTTGCCATGTTTCCTTGCTGCGTATCACCACAGCTTTGGCAAGGGAAGAGCCATAAACCAAAACAGCAATATCCTCAGCTGAATACAGCACTTTCCATGAACGTTTTCAATCCTTCAGAGCTGTGCCACGTCCAGGTCTTTGTAGTGTAATCTGGATAAATTAAAAGCCATTTCCTTGCGAATGTCCCATGTCTATTCCTCCATGCTGCCAACTGCTGTCCAAAGCCCAGGGGTATCAGCATGGGAAGATCTGGAAGAGACCGGGAACCAGAGTTTACAATGTTAACATTCCTTGCTTTTCTTGCGGTATAAAAACAATGGTAGCAGTGGATGTCAGTGGCAGCTTGCAGTTTCTATCTCAGTGTAAACATCAAAAGGCCACTTACTACCAGGATGTCAATAGGATCAACTGTTATGACTGGTAGCTGGTAGCACGGCCTGATCTAAAAATAGAATTGAGGAACTCCAGGTCACTGGCATGGACTCAACATGAAACACTACCCATTTAAAGGAAAAAATACCAGAACTTTATTTGAGGAACGGCGTGGGAACCTAGTTGTCATGCAGAAAGAAACATGCCTTAAAAAAGCCAGAAAATTCAGCCAACATTGCAGCACTGCTCCGTACTGATTCAGGAAGCTCACGCCTGTTACATCTTAATAGCCTTCAGTTCCTATATAAAATAAAATTCAATTAAATTTGGTGGAGGGGTGTGGGGAGACAGTGAACCATAAACCATGGAACATCTACACCGCAGGACTTGGTAATGAATGCCACCAATTTCCTGCAGCGATTCTTCTGCCAATTTGCTATCATAACAGTAGCTACATATAATGGTAGCAAGAGGTCAGGAGAGATGCAGGATAGAAGGAGGGACCAGCTCTGTGTCTGTCAGTAGCATTTCCTGCTGAATGCCCTACTCCAATAATTTTCAACACCTGGCAGGCTTTTCTCTGAAAAAAAAGTTCAGATCAGATCAGATCTGGTTTCTGTAAAATCACAAAATCTGCATAATAATGAATGATGTTCCGAGACCTTAAAGAATCTTTATTGCACCTTGAGATCAAGAAAGAAATTGGAAAATAACAAGAAATTAATCAGTTGATACACTAAGAAATATACCAACCAAATCATACGTAGCCCTTTGTGCTGTTAGATCATACAAAAAATAAGTGTCCATCATCCACCCAACCACTTATCATGGTCAGGGATGCAGAGGGACCTGAAGATTATCCCAAACACCACAGAACACGTAACTGAGATACCCCCTGTTCTCCAGTCCATTGCATAGTTGCATGCAATCCCCACACTATCAAAATAACAGGTTTTTTATCACGTTTTTTGGAAATTTGGTCCCTACGACATAAGGTATACCTAGAACACACACACACACACACATACTACAGGAAGCTTAGATACCTTTTAGCCTAACAGCACATCTTTGAACTGAAAGAAGAGACCCGTGTGATACCAGGGGAACACGGAATTTCCACGCACAAGATAGGGTTGGGCTCAAATAATTCCACTGTTAAGTGTTCAGTCAACAAATTATCATTCAACAAATATTTCTCACTCAACAGAATTTAATATATTCACACCAGTACCAGACACGTTTGTATAGGACCATCATTAGGAACTTTTTACAGTTCCTAGGTTTATCCCACTCACCAGCTCAGATGACAAACTCTACAGTACATCTGTCTACATACAAAGCTCCAAAACTATCATTCACTAGGCAGAGCAGATGACAAATTGTCATTGTGCAGGCTGTGGGCATTGTTAGCTGCAATCACTCAGGGCTGGAGCCCCAAGTATTTTAAGCCTAGCCCAGATTATTTTAGATCCAATGCCAGTCTTCCTTCAAAAAACTTCACATATCCCCTGGTCTTTTCAATAGCTAGAAACTCCTGGTGCAGGTGAATGAAAGCCAGCAGGATTAGCGAGTCCCACATCAAAGATCAAATTAGTTTACTGAGCTATTATTATACAATCATTTCCACGGAGTCGTGTATTGGTATTTATATAACACTCCATGTGCATTCCTAGTGCGTAAAATCATGTTATTCACAAAGGACAGGAATAAAAAAACAACCAGCCAGCCTTTCCCTTCCCTCAAGAAAATGTGCGTAATGGTTTTACAGTGTATTCAGTAACCCCAATAAAACACAGACAAGTGCTCAAGTGCCTGTCTCTTTCCTTTACTGAACAGTATCTCTACCACACTGTATTCAATAAGCCGTTCAATAAGAGTGATTACTGATTCCAGTTTCAGCTTTCACTGAAATTCTGCCTTCAGTGAGTGTTTGACCCACATTCTGGCCCATGTCACTGCACAGGAGGGACACTTATGCTATGAATGCCACTCAAGTAATCTAATTAGGTAGCCCAGGGCATCAGGGAGGATCCACTCCATAAGTTTGCTTTGTGAAAGAAAGATGACACCGCACAATAGACACAATAAACACACACACACACACACACACACGCACACACAGTCCACATAATGTAACCAGGAACTTGACTAGTGATTTATTAAAAGGGGGGGCTAAGCCTTTACAGGGCAGGTCTAATTTTAATGAACATGAATGAGAAGTAAACTAGTGCACGTTTATATTGTAGAGGGGATAAAGAATAGTGATGTCCCTGAATATAACAGACAATATATTGGGAAAAAAAATACTTGTCCAATATGTCTACATCATCTTCCATATTTCAGTGGAGGAACCTGGACCACCCTCCACTAAACTACATCAAGCAACACAACTGCCAAGGGAAGGAACTTTGATTTCAAGTAGAGATCCACCAACCTGCATCAGTGCACTGGCATAAAAGTTCACAATGCAAATATTAGCAGAGGCCCAATGCATTTATGTTTTAGAAATCCATCCATCGATCCATCCATTTTCCACCGCTTATGCAGGGTCAGGTCATCAGGGCAGCAGTCTAAGCAGCAATGCCCAAACCTCCCTCTCTCCAGCCACCTCCTCCTGCTTCTCTGTCTGTATGAATTGCCACCTTATCATATGATTCTATGATTCAATCGCTTTCATGCTGCCAACCTGTTGCTACTGAAGAGCTTGTTCTTACTGAAGACACCTTAACTGAACTGGTTGAGCAAAAGAGGTTTGGTGAAGACAAAAAAACAAAGTGCCTTCAGCGACCGAGAGATGCCTGCAGTCGAGGAGTTCCTTTGTCTTGAAAAGTCACTGTTTGCAAAAGTATGCATTTCAATTTATGAGCCTGTTATATCTTATTATAGCGGGTTGGGCAGAGTTCTGATTTCATATGACTCCAAAAAAACTGAGTGGCGCTGTCCTTGTACCAAGGCCAGGCAATCATGCATTCACAAATACATTGGAAAGTGGCATATCTTCCGAACAGAAAGATCACTTTTTAGTCATATCCGCAGTGTGGAAGATGACCTCAATGAATCACTCCCACCAATTTTGAGATGTATATGAAGACTGGACGCTGTACCATCCAGAAGACTCAAAGCTTCTCAGAATGGTGAAATACATATTAAAAATAAAGAACCTCCCAGCCGACCTGCCTTCAGATGCCTGCGGTCCATCAAAAGAATATCCAAGACCCTTGATTCCAAAAGGGACTGCGTGCTCAGAATGCCCTGAAGAGACCTTTTTAAGTGTGCCACAGGTTATTTCTCGCAAAGCCAAAACTGTCACAATGTTAGATGTCATTGAATGTAATAGTAATTTCTTCTCTTTTTACTTTTTAATTAATTTATTGTGAATACTGATCAATTGTTTGATTTTGCCTGGAGTGTCGACATATTGCAAATGGTGCTACAAATGTGGCATGGCATACAGATACCAAGAGCGGTCAGATGGGCTCCATAACTTTGACAACCACACCATTCTGTCATTACGTCTCTGTCTATTCCTGAGGAACAGCATTCAGGTAAACTGAATACTATATTTTACTGTTCAAATTCTTCAGACTCTCTTATGGTACAGATTTGTATGATTCGTTGATCATTTACTGTACAGACCCATCAGGCAGTTGGAAGTTTTGTTCGGGCTTTAAAAGTATGTTTCGTGAGGCGAAAATCTTTTTTTTTATCATTCATTGTAAGTATCATTGAGAATGATGGAGAAGCTGTGATCATTTAAAGTCATTAATTTGAAGTTATTAGTTTTTTGTAATGCTGTAACATTCTTAACAGCCTTTGCTATGACCCCTGCACCACCTGTTGAAAGACCTTCAGAAGCCTCTGAAAGAGCTCTGGAACAAACAGAAGAGGAATTCCAACATCCAGAATCCTTAGAACCACTGGTAAACATCTCTTAGGCCCACTCTACAGTGACTGTTATGCATAGATTGTTAATTGTGCAGAAGAAATTTTTGAGAAATATGCTAATTTTTTCATGGTGTAACAAAAACAGTGTTTTTAATGTCTCTTTTCAGAATGATTATGTGTTGGACACCAGTAGACCAATGGATGAAGCAGTTGACATAGTAGGAGCAGTAGCTATGAACAGAGTGGACTGTTTGGCATTAGCTGGCAACAGGCACACCTGGAGAGGTGCACGCTGGCAACAGGCACACCATCAAAGATTTCTCAGATGAGCAAGAACTGCTTATGGTATCATCAGCTCATAGTAGTGACAAGTCTGTAAAGATGTATGTATATTATCATGTCTACTATCAGCAGACCTCGAAAATTTGTTCAAATTAGATCATTGTAGACCTAGTGAATAATTTGAATCCTGTAAACTACCACATATTTTCAAATAAAGTTTAGGTTAGTAAAAATTGAAAAACAAATAGTTATGTATCATTGAAATATAATCTGTAATACCTCTTTATAATAATTGCACACACACAGAATGTGTCTACCAAACAGATACCAAACATTTAGGGAAACACAATTCAGGCATTCAGATACCATTCAGTTACCAGTGCCTCTGTGTAATTGTTATACTGTTTTGCTTATATTTATATAGTTGCCAGCCATTTGGTGCTGCAGGACATATTCCTGGATGTTGTCCTTTCTGAAGGAGATGCTGCAATCTTAAAACTTGCCCTGGTGTGTTCATGCTTTCGTGAAATTGTTCAGAGAGAATCCCTCAGGAAACAGGCTCATTTTCTGTGGCTTGAAAGTGAGCATTAGAGTGTTTTAATGCGACAGTTTTTGTGCATTTTGATAATCCATTTGTTAAACATTATCTCCATCTATTTATAGTTTGTAATATATAGGTATCACAGACTGGAGTAAATTTTCTGATTTATACAGAAGACAGTTCTACTGAATGTACACACTGGACACCTGCAAAGAAGTTTTCAAAAACTGCATACCAGGTGAGCAGAGAATAAAATGTTACTTCTTCAACTTATTTTCTGTACTTAATTTTAAATTCATTGAATATTCTAATTCTGTCCCTTTTTTTACCATATTGTGATACCTAGGCTACAAAAAGGAGGTGATTGCATTTTATTCTGACAATAGCCACACAGGATTTTGCAGCTACTTGTGCAAAACTGTTTTTGCATAAATACAGGTGTCATGACCTGCTCGTATGATCCTCCTGTGTGCCACGCCCCCTCATTTACCTCATGTGATACCCCGATTGTGACCAGCTGTCCCGTGTTATTTCCTAGTGATTCAGTGTATATCAGTCTGCGTCTCAATCCGTTTCCCAGATCCGTCATTGCCGTTTGTTGCCATGTTTCCCCCACAATAAACTCGAGTATATCTGGGTCCTCGTCTGCCTGCCATGTCCTTACCCGCTTCCTGCCTGCTCGCCGGACAGTGGTCATTACAATAGGCAGATGTATTGCTGTACAAATGTCAAGAGTAGTTTAGGTATGTTGTGCTTTTTTATATCAAGAGATTTAATTTGTGCAGGTTCTTTTGGTTTTACCCTTTTTTGTATTTTCCTTATATATTTCCTTACATATTCTTTTTATATATTTGTGATAAATAAATGTAAATAAATATTTTTTTGGAATTCATTACTTGATTTCTCGATCAGGCCTTGGGGTGGGGCTTGATGGTGAGTGCCTAGTGGCCAGGCCTGTACCCATGGGGCCTGGTCGGGCACAACCCGAACAAGGCACGTGGGTCCCCCCTTCACCACCTGTAGGAGAGGCCATAGGGGTTGGGTGCGATGTGAGTTAGGCAGTGGCTAAAGGTGGGGACCTCGGCGGCCCGATCCTCAGTTGCAGAAGCTAGCTCTAGGGACATGGAATGTCACCTCTCTGATGGGGAAGGAGCTTGAGCTGGCGCGCGAGGTTAAGTTCTGGCTAGATATAGTCAGGCTCACCTCAATGCACGACTTAGGCTCTGGAACCAGTCTCCTCGAAGGGGGTTGGACCCTCTTCCACTCTGGAGTTGCTCATGGGGAGAGGCGCCAAACCGGGGTGGGCATACTTATTGCCCCCTGGTTGGGCGCCTGTGGATTAGGTCTCTGCTTTTTGCAAATGATGTGGTTCTGTTGGCTTCCTCAGACTGTGACCTTCGGCTCTCATTGGGACAGTTCGCAGCCGAGTATGAAGCGGCTAGGATGAGAATCAACACCTCCAAATCTGAGACCATGGTCCTAAGCCGGAAAAGGGTACAATGCTCTCTCTGGGTCAGGGATGAGGTCCTCCCACAAGTGGAGGTGTTTAAGTATCTTGGGGTCTTGTTCACGAGTCAGAAAACGATGGAACAGGAGATCAACAGGTGGATTGGTGTGGCATCATAACAATTAGTTAATGATCAGCATTAAATAATAATTAATTAAAATTTAATTAATTTCAAAACATATTGGTGGAGATATTAATAATTCCTACACCCATGTTTCTGGTTGGACTCCGACTGTGCAGGCCTGTTTCATGAGGGCAGGTCTGACAAAGCTGGCCTCCCTCAGGGTCGGTGGGACCCAGAGGACTTTGGATGACCTGAGGGCTGTGACTGGGGTCCAGTCTGGCCGAATTCTTCAGAGAGCTTTGGAGGGCATTGTCTGCGCACTACCAGAGGCTGCTAAGTCAGCACTTGAGTGGTAGTAGTCACCGTTTTTTTTCCCTGATTAGAGTCTCTCCTGCTGTAAAGGGTCATTGGGAGGAGGTGGGTTTGCTGCTTTCTTTCGTGGCTCTTCAGCAGGTGGCTCTTAGGAATCCGTCTAAGAAAGCTCTGTACCAAGCTTGTGTTAAAGCGCTGCATTTTCGGGCACTGAGTGGACTGGCGGTTTCTAGGTAGTCAGGTTTATTGGGGCCTGGATCTTCCCCGCAAGGATGTTTGAGGTCCCTGTACAAGCCCCCCATTGAGAATAGCACGGCGGATCTTCAGTAGCGGATTGTTCATAGGGCACTGGCCACAAACAGACACGTGTTGCACATTGATTCCACAGTAGGGAGGGCTTTTTGTTCTGTGGAGGAAATGATTGGGCATCTGTTTTTGAGGTGCAATTGGCTTCATGAATTGTTTGAGATCCTGGAGTAGTGGTGTGTCTGTTTTGGGACGTTTTTTCCTGATCAGCTGTTTATGGACCGAAATACTGTAGTACCCAGAAAGCTAAGGCGTGTCTGCTAAACTTCGTGCTGGGTCAGGCAAAGATGAGTATCTGGCTGACCCAGAGGAAAAGAATGAAGGGGGCAGGATCAAAGAAACCTACTCTCATGATGAAGGGTTTGGTGGCAGCCCGCATTAAAATTGACCATGCTTTTTTCTTGTCCTCGCAAAACGTCCAGTGAACATTCGTGGACTTATCGTTAACGTTCATGGTAAGTTCTTAAAACCCCTTATTCCTTGTTTTGCTCAAGCTGTTCATTTATTTACTGCAAATTGAAGCATATCATGACTTCCTATCCGAAAACATTATTTTTTTAAATAGCAAAAGAATAACAACACCAGAAAATATAGATTGACGTAATAAATTTTATTTTTGCATATTTATTCTAAAAATCTTTTCTTTCTTAAAATTTTAAAATTCTTAAAATTTTCACTTTTCATTTTCAGTGTGCGGCTCTCTTCCATCTTAGCCAAATGCTATAAGAACGCTTATGTATTTCTGTCATACACTGAAAATATCTGAACACCATGCACTTACTGGCTGTATATTTCAGACATTAAGGAGGGGTCCTTTCCTTTGAGGTGTTCAAGCAGTCTTTAAAAGACACACTGGTTTTATAGTGCAGCTAAATCATGTTCTCATGGGGCCCGGGACATTGAAAGTCCACAAAAAAATAAAACGGTAGCCAATCACAGATGTGGCTTGGTGGCTTATCAAAATACATACATACATAATTACCATAGTCATAGAGATTAGCTAGATGGCAGCTATCGACAAAAAAGTAAAACTGCCGTTAGATAATTTCCTCAGTCATAGCTAGATGGTGGCTTGATGGAAAAAAAGGTGGAATTACCTTTACTTTCTTGTATAATTTCTGCAGTTACAGTATGTAATGAGTACAGTACCTAGCAAATAACTAGATCATGACCTCAGTCATGTAACGTTAACTAACCTTCTTTAGCTTAGTTCAAAGAACAAGATATCCTGTAGAGAGGCAGGGTACACCCTGGGCAGGTCCCCAGTCCACCAGAAGGCCTGATTATTAAATTCCATTACTTCAAACCCATCAAGTAGACCACCATACCTTTTTTGTCGAGTGAGCTGAGGATCTTCAGATTACCTTTTGATCATCTTATCATTCTTCAAAATTTATCAGGAACAAATACAGTTTATCAGTATAACAAATACAAGTAACACAATAAAAGCAAAAAATCAATTTATGTGTTTTATACAGCAAATTGTTGCAGCCTGAGTTCCCATAAAATGTTTTTATGACAGTTCTGTGCTCCTGTATAATGGGAAAGCACAGTTGAGCAGGCTTTAGTAGAATATTTCCTACTTTCCAACAGCTTGTTGTATCACCCTAAAGCCCCAAATTAGGGTTAGGAATCTGAGGCTAGGGCTAGCATTAGAAAAAGTATGGCATTTTACGGCATCAAGATGTGTTCTTATGACAGTTATACACCCCTGTAGGATGGGGAACCACAGTTGAGCATGCTTTAGTAGCATATTTCCTACTTTACAACAGTCTGTTGTATCATCCCATGCGCAGCTTTCCGGCTGATGAGTGCAAATTTTCCTCCAGTATTTTTTCATAACTTGCTGAATTCATCTTGCCATCAATTTTGACCAAATTTCCTGTGCCTTTGTAGCTCACATCCCCAAAACATCAGTGATCCACCACCGTGTTTCACAGTAGGAATGGTGTATCTTTCATCATAGATCTTGTTGACTCTTCTCCAAATGTAGCGTTTATGGTTGTGGCCAAAAAGTTCCATTTTAATTGTGGTAGTCCAAATGACTTTGTGCCAGAAGGTTTGAGGCTTGTCTCTGTGCTGTTTGGTATATTGTAAGCGGGATACTTTGTGGCATTTGTGTAGTAATGGCTTTCTTCTGGCAACTCGAGCATGCAGCCCATCTTTCTTCAAGTGCCTCCTTATTGTGCATCTTGAAACAGTGTGTGACATTTTTTCAGAGAGTCCTGTATTTCACCTGAAGTTATTTGTGGGTTTTTCTTTGCGTCCCGAACAATTTTCCTCGCAGTTGTGGGTGAAATTTTAGTCAACAGAACCCCTAATTTTCCACTTCTTAATTAGAGTTTGAACTGATTGGCATTCTCAATTCCTTTGAATTCCTTTTCTTATATCCCTTTCCTGTTTATATAGTTCAACTACCTTCCCGCGGATCCTTTTACAATTCTTTTTGCTTTCCCCATGACTTAGAATCCAAAAACCGTCAGCGCAGCACTGGATGAAAGATGCAAGAGTCTGTCCAGAAACTCTTTGGCCTTTTATACACACCCACTAATTACAAACAAACAGATCACAGGTGAAGATGGTTACCTGAGATGGAACAGGCTGCAGACCGACCTGCTGGTGTCCTTCTATAGAGCCACAATAGAGAGTGTGCTGGTGCACGCCATCCCCGTGTGGTACGCTGGCTGTACAGTAGGCGATAAGAAGAGACTCCAGAGGATCACCAGAACAGCAGAGAAGGTGCTCGGCTGTCCTCTCCCCTCCCTGGACTCCATTGCCAGCTCTGGGTGTCTCTCCAGTGCCAGGGCGATCATAAAAGACCACTGCCATCCTAACCACCACCTATTCAACATGCTGCCCTCTGGAAAAAGGTTCAGATCCTTCAGGTGCAAAACCAACAGACTAAAGAATAGCTTCTACCCGTGGGCATTCAGAACTCTTAATGCACCAAATCACTGACATCACTCCTTCAGTCTTCCCCTCACTGCTATTTTTTTATTATACTTATGGTGACCATAAGTGTGTGTGTGTGTGTGCAGATTTCTTCCATGCAGTCATCTCACAGCTGCTATTGACTATGGCCCTGTGCAATATCTTGGCAAATGTGCAATTACCAACCTACCCAATAGTTACACCTATTCTTATTCCTTATTTATTATATTTATGATACCCTTGCATATACCCCCCCATGTCTCTTGTACCTATACATTGTGTATATTGTGATTTTATATTGTTTTTATATCTTGTACTGACACTGTCACTTTTCTTGCATCTTTGTGGTCTTGCCAGCTAATTTCATTGTCCAGGCAACTGTACAATGACAATAAGAAGTCCTGAAGTCTTTAATAGCCATTCAAACCTGTTTGTGTCAATCTGTGTACATGTATCAGACCAAATCAGCAGGGTATGTAAACTTTCGATCAGGGTCATTTGGGTAGTTCCTGTTGTCATTATGATTTAAAAAGATTAAACACAGTTGTATGACAATAAATGACTTCAGCCAACCACTAGTGAAAGAAAAGTTTTTGTGTTATCATTCATATTCTCTGAAAAATGATTAAGAAATCACAAATTCTGCCAGGTTGTGTAAACTTATGAGCACAACTGTATACCTTATTCGGCTATTTTGGTAGAATGACATACCTACATCTACCAGACACAGCACAGGTTTTTGTAACCTTAGTAAACATGTAAATTATGATGTAATGGTACTGAAACCCAGTCATGATGATGATTTTAAATTGTTTTATTTTACTTAATTTAATGCAAATTATACATAACGTATTATAAATGCAACATGGACCGTTAGAGTTCAGTGTGTACAAACATTTGTCAGATGGATGTGAAGGTGAAGCCACCATCACTTTATTCAAATGCAGTAAATGCTGCTGCTGTGCATGTGCAGACCTGCCTTTGTTTGTTATTGCATGAAACACTGCAGTTTGCTTCAGAATCAGCCTGGAGTACAGTGCATTAAAAACCGTCTTTATCTCAAGCATTTAATTAAATATAGCACCACTGATGATACAGAGAAAACTGATCAGTCAACTTGAGAAGTATTGGAAAAAGGTGCATCAAAATTATCATTCCAGGAATTGCTTTTCTTTTTCTTATTGTACATTGCTTAAAACATTCCATACAAATTGCATTCCTAAAATTTTGCAGCCCCATGACTGACTGCAGGGAAGATCACAGGGACAGGCATAATTAGATTGCATGACTGAATTTATGTTTATTTGAGTCTGTGCTTGTCTGCACTCTATAAGAGAGGATGGATTTATGTCTTGAGTTATTGATCTTTATGTGTGCTTATGTGTATGTTAATTTTTGTGTGTGTGCTTATTTTATGATTTGCCTCTATACAGTTTCTGAAGGACGTGTTTGAAAGAATATTCATGTATACACTAGTGTGTATCTTATTTGTATGTATTTAGTTTATAAGTCTGAGCTTGTACATTTGTCTGGGATTCTGTGCACATTTAAGTGAATGAGTGAATGAATGAATATGCTGCATCTGTACTGAAATGGTCTTGTATGTCTTTATATGATTACAGATGTTCACTTTTGAACATGTATGTATTTATATGTGTTCATATACTTTTATACTAGTCACCCAATGGGAAGACGGGGCAGGCAAATGTAAGCCTGTGGGGTTTTGCTGAGCTTGATGGGGTTTCCGTCCAATCGGATGTCCTCCAGGGCTCTGCGGACATAGCTGCGATCCTTCAGGTTGCAGAATGTATCCTCATGTATGGTCTGGATGTTGTTGTTCTGAAGGTTGAATAGGCAAGTCCAGTGAGACACAAACACGCAGCCCGTCATGTACAGCTGAAGCGCATCCAGATAATTTTTTTTACAGAGAGACTGTGAGTGTGAGATAGCTACTAGCATTTAACTATGTTTTTGGAAACTGGAGTATGTTGAGCAAGTGCAGATTAACATGGGGAGCATGTGAAGTTTTGAGATGTGGGACTACAGCCATAAGCCGGTGCATGTTATCACGGGCATTGAAAATGCTATATACCCTCCCTGGAATCCCATCCAGTGGACACCCCCTGCCTAATGCCCCCTAAGGCTCCAGCACCCCCACCCCGCAACTACTCAAGGGTACTGAAATGGCTTTTACAACTAAAAAAAAAAAATTGATTTTTGAAATTATCAATACATAAAAAAACAATTAAAAAAATCTAGCATAGTAAAATTCCTATTTTTTTTACGCAGTTTCTCTCTACATTTACCTATGCTAAGGAGGGTACAGGTTGTAATCGACTATGACATGTACTTCCATAAGAGGACAGGCATGAGAATAATTGAGTGTATCAGAGATGCAGGTAATTTATACTTCAGGAATTAACCACCCGGAACTAGCAGCGAGGTGCTTGTGAGAGGGCTTACCTGCAGGTGCAAGGACCTCAGGCTGTCAGGCAGGGGCAGCGGAATGTAGTCAATGTCATTGTCAGTCAAGTAAAGGTATAACAGGTTGGGCATCTCCTACAAAAAGCAATTTTCCACATATTACAAATGAAGAAGTTGGTTTAAAATGAGTAATTATGAATACTATATCACTCACAATGGAATGGTGGGTTTAATAATAGATTAGAAATGCACTTATTTATTCTAGAAAGCAGACTGGAGTCCCTGGAGTAAATGGGGGTCAGAGGTCTTGCTCAAAGGCCCAATGATGACATCACTCTACCAACCCAGGGATTTGAATGGGTGTCCTTATTATAGGCATAGAGTCCTAACCCACTGAGCCACACATGAAAGCAATGTTTGAATGCAAAAATCATTGTTGAACATAATGTTATTGCAGAGGCGTTTCTGTGGAATGATTTTCCGATGTCCCTTGCTGGTGTCTCACCTTAAAGGCCTCCTTCTGGATGCCCTGGGAGCCCAGCTGGTTGTGGCTCACATCGATCAGAGTCATGCTAGTGGGCAGTCTGGGCAGCCTGGTCACCTTGTTCTCTCGTAGCACCAGCTCCTCCAAGGCTGGTAAGGCTTTCAATGCATCCTGGTCTACCTCTGTGATTGTATTACCGGTCAGGTCAATTCTCTTCAGTTTATCTGCAGTGCAATAGGACACACAACTTAGTAGCTGGTCTTATCATTTGGATATATTTAGTATCTTACATTTGTAATGCAGTTATTGTTTGTTTAAATAACTTAAAATAATCTTAGTTTCACAAACCAGATCCGGGATACCATAAATTGAGTATTCAGTTACATGATTCATTAAAATTACGTCTGTTAAAGATTATTCAGATTTTAAAAAGCTCAAAAGTATAAGAACTATAATCTTGTTGAAGGATGACTAAAAGATGTGTTAGTTTGCATTCATAAAACTTGCTGAATATTATTTGAGAAACTGCATGGTCATTCATTATGAGAGGTTTTATTCAACAGCGGTATTACATGAGTTAATGCCACTGGTTTGGACACCAAGCAATGCAACTGTTCAAATGAAACATACTCATCTCTGCAAAGTCAGACTTGTGGACCTTGGAGATCTTGTTGTACCGAGCATAAAAGTGTGTGGTTTCCTTGGGTAGTGGGGGGATGTTCTCTAGCCTGATATCATCACAATAGACTGAGCCCCCGAGGCAGGTACAAAGCAGGCAGGTGGGCATGCCTGGGGTGGGAAAGAAGGAAAGGTAGGTTAAGAGGGCGATGCTGAAAACAGATGTCAGCTGGAAGCGAGACTCAAGGCATAGCACTGCATTGAGCACTGGGTGTGCTGCAAACCTCCTTGAGCATCAGGGCCCATGAGCACTCCAGAACCCCCAGAGCTCGGGGAAGGCAAGCGGGGTTGCAAGGGCACCTCTTCCTCTTCTTCCTCCAGCGAGGCTGCAGGGGCCTGGTAATTGTCTTCTACCGGAGGCAGTGTGCCAATCTCGATCTACAAATGACAAAACTAACTTTGAAATCTGAAAACCCTTCTTCAAATTATTCCTTTAAAATGTGCAGGTTAAAATACCTATTCTGTAATGATTACGCAAATATAGAAAGTTTTGTACATTTGCAAGAAAAACTAAGTACAACCTCAGGGTGAACAAATTTTAACAATGAAAATTTACACTTTGATTTAGATGCAGTTGACATGGGTATGACTTACTAGTCAGTTAAGGCACTATGCAAGTTCACAAATGGAAAGAAAATTATGAATCCCTAGCAATAGCCTCTGATCTGAAGGATGCTGCACTGTGTCTCAGAGAACTCAAGGGTAATATAAAAGGATCTGCAGGCGGCATAACAATGTGCATAAATCAACAATCAGAAAGAGAATAAAAGTAGGTCTTTGTGGGTGGCCAGGGGGAAAGAAATCTCTGCTCCCAAAAAAAATTGTTTGAAGTTTGTGAGATTCCCTCTTAAAATTTGACTTCTGGAACAAAAGGTCAAAGTCACACACCACACTCAACACAAAAACATGTCTGTCAAGTACCTCATACCAGCTATATAAAAATGGTGGGAATATTAGGATTTGGGCTGCCCTATGGCTTCGGGTCTTGAAAAAGTTTATTAATATTAAGTAAAATATTAATTCCACAATGTACCAGAGAATACTTGAAGCATAACGTAAAGCTATCAAAAACTAATTATATACTGAAAAATAGGTCCAATATAAGAGGAGGAAATAATTTATAACGAAGAATTGGGGGAGCTCAGCTCCATTCCCACTAGAAAAGAAATAGCCACACCCCAATAAACAAAATGTATAACGGAAAAGAAATGAAATTCAGACCCGCCTGACAGCAAAAGTTACAGAGGTCAGTGAAATATACTTTGGGGGAAAATAATTGAGTACCCCTGCTGTAGATCTACACTGAACTACACTCACAACTGCAGTCTCTGTATTTGTTTTGCAGACCAAAAGGGGAAGCTCATGACACACAAGAGCATGTAGAACACATCACCAGTGCTTTGGCTCACAAAAAGTGTGAATCTGTGCCTTTGAAGAGGGGAAGGTTTTCCACTCTGACTCAAGTAACTGCATAAAATTTTATATTTTAAAACCAACAATATCGTGAAATGGAGTGATAACCTCAACTTTTTACCAACTGCCATAAGAATAGGCTCCAGGTCGCAGATGAGTGGTTGGACGATGGGTGGATAGATAGATAAATATGAATGTTATTTTGTGCTGGATATCAGAGGGATAAAAGGCTTAAATGAATTGTGAATTATTGAATGATACAATGCTTTGCCTTGAGAGATATGAGCTTCCACTAGGAAACAGACAGACCTGAGGCCAATAGTCACTGTCATCACATGTAACTATAACATGCCCAAGAATCAAATCTGTCACAAAAACCTTCTTGTAACAACGCATTATGTGATAATGCCACATTATGTGACAAAATGTGACAAATTTTCATCACATAATGAGTTATAACACACCATGTAACAATGCATTATGTAATAACACCGCATAATGTAATAACTCAACAAAATGCAACCAATTTCTAGCCTACATTAAAAGCCTACATTGTCCAATAAAGAGCATCAGTGTGTATTTTGTGATCCACCTGGCCATGGTGACTTCTGTACCTCTTTGACAGAACAGCAGGCAAAAGTTTAAATAAAGAATGACCCATAAAATAACAAGTCTGTTTGATCACTCATTAATTTAGTTATAAAGGGTTTTGAGAAACACTCATTTATCAATAAATGATCTTCAATACGACATAACAAACTACTTAGTGTCACAAAGCTTTCAGGAAATGCACCCTCAAAAATTTACCTGACTTAATTTATCTAGGGTGACATGGTGGTCCAGTGGTTAGCACCGTTGCCTCACACGCCAGGGACTCAGGTTTGAGTCTCCGCCTGGGTTACGTGTGTGGAGTTTGCATGTTCTCCCTGTGTCGTCGGGGGGTTTCCTCCAGGTACTCTGGTTTCCCCCCACAGTCCGAAGACATGCTGAGGCTAATTGGAGTTAATAAATTGCCCGTAGGTGTGCATGTGTGGGTGAATGGTAACAGTGTGTAAGTATGCCCTGCGATGGGCTGGCCCCCTGTCCAGGGTTGTTCCCTGCCTTGTGCCTATTGCTTCCGGAATAGGCTCCAGACCCCCTGCAACCCAATAGGATAAAGCGGGTTGGAGAATGAATAATTTGTCTAATGAAAATTTGTTACATTTTGTCTAGTTATTACATTATGCAGTGTTATTACAAAACGTGTTATTACACAGCCCAAAAGATTTTGGGTCAGTTTTGACTCCCCCCTCCCCCTTTTAACTGAATATATTGCATTGGATTTTGGAATGTGTGTCAATAGGTTGGAAAATAAACATTTCACCAGTAATTCAGAATGCATGACGTTATCCTGACCATTTTTATCACAAATGAGCTATACCAAAGTTAATATGTGGTTCTCACCTGTGGCTCGTCAATAGTCAAGCCGTCATCATAGTCTAAAATGTCTTGGTTCTCTAAATTCAGAGTGTCCAGGTCCACATCGTAGTTTGCACTGTCATAAGAGTCGAATGCCGCCTGCCGGGCATATCTGGAAGCAGCAGCCGGGGTGGCATTCAGGGTGAAGAGCACCAGCGTGACCTTCAGCAGTGCCCTCATTTTCCTGGCGTTGCGAAACTGACAAGGACAAATTTCACAAACAAAATGTCAAAACACCTAATATTTAATACTGAAATGCATCTGGAAAAACTGAATACTTTGAACATTACACTGTACACATAGGTGGACTTCTTTCCAGTGGGGTGCCCTTGATAGTCAGTATATTTACCTACTTAGGTTAAGGATGCAGTGCAGACTTGGATTCAGGAGCTGCCAAAAAGTTTCTTCTCGCAATGAATGTAGAAGTTAGAAGAAGACTTTGTGGAGAAGTCATATAACCCCATGACAACGTGAGCCATGATCTTAACTTTTGATGGATTGTTACTGGATACAGCATTTCTTGCATAATCTTTACATATATTTGTTATGACTGACACTAGTGCGAGAGAGAATGGCTTCTGCTATTAACATGACTCTGAGTTCTTCCCTGAAACTGAGGCATTTACAGTATAATCACCTCAAATGTGAATTTCCAGTAACAATGGCTTGAATCCGTGTCCTTAGAGCATTTTCTGTTGCACATGTCACTTAGATCATCCAAAGTCAGAAGCCTCATCTTGGATAAGTTAATGGTGGTGAAACTCATCCTGTTAAGTAGGTTTTTCAAACGCACCTGAGGAGTAGATTAGTTTAGCTGGATCCAATCATCTGAGATGATTGCGCGCGCCCCCGCTGCTTGAAACACCCTTATATATCGAGTCTAGAAAACTTGATCGACAAGTCTCTCATTGGTTTCCACAAAATGGCAAAAAACAGGCTGCATTTTTCACACAATCCAAGAAGGACCCTTTATTAGAGGGGTATGATCACACCACAGTGTGTCCTGTTAGGTGCTCTTGAAGTTCAACTTGTCACACCTCCCTAAAATCATAAGTGGATGCTCTGAAGTTAATCCTCTGGACAAATCTATCACATCGAAAAGAAATTGTAATGTAGCTAATAT
>JAABNX020000070.1:29939071-29953466 GCA_015163995.2 Mormyrus lacerda
GTTCGGGCTGTGCCCGACCAGGCCCCATGGGTGCAGGCCTGGCCACCAGGCGCTCGCCATCGAGCCCCACCCCCAGGGGGCATTTACCAAAGAACACTAAACATAATGGGGTAAAATACAAAAGGACCATGAGGTGTCAAACTCCAGTCCTGGGGGGTTGGAGCCCTGTGTAGCTTAGCTCTTTCCCTGTCCCACCACAAATGATTTAGCTTATGATATCTGTGGTAATTAGCACAAGGAGTTGAATCAGGTGTGTTAAATGAAGGCAAACCAAAAACCGTGCAGGGCTCCAGCCCCCCAGGACTGGAGTTTCAGCTTAGTATTCTGAATCTGAATCTGAATGAGTCTGACACCCCTGAGCTAAAGGAACCAGGCAACCAGAGGAACAGGACTAGACAAACAGGCAGAATACATGCAGTAATTAATACAATGACAAACTGAACAAAGGCAGGAACTTAAATACACTGATAACAAGGACTAACAAAAGTAGGTGTGAATCATCAAAAACAAGCAATCAAGTAGGGCAGAGCGCAACAAGACACAGGTGAGATAACTAACACTAATGGACACAGAGCTAAGGAACTTACAAGCCCTGAAACTAAAGTAACACAGGGAATTACTACACTAGGAGAAAATCAAGAAACAAGTAAAACAGAAAATAACCATGGCAGAGTCAGGCAACCATAAATAAGAAAAATTAAACACAGGCATAAACAATATCAAACTAAGGACAAAACAACAATCAACATGTAAGGCTGGCCTTGAACCCATAACCATTGGGTTATAGCCTTTGTGCCACACATTCAACCCCCTGAGCTATGTGGCAGTCCAGGAAGCATGGGAACACACAAGGGTTAGACAGGAATTGAAAACATGGGATGGCCAGCGCCACTTGCTGGCCAAATGGGGTAGTTGCATGGAGGGCAGGGGCAGATGGGCACTGACCCTGACAGAGAATGTTTGGAATAGTTATAGTGTTTTGAAACAGAAAGAGTATTACTTCGTTAGGCCAGGATATGTTAAGTTCAGATATGGGTTGTCCGTGTTCGCTCCACAGTCCTAAAACATGTTAAGGTGAATTGAAGTTACCAAATTGACTGTGAAAGTGTCGGAGCCCCATCCTGGTTTATTCTCTGCTCTACATCTTTTGCGTCTGAGACCCAGACCCCGGTGATCATGTATAGGACAAGTGGTATGGAAGTTGAATGAATGAACAAATGAATGAACTAATATCTGGGGACTTGTATATAATGTCTGTGTATATGAGGATTCATTTTACGTATGGTGTGTGAGGTTTGTGTGTGTGCGTGGTATGTAGCTGACACCCATGCATGTGTGTGGGAGGAAGCAGCTCTGAGTGCTTTTTCTCTTTCTACAGAGCCTGGCACCGTAGAAATTTTGCTGCCAGTAGACGGGGAGAGTGAGGGGTGGGCGGATCAGAGGAGCAGATATGCAGCTATTGGAAATGAGTGGGAGTAATGGCTGTATGACTCTCAGAGGCTGACAAAGAGCGTCCACTCACTCACTCACTCACTCACTCACATGCACGCATAACGTCGGGAGCCGGAGCAGAAGCCGACACACCAGGGGAAGTGGCTTTTGGCTTCCATGGCATGTTCACACCACCGCTGTCCTCCTAGTGCTGCCATCTCGCCACCTATTCATTCTACTTTTCTTTCTGCTGCTGAGCGTTGAGCGCCATGCAGTCACAGCTCGATGAGGCTGGTTGCCGCGACTACTGCGTGGACGAATCTTCCCTGCTGAAACGACTGCCTCTAAACCCCCTCGCAGGTCCACGGTGCCCAGTCCAGTCTGTGGCCCAGTGGCTGGAGAACATTGGGCTCGTTCAATACGAGAATCACCTGGTGGCCAACGGCTTCGACAATGTCCAATTCATGGTGAGTACGTCCATTGCAACTCTTCAGTGTACTGTGTGATGTTCCATTCTTTGTATAATATTGCATTCAGACTATATTATGTAACATACCTCACCTCATTCAGACACAACTGTGTAATTCATTCTGTGTAATTCTTTGCTCTCTGATGTACAGTACTTCATTCACCCCAACCGAGTAACACTGCGTTCAGACTCTTGTGTGTAAAACCTCATTCCGATTTGCCATTATAATGCAGTCTACTGTTTACTCTAGTTTGTAGCATTCTTTCTGGATTATAATATATAACATTGTCTTTAGATTGCATAATCTACCACTGCATTCAAATTATGAACAGTAGCATTTTGTTTGGGTGTGTTGTATGATTGCATAGACTTTTGTCTGCAACTTAATTCACACTTTGTGTAACATTACTTTCAGACTCTTCTCGCTATAATAATCAGGGACAGCATGCACACTTCACTATGTAATGACAATAGCAGTGCCCGTATCTCGTTCTGTTTTTTTTTTTCAGTTGTCTATCATTTTAAGGCTTCAGCTAATGAAACTCCTATCGTGATCTACAGCATGCAGTGTTTGTTCAACAGTCACTAATAAAGCATGTCTTTTGTTAAAATGTGTGTAGTACAGAATGTATCGTGTACCAGAATTTTTAAAAGTTCTTGTGAATTACTGTTTGTAATAAAAAACACATGTTTCTATTGTGTGTACTGATACATGTGTTTATCTTTGTGCATTTTGTAAGACTGATAAAACTGATGAAAGCCTACAGGCCAAATACGATTCCTCCAACCAGAAATTGTCTGTCATGAAAATAATGAGGTCAATAATATACATGCATGTTCACACACACACACACACACACACACAGAGTCATTTAATCATATCTTTTTGGGGACCGCTCATTCATTTATATGGGAAAAATGCTAATGCTGACTATGACAACCTTAACCCCCACCCAGCCCTAACCATAACCATAAGTAACCAAACAAAAATACAAATTTTGTATTCAGTTTTTGCATTTTTCATTGCAGTCACAAATTTTTATAAAATAGAGTTTTCCCATATGGGGACCAAGAAACCGGTCCCCATAAGGTAAAAAAAAATGGGTATTCGTCATGTTGTGGGGACATTTGGTGAGGTATACCTGGACCACACACTCACACACACGCACACACACGCACAAACACTCACACACACATACACATACACACACACAGGCTCCAGCCTGCACCTAACAAAACATACAACATTCACTCACTTTCGTTCCCTTTTACAAAACATCGTAACACTGCTACACTCCTACAGCCCTTTTACATTCATAATGAAGTATTACAGTGCAGTCAGTGACAGGTTAAGGATAAAAGTCCTCAGATTAGGTCAAACCTGACAATCAGCTCCAGTCAATCCGCTGCGTATGCCTATATAATACTGGCTAATTTATTCCTTTTATTTGAATTTCGAAAATGTGGTCAATGTTCCAGTTAATAAATGGAAAGCAAAGACACAAGAGTATAACCCACCAGTTAGTGTATCCAAATTCCTATTATTTAAATACCTATTGAATTTTTACCAACTCATACAGAAACATTTGTGAGGATAAAACACTTAAATTTTAATTCAATAAACTCACATATGAAGTAGTAATGATACCGGGAAAAAATGATATGAGAACCAACTGAAATGAACCTGAGCAAACAGCTGAACGCCAGAAGCAGAGAGCATGAAGACGACTGAATTTAAATCCCTGAGTAAAAAAAAAAGAAGAAAATATAAAAAATCACATCTGCACATTTAAAATCTACAAAATGAATAAAATCTCTTAAGTGGAAGCATCAATTCAATTGACAGAATTTGTTAATCACTGAGCAGAGATGGATTTAGCCAATGAGACATGAGTGGCAGCAGGTATAAGCGCTTATGTAAAAATGGTAATGTGCTCGTCTTGAGCTTTGCCAGGGAGTAGAAACAATGTCCATCTCTGAAGCCTTTGACTATAAGGCTTACTTCCTTTCTTCAGCATCTCCATAAATGAACCAGGTCTCCACTGCTCTTCTGGCTAAATATAATTCCTGATATTAGAAACTAGATGTTGCTTCTAGCTTTGTTATCCAACTAAATCTTTGTGGTCATGCCAGGTTTCCTTAGTAACATACAATTCCTGCAGCTTCCCTTCTCTCACTCCCTCTCAGACACACGCGATTGTACAGATGAGTGACAAGGACACAAAACGCTATTTTCATCACACAAAGAAAAATTGGTTGTTCACGAAACATTCATAATTTAAAAAACATAATTCCCGGTTCACTGGTTTTCTGGTATTAGCTTTACCAGTCAAGGGGACAGCAGATGGCAGGCAGCTAGGATGAATTTGAATTATTTGAAATTGATTCATTGTGTCATTAACACTCCAGGTGTATAGTGCTGTAATGTTGTTTCTTCTCCAGGGCAGTAATGTGGTGGAGGACCAAGACCTTCTGGAGATTGGCATTCTTAACTCAGCTCACAGGCAGCGTTTACTTCAAGCCACCCGCCTCCTGCCTAATGTGAGTGTGGGGGTAAAATCTGAGACCCTAGAAAGCTTTGAAAGATTCCTGAACAACCCACAACCCACCCCACGCCTCTGCTAGGTTAGATGAGGTTACGACATAACATGGATTGATCCCCCTATATTCCTCAGGCTGTCTTGCAGACAGACAGCAGATCTGTATTATTTATTTTACTTCATTGTGCTGCAATGTTTTTTTTTCTGTCTGTTTAGTCTATTGAGTCTTCCTGGATAATAAAAAAATATGTAATCAAACAATGAAGCAAAGATACAGTTACACAGGATGACAATAAAACTTGATCTACAGCAACAGTGAGAGGCACATTAAAGTGATGTATTAATGCCCTGATTTGTTCAGCATGGTCACACTCATCACTGCCGGAAAGTCAGATCCCTCTGCATATATATCTCCCTTAATGGTCTGAATGCAGGTGCAGTCCATCGGTCATCCTGGAAACATCCCCACTTCAGTGGCAGAGTGGTTAGAATCTTTGGAACTTGGGAACTACACACAGTCCTTTCTCATCAATGGTTACACCTCTATGGAACTGGTCAAGAAGATCTGGGAGGCCGAGCTCATCAGTGTGAGTGATCTCTACTTCTTGTATTCCGATTGTGATATGGAGTGAAAATCCTCATGCATTAATTCAGCTAATCTCAGTCGTAATAGTACTACAGAAGTATCTTTGTATCTTTGTATTAGTATGATTAGTATGGTGTCGTGCAGAGCTAGCATAATGCCTGTTCTAGTGCATTGGAACTTGTAATCCCTGAAGGATGTTTGCTTTATTGTTCTTAAAATAAGAGCAATAGGCAGGGACAAAGATTAAAAAGAAACAGGTAGCTAACATGTCTGAAAGCGGCTATATCCATTATTAGGATATGCACAGTCTATTCTCTGTTGCTGTTCTGCTATGTGCTTGAATAAACTGTTCCATTTACATTTCTTTAACAGATCTATTTAAAAGTAAAGCAATATGCTCCACAGTTCAAAGTTCCTGGTGCTGTGAAGAAGGTGGTCACCTCTAGATGGTAGCAGAGATTGCTTGGTCTGGGTTTCTTAAACTAAACCTGTCAAATAGGATACCTAGATTTAATATAACCACTAGCTTAAAAATGTAATACTACCTGAAAAGACCTTTATCCGCCATTCATTCACATCAGCTTGGTGTCTTCACTAAAATGTGAGAGAATGTTCAAGATGAGTACAAAAGGCTGAATGAGCACATTATCTGTAATGGGTGTCACACTCTGCTTAATTATAAAGTGTAGTTATTTTTAAAAAATCCCCAAACAGTCAATAGTGGGTTTATTTAAAAAGATCATTTTCTGTTAGTCAGAACCAGTGACCAGGTGTGTGTGGCAATGATCTGGTCAGATGTACTAAAATACATTCTCCCCACAACACACTGCCATTCAAATGCTCAGATTAAGGGTTTGATTGCCAACAGACAGTTTCCATGACCGTTCTTGTTCACAGAAACTAAATGAATCCATCCTATGTGAGTGATATTACATCAGAACTATTTAAGTACAGTGTGAGATTGCATGCGTTTGTGTGTGGAAATTTGTATTTTTTCTCTGGGAAAGGTTTGTGGATCAGTTAGCATGTGGTTCTGTGTGTTGGCTTGTATGTGTCTTTATGAGTTTGCTTTCACGTATATCACATGTGTGGATCTGTGTGTGGAGCCCATGTGAGTCTATGGGTGGGAGTGTGAACGCAGATAGAGTGCATGGGCATCTCTGTCTTTTTGTCACCATATGGCCATGTGTGCCTGCGCGTGTCTGCATCCCTTTGTCTGTATTTCTGCTTGACTGTGAGCATGTGTGACAGAGAATGCATCAGCTGTAGTCTAGTTGCCGAAGAGACGGATGAGAGCTGGAAGAAACATCATAGAATAGATGAGTGTCTTGGTGAGAAAGGGGTTAAGTACACAGGGATGCTGCACTGCTGCAGCTTCAGTCACCTGCGTTTCCTGGGAGCGTGCCAACGCTTGGGATGGGACTGCCATTGCCATAGCAACAAGGCAATGAACATGAGAGAGGCGGAGAGTGGAGTGAACAGACAAAGCAAGAGGAGAGAGTACAAACGCCTCTTATCACGGAGCGCAGAGGGAGAGAATAGGAGAGGAGCAAAGATAGTGTGACAGAGAACGAGAGAGAGAGAGAGGGACCGGAGATCCGTGAAGAAGATCAAAAGAGAGAAGGATATTGCAGAAACACTCAGGTCTGTGGCTTAGCCCTGCTGCTCTTATATGGGAATGCGGTGAGTATGAAGTGGAACCCTGCCCTCAGGCAGAGAACAGAAAAAGGATAGAGCAGGAAGAGGTAAGAGGCACTGGAAAAATTACATCACATTACAACAATGTTTTTCTGTCTGCACCTGCAATGGTTACGGCTCGTGCTGTTTAAAATGCTAACTGAATACCACTGCACCTTAACTGATGACTTGATCTTTGTCTGAGCTTAAGCTGTCAGGAGTCAGTACTTTTTTGTCTGGTGAGGGAAGAACATCACGTATCAATCTTAAATGTGGCTGATGTTCACTGGACTCTCATGCACGATGACTGCGGATGAAAGTTGCACATGGAAGTGTCACTTGCATGCCATTCGTCAACAACGTAGACGGCAAGCTTTGTTATGTGAACCGCATTCACCTTTTGATTTCAGTGCTGTACAACTGACGCTTGTTTTAAATTGTTGAGCTCCTAGCTTTGCACTCCAGGGCCCCTCGGCTTACCCGAGGTCCTCTATAACATGAAAGGAAGTCATAAAAAGAAAGCAGTATGGTGTACTTTGAACAGAAGTCTGGAAGATGCACTAATGAAGGGATAAGAGATGTGAGTCATAGGTGGATATAGTTACGGAATCCAGCAGATATTCCAGGGGATCAGATATTCTTATGGAAGCTAGTAGAGTAGAGACAGGTGTGGAACCTAGCAGACTGGCAGATATTCATATGAGCGCTAGTAGAGTGAAGAGTAGAGACAGGTGTGGAAACCTGGCAGAATGTTGGATTAAGGAAGTTGTGGCAAAATTGTCACTACTTATGTCTTTAAATGGAAAATGTGGCACTAGATATCCTTAATATCACTAATTAAAATAATAATAATAATCACCCACCTGAATACCACTTGAATTATGACACAGGTGAAATGCATAATAGTTTTACATGTAGTTTAATACTTATAAACAACTCTCTTGACTTTTATTAAAATCAGAAGTGGTGTTCATAAATAGCAGTTGCAATACATCAGGACAAAATGTACTATTGTGTATTATAATAAAACTGATTCCACCTTAAGGCAATATATTTTACACTTGCCAACAGTTGTGTACTCAGTTGCTAGGTAACTGTGTACTATCCCTCTATTTACTAGATGCCGTTTATAAATGGATAGGGTAAGCATTTTCGAATTAATGAGGGATTAGACAGGTTATTTATTAGTCTCTATATAGCACAGGTGTGTTCTGATTATTATTTCACAGCAGCAGAAATGGATGTGTGTACGTTATTTTCTGATGGGTCAACTTTTGCATGTTTTGTTGGGATACAGCTCAGAATCTAATATCACATGAGGATGAGGCTGCGGTTCTGTGAATTTGTTGGTATACATACACATGTTTAAATGTGGCTTTGAGATGCTTGTGATATAG
This sequence comes from Mormyrus lacerda, assembly GCA_015163995.2. Classification (NCBI taxonomy): domain Eukaryota; kingdom Metazoa; phylum Chordata; class Actinopteri; order Osteoglossiformes; family Mormyridae; genus Mormyrus; species Mormyrus lacerda. Next base: position 29,947,172 of record JAABNX020000070.1, read on the forward strand.
CTTTGGAGTGTCTCAAGTTCACATGGAAAAACGTTTAAAGACAGAACATCTGGGTTAATTGTCTATTGCTAAGATTCAATAAGTGCTTATTTTATTAGTCACAGTAAAATATAATCAAATATTACGTTATAATACAAATATTATATTATTTAAAATAAACTGAAAACAAATGAATGGGTTATATGCATTGGAGTTTCACTTAGGAATACCAGGAATTTAGCATCCTTCAGAATGAGACAGGCTAAAGCATTTTTTATAGTAGTATTTAAATGTTTTGACCTGGCAGGAGCCAGAGTATCAGCGAGGAGTTAGGCTGAACACCTTTTGTGTCAGTAACCCCTCCTAAAACATTTCAGTTAATGAAACTTACCTGACCCTGAATGGACTCATTACCTCTTTTTTCCAACGGGGCCCGTTGAGTATGTTTTTTTTTTGGCATTTTTCCTGGGATAAGGTTTATGGATTATGAGTTATTTCTGTGTTTTAATGTGTTATGTTAGCTAGGCTTTTTGTGAGGAATAGCAAAAAATACTATTCTACAGAGAATGACATACAAATGCATAAATTTAGGCTTATTTTAGTATTTCTAACTGCAATAAGCAGGATACATGGAAAGCTAATTTTATCGGTCTACTCACTATTCTATAATTAGCTTATTCATATGAATGCCCTTTGTAGAAGACTTTTATGGAGCATTTTCATTGTCCTGACTGAAGTACATATATATATATATATTCACCAAGTCAGCTGACAGATACAACACACACATCCATTCGTTCATATACAAATGTATACTTGTATGCATGCAGATATAGTGTCGATACATCTCACTGCAAACAAAATGATGACGACAGATATTTAAATTTGCTCTGTACCATATAATTGTTATTCCATCCACAAACTGGTAACCACAGATCCAACGTATACAAAAGTAATCACACACACAGTAATATTGATCCTACAAATATCTTTGGAAAGTAAGGTAATATAAAATAATGAAGTACTATTTTAAACTAAGTAACACCCGTCAAATATGTTCCCGGTTGTTATCTGCCAACTGTACTTCTCTAATTTCTAGATGTCACTAATGGTAAATGCTTGTAAATGTAATAAATGTTATTGGAAATTCAATGAAACCGAATGGCATAAAAGAAATGCTCAGGGAAAAACCTGAAATGTTTTCAATCAGATTTCCATCTTCCAAAACATTCGCAACCTTCACTTTTCTTCAATGTTGTCAGTGCTACTTGGAAGTTCGTGAACCCTTTTCTGTATTCCTGCATAAATATGACGTAAAACATCAGATTTTCACAGAAGGCCTAAGAGTAGGTGAAGGGAACCCAATAGAAAAAAATGAGACAAAAATATCATAATTGGTCATTCACTTGAGGAAAATGATCCATTGTCACAAATCCATGAGTGGAAAAAGTATGTGAACCTTTGCTTTTAGTATTTGCTGTGACCCCCTTTTGCAGCAGTAACTGCAAATAAATCTTTCAGGTAGGTCTTCATGAACCATGGTTGTTGAGTGTTCTTCTGATGGTGGACCTACGCACATTCACATTAACATATGTGACAGAGGCTTTTAGTTATTTAGAAGTTACCCTTGGTTCTTTTGTGACCTCACAGACAATCAGGTGCCTTGCCCTTGGCGTGATCTTTGTTGGTCGGCCACTCTTGGGGAGAGTAAAAATAGTCTTAAACTTCCTCGATTTGTACACAGTCTATCTGACTGAGGATTGGTGCAACGTAAACGCTTTAGGGATGGTTTTGTAGCCTTTCCCAGCATGATGAGCATTCTCTTTTTCCTCTGAACTGTCCTCTGTCAATGACATGATACATTGATGCTGCACAAATGTGTTTGAAGATGAAGTATTTGATAGACCGCTGTTCTTTTAATATGAACAGGGTTCCCATTCACACCTGATTGTCATCACATTGATTGACAACCATGATACCGATTGACAACACGTGACTCTAATGTCACCTTTAAATTACTTTTGCCACTCAGATCTGTGACATTGGAACATTTCTCCCAATAATTAAATGACCAAGTATGATATCTGTCTCATTTGTTTAATTATGTTGTCTTCATCTACTTTTAGATCTTGTTTGAAGATCTAGTGATGTTTTAAGTCATATTTATGCAGGAATATGAAAACTCTAAAGCGTTCCATATGACCAAAACTAGAAGAAAGGGCAGGAAATACGTATCCAAATATTTTTGGCTAGTGGACCTTTTCTGCTGTCGTTGGCACATATGCCACTGTTGTAATGAGCTTTTTCTTGTTAACTTCAGTACGATTTTATTATTTAAATACCTGCTGTAAGTTTAGCCAATCGTTTGTTGTGACATTATAGTATCCAAATCAAACTACAGTACTGTCATCTAGCATTCAACGTGTCATTGACAAAGCTGCCATTGCAGATCAAGAAGAATGAGCCCTTCGTACACATTAGGTCCAGTGTACTAAACACACATGCACATCAGCAACTGAAAATCAAAACCAAGGCAACAAATTAATGTGCTCACTCAGTAGGAAATAACTGAGGATATGAATAGGCCTAACAGCAGGGTCCTTGGCTGTCATATTAATTTGGCTTTGCCAAAGTGATTAGTGGAGTGAATGTGCTCAGAGTCATCCTAGCTGCTTGCATCAGTGGGGGGAAAAGCAAATACCAATAGCTGTAATTGGAGACCAAGAGAGACTGCCTGGGAAACCCCGCAGTTCCTGTTTATGGGGTGAGTGGTTAGCTGGACCAGCTACAGAGCGTTTGCATCTGATCACTCCCGTAGAGCTCACTGGTAATTAGCAAGGAGACATGATATTTTAAGTCTATTCTGTTTTTCATTCCCCATACAATGTTTTACGATTGTTTAAGGTACGAAACTTTATTGATACAGCAACAAGATATGTAAAGTAAATTCAAGCAGTGTAAGACAGCAAAGACAGTGAAACAAGTAAATGTAGTGCAGACAAATTAAAAGCACACAGCACACAGATAGCATATCCCGAAAACAATGTAATTACAAAACAGCAAGAGAGTATTACTGTGTCGAGGACAGGATGCTTCCTAATGTATTATGGCGGATGGTGGGGAGGAGCATTAGTGAGATAACACAAAAACGTGGGACACAGGTGTGTTTCTGTACAGCATCTGGTAATATAAGGCAGGGTGCTTCCTGATGTGTTTTGCCTGTGGATGGGGAGTGGCATGTCAGGTGGGGGGTGTTGTGTCTGCTGGCAGGAAAGATCCCTAGTGTATGTGAATGGAGATTGTATGAGCTGATTTTAGTATATGGGACTGTGATCACTTACTTGACAAGTTCTGTACCCAGTCAATATATGAAGTTGCTGTAACTTTCACTTTCTTTTGACCCTCAGCCATCAAACAGTACTTAAGCTAAGTCGTTTCCAGAACACTTTGGTTCTGCTATAATTACAGAAGCTAACATTTCACTTCCGACCTCTATGTTTATATCAGGCAAACATTTCAATAAACAGACCAAGAAGTCGAACGGCCTGCAACTTTGCATCAGTACTAGGGATGTGCATCGTGAAATATTTTGATATTCGGACAGTGTCGGTGCCAGTGATTTAATGTTGCAGGTGCTATGGGGGAGCTGGATTAATATTTATAGTGGGTGCTTTAACTTTACTGAATGCGGTAGGGTGGGGGTACTCTCAGGGTGTCTGATCAGCAATGGAAAAAAAAATCACCAGGGGTTGTAAGTTCACTATATGGGGTTATTGACTGCAAGAAGGACAAGTCATAATAAGTCATGCATAATGATAAAATGCTAAATATATAGTTTTAGCCCACAAATACCCCGTGTGTACTTTGGACAAAAAGGTACACTACTGTACAGGGTATAAAAACAGCTTAATTCCATAGCCCAATATGTGTGTGTGTGTGTGTGTGTGTGTGTGTGTGTACACAAAATAGCATATTTGATAAGTGTACGTCTATGTCTAGTTTAAAAATAAAACTTCTATTGTAGTCTATTGTAAGTCTATTGTAAGTCAAAACTATTACAGATCCCAACCCGGAAGCAGGCAAAAGGAGCCGTAAATACAAAACGACGGGGTTTATTTTAGGGATCACAGATCCAACACTAATTACAGGACTAGGGAAACAAACTGGAATGCGGACTAAATACAATCGGACTGAGGACAGGCAACAGGAAACAGCTGGTGAACACATGGTTAACGAGGGGGCGTGGTCAACGAGAGGGCAGGACGAACGGAGCACGATAAGAATTTCATAAAATAAGCCAAGTGTGGAGTTATGTGCGACAGTAAAAGACCAAGACGAAAAAAAATTTACAAAAAGGTTTTTCTAAAACTTTTATATTGTAAATACTTACACCCCAATGGGCTGGATTTCATATTAAATAATAGTTATGTTGTCAAAGTATCAAATGTTAACTTTACTTCTTAAATGTAAATTTAACTGTATAGAAGCTACAGTCCTTTTAAAATACGTAGTTTTTAGATCTTGTGAAAATTATTCCATTACAAGAGAATGACGGTTGTTTTTTTGCGATAGGCTGTTACCACTAAAAAACTATATACATTTTTATTGCCTTTCTTGGCTTCAGTAATTTACAGATTTTGCAGATATTTTAAAAGAAAAAAAAAGAAATCAGTTTTGAGGGTGCTCTGGGGCTGCTATTGTCATTTTAGGCGGGGCTAAAGGGCCCTCAAGCTTTTCCATGGAGCTGTCACTGTATTCGAATGTTCACGAAAGTTGAACGTGCTGATATTCCGTTAACCAGGGAAATGGAAATAAAATGTTTCACCACTAGTCGGTGCGCATGTTATCCGAGACGTATGAATGTATATTTAACGTGATGTTAATGAAATTTAAACAAGCGTACATCCAAGCTTAAACATGTACTTAACAAAAGTAGGCCTAAATTAAAAACAAATTCTTAAATTTAAATAAGCTGTGACAGCACTCATATCATCATGAACAAAATATGAACATTTTATTTACTACTGGTTCTACACATACAGAAAAACATCTGAACACTATTAATTTTACTTCACAAAAAGCAACTTGCACTCTTGGCAGCCTATGTGGTTGCAATGTTAGCCCAGCAATAACGTGTCAGATCATACGATGGCAATGGTGAGATGGGTGCACATTGCGGAGCCTATTAACAGCGTGGACCACGAGGGACATGTGTAAATAACACATTATTTGTGTTATTGTACATACTTCACATTAAAGTTTTTGTTTGTGTTTTGATTCATATGGAATCATAAAAGTGCCATAAAGAAGAATAAATCTGTAAAACCTTAAGGAAATATGTGTCATCATATATACTGTAATGACTACTCATCAATTAAATATTTAGCATCATTCATTTATATAATTGAACTTTTTTACAGAATGTTGGCTTACCATCAACAAACCTTTCAAACCTATTTTTATTCTGTAATTATTCATGTGCCACCCCCTTATTTCATTTTATTTAGATAAGTGTGTATAATTTGTGTTTTTGTTGGAGTACATTCATAAATCTAATATGTTAATTTTGGAACACACTTATACCTATTTATACCTATATAAGGATGGATATGGATATGAACCAGAAAAACATTCAGTAGTGAAGGTAAACAAATGGAGATGAATAGTGGTGCGTTACCTTGATAGACTGACTGTAGCTGGAGTGTTGACATAATGATGATAAATACAGTGAAGAAGTAGATCTTACTACCACGTGATTAATGTGTTCTTGAAAAACCTCCTGTTCAGTTAAAATGGGGTACTAAAATACACATATCAAATGGAAAAAATAGGGTTAAGGGAATGTGACTCCAAAACTTTGTAACTTTTGCAAAATTAAGTCAATTATATAATAATAAACAGGGATACCAGTGGCTAATAATGTAATTTTATGAACTATAAATGAGAAATCCATTAATATATTAATATTAATACATGACTAAATTGAATTATAAACATATCCTGTGGGTCTTATGAGTCTCACGAGAATTTCCTAGTAGCCGCTCCGAATGCGCTGAACTTGGGATATTTGTTTACTGGCGAGAGTTGAAAGTAGTGATGGCCAAAATGATGCATCATGAACCATTTGTTGTATTTCTCACCACAATTGTGCTCTTGATTGACTTTGGGACATGCTTTGAGGCCGCTTTTGAACGGAGACCACCATCTAGTGGAGTCAGAAAATACAGCAAATGGTCGATGATGTCATGATCCGCTCCGTCCGATCCTCCCGTGTGCCACGCCCCCTCATTCCCCACGTGTATTTCCCCGATTGTTT
>JAABNX020000070.1:29962450-29973992 GCA_015163995.2 Mormyrus lacerda
TAATTCAAGGGAAATATCTGAAAGAATAAAGAATGGTGAAATGTCAGCAATGCAACTGAAAAAATACACTTGTGTGAAACTTTTACTTTACAGTATTGTTTATCTACATTACCATTCATTTTACTGAAAAAAGCTGTTCCTGTCTAGTTGCCAAAACAGTGTTGAAGTTTGAAAACAAATTAGAGTGCTGAGATCTTTTTCTGAACAGCAGAATTTAATTGCTGAGCATGAGATCCGCAACATCTCCTGTGCTGCCCAAGACCCAGAGGTGCTCTCCACATTTGCCTACATCACCAGGGACCTGAAGTCCAGTCAGAATCATTGCCATGTCTTTACAGCGTTTGATGTGGTGAGTGCTCTATATCACCCTTGTCCTCCCCTGAAAATGAGGCAGATAGACTAGTATTGTGTGTCATATAACATTTTTCATGTTTCACATATTTTCATATATTTGTTTGTGTGGTGCAGAACCAAGCTTATGAGATCATCCTGACGCTGGGCCAGGCATTCGAGGTGGCGTACCAGCTGGCTCTCCAGGCACGCGTTAGCGGGCAAGGCTCGGCCACACTGCCCGAAAATTTTGATACCAAGGCTGGCCAACCCATCCCCAAGCCCCGCTTCAGTGTAAAGTCTGTGAGTGAATCCACTGCTCAAGCCAAACCTAACCTTCACCTGTAACATTCACCTCTCTTTTGTGTTGTGACCATACCTCACAGATGACAGAAATGTGTGCATTTTAACAGCAAAAGACCACCTGGGATATTGAAATGCTTTTTGTGATTATAAATGCCCCTCCCTCAGTATTATAGTACTGTAGATGCACAGTACACTCTCCAGTAACTAATTCTTTCAGACCGAATGTAAGGTAATTCTCTAGTCTATATGGTAAAGGTGCCAATGATATTTTCCCACAGATGTAGAATTTCTGCTGGTTATCATAATGGTGACATTGATAAATCTGAGATCAGTTTTTTTTGGGACTTTATGTAGCTCAGTGGGTTATGAATCCATGCCTGTGTTCTTAGAAGGTCTTGGTTTGAAATCCTATGGCTAGAAGAATGATCACCGCTGGGCCTTCAGATGTTTGAAGGGGTGCTGGAAGCTGGCTGAGCCTGTGCACTTCCTTAACTGTATATATGTATCTGTGCCTTTCATGGAGATCAAAATGTGATATTCCCAGAGCTGGAGGAGGTGGCTGAAAAGAGGGAGATCTGGGCATCTCTGCTCAGACTGCTGCCCCCGCAACCTGGATAAGTGGTGCAAAATGGAAATGGAAATATATATGTTAAGCAAAATAAATCTGAATGTACAGGTGGCTCCCATTCTAGACAGCATTCTCCTGTTGGACAGGGAATCAACCAGGCCTGTAAACCTTGCAAGTGTGTCTCTGTGTAATCATATTTTGCTTATTTCACTACAAAAAAAAGTTACAAAATGCCTTGAATGGAGAATAATCCTTCAAGTTTAATAATAAACTTCTCATTCAAGCAAACAGCATTTTAGATTTTTATTCCCAGGCAACACATTTCTGTGTGAAAATACAAAGCTGTGAATGAAATGTAAATGCTTTTTGCTGGTTTCATCTTTAAAAGTCTTTCATATCCCTTCCACCACATAACGAGTTTTAGCCTTTGGGCTAAAACAAATAACTGGTATCGCTGTATAGAAGCATTTATACTGAAGTCATTGATTTAAATCAGCATGTGCATTTCATTTGTATTTCCCTCTCAAAATTTTCCACTACCTAAATCTTTCAAAAACTTTTCAGCTATCTAAATCTTAACTGTCAGTTGGCTGTCAGTTAATTACTGGCAATATAACTGACTGATTACCAAAAGCCTTGATAGTATAAACCATTTCTGAACAATGAGTGTTTCAGTCATTTTGTGTTTCTGTGCTCACATCCTCTTAGTGAATCCTCTACCCAACTCTCTTTTGTTTATCTCAGGTAGAACTACCTGGGATCAACCAGAAGAGCCAAGCCAATGTGGCTTGGATAGTGGAGCCAGGGCATGAGGCCAAGAGGGGAGCCAGCACTAAGTATGAGACCACCATTTTTTAGTATATATCCACAGTGCATTTGTGTGTGTGTGGATATCTTGTGACCCTCTACAGAACTGCCAGCAGAGTGAGCTGTGACTTTTTTATCGCCTAAAATCTGTGGCAGCTGTAGGATTATACTGCCAACACCTCTTCTCCAAGTGGCACCAGATTCACCTCACAGTTGTACAAATGCTAGTCCGAGGCTTCTGCACCCAGTTTTTCAGGAGGCAAGAATAAATAAAAAAATTCCAACCTTCAACATTTTATCCTCTTTGGACATGAAGAGGATCCCTGCAGATTAACATCGTTCAGCCTCAGTTTTCTTTATGAATGCAGAAAGTGAGCTGGTATCTTCTTTCTTTATGACCTCAGACAGTGAGGCATGAACTTGGGATACTACATACTTGTATTTGTTTTGAGCAGGTAAATGGACTGCATATATGCAGGGTGGACATGTACTGTATTAATGGGCCAAGTGTGAAATGGACTAACCATATCAAAATGCTCACAGACTAGACAGAATGTTTATTATATAATTTTTACACCATTTAGCAGAATATACAGAGAAAATTATCTATGTCAAGAAATAATTTATCTTATGATTTAATTTTTAAAGCTTTTATTTTAAGTGGTTTATCCTACATGTGAGTGACCCATTTCTATTGCAATGGACTGGATTTACTAAGATGTGGATCATAGTGAAATACAGATTTAAATAGTAAATCCACTACGTTTGGAGAACAACAAGGTTGAAATGAAAAATGCAATTTTTATTTATGTAATGAAATGAGCAAGTCTCTGTCATGGGCAACTCACAGTCATAATTATCACTTTATTAATCCCCGTGGGGAAAATGTCTTTTACGCCTCTCTCAACTTGCTCTTTGTAAGCAAGCTGTCTGTGAAGGGCAGCCAAGGTTAAGGGTGTTACTCAAAGACCCACAGACGTGCTGAGGCTGGGTTTCAACTGGCAACCTTGTGATTACAGGCACACAGGCTTAGCCCACTGAGCCACACACCTAACAGATACCATATAATAAAATATCAGCAATATTATTATCGTGAAAAAAATAGGCAAAATGTCTGCACTGTGGAAGTACCTGCAAAATCTTCTCTACTAAACTATAAAGAATAGCTACAAAAACAGGATCATACAACAGTAATAACGTAGTCTCCTTGAACATCTAAAATCTAAGCATAAGAACGAGTATGACGTCACCAGCTGTACTCTGCAAAAACTCATATGTCAAATGTCATATGATAACCCTACTGCAGTGACAATAACAGAAGCTCTTATAAGACTGGGTATATGGAGAGTGTAACACTTTCTGACACGGTTTAAAAAGTTTGTAAACCATTTGACTGTCAATGACATGTTTCAAATCATAATTAAATCCAGACCTCTGATCAATCATTTCCCACAGAGACTGAAAAACGAGAATCAGCACTGCTAATAAACATTCTTCTGGCCAGGAACTTATTATGGCAGCTGTTTAGCGGATTATCTGTATATTGTATTTTCATGGTCTCACGTTTATATTTGGCTAAAAACATTAAGTGACCCTCTTGGTTCCTTGTGTTTTGGGGGGGGGGGGGTGATGGTTGGTTGGTAATTTCAACATCATCATTTTACCCAATATTTTAAAATTGAAATATACCATGTTATTTTTTAGTCATCTCCCTGCCCTAATTGGTATCAGTATCAGTGAGTAGGCCTTTCAAAAAGTGAGCATTAGTACTCGTTGGAAAACAATAATATCGTTGCATCCCTAAAAACAACAATATAATTATATATTTAAAACCGAGTTCTGCACAAAATGCAAGTGGAACAAAAAGAACCTCAAACAACTGGTAAGACGTTCACTATTTACTTTCAGTTATGTGCTGAATATATGGTATAGCCTTGCTATGTTTAATTTCTGAATTTCTCAGATTGAGGAATTAGCTTGAGGTGAGTTTGCTCCACTGCTTTTATGACATTAAGAAGATCCTATAATTATTATCTAAAATGTGTCCCTCTAATCACAATTTTACAGATTCAACAAAGAACATAATTGGATCATATTTCTCATCCAATCAGAAGATTTCCTTGTGAACTGTGCTTCTGAGATTTTTGTCTTATTTTTTCCATCCATGTTTTCATGCAGATTTTAGCATGGTTGACTCAGAAGAACAGGCATAGACAGAAGAGAACATCTACAGTTATGAACAACGTCTCTAATGCATATCTGAATAAAATAATTTGCAAGGATATGAACATTCTGCTAGATGACTGATTCTGGCCCAAACTGGCATCATAGATAAATAATAATAGATACATTGTAATAGGGAAAATATGTTTGGATTTAAGTGGCTGGCCTCTGTACCACTACTCACTATATTTACTTGAAAATCCAGTGAATGGACAAATTTTGGACTAGTTGACAGTGAATGTTTCACTTAAACACAAGTTACATAATAGTCAAATGTACATTTTACAGTAAATTATATATTTAAAAAACAGAAATTGCGTAGAATAAAAAAAAACAAGACAACTACACACTCTTTAGTGATATAAATGGCATGAACTTCACCGTAGGCGCAACTTTCAGTTTGATGTGTGAGTGAAATACAATTCAGCAGAATCATGGTACCAGAACTCAACCTTGCAGGGAAGATACTGCATGTACAGAAATAACAAGGGCCAGAGAACATTGCTGAAGGCCAGAGAACATTCCTGAAATCTGTAAAATAAACAGCTTCAAATTTTCTTATACCCTGTTTTCTGCCATTTTTTACTGTTTGTATATGAGAAATGATAGGCAAACTTTATTGGGCACTTTATTAGATATACCTGTTAAATTGTACGTTGAAGCAAATATCAAACACCGGAAAGGTGAATACGGGTGATTTAAGTGACTTTTTAAATGTGGCATGGTTGTTTATGTCAGGGCCGGTATGAGTATTTCTTTAAACTTTAAGCTATACATTTTTAAAATTTGTTAAAATAATGAAGAAAATGTAATTTTAGCCTACTGTTAAAAGATAAAAGATCACTAAATTATTCATACTTTACTGATAATCATCCTTGATGACACTAATGCAAACAAGACTAGAACCAAGGTTCACATTTAGATTTTTCTGTAGGTTAGAAATGCATTGGGGAAACTGCACATTTGTCATCTTTCATGCGGAACATACAATATATACGTTGGTAAGTGAAATGAGAACACAATGCTTCAATCTTTAATTAAGTTATTCATGCTCTCTGTCTCTCCCTTTGTATTTTTTTCTATACTGGCATTTAGACTTCAGTGATGATTGTCCACATCCTGCTTTTGTGAGGATGACTTGCTTTCAAGAAAACTACTGCCCATGACCTGAAGACTCTTCAACCGACATAGTATGTGTTTCAGAGTGTTCATTCCAAGTCTAAATGCCACATTCACTGACCTTGAACACATATACATTTCTGGTAGTCTGTGCAAGCAATGACTTAAACGATCAGCTGACTTTGTGCAGTTATGTTATGACAGAGCAGACTGGGAATAGGGGGCACAGATGCAGGGCAAACAGGGAGCCAAAACACTGAAATAGAGCTGAAATCACAAAGGGTAGGTAAGCTAGGGTATTAAAGCAGGGAGGTCCATTCTGAGGAGTGAAGGAAAAGGCAACCACTTGTGTAAACACGGGGAGATTGTTACAACCCTCTGGTCGAGGTCAGGCTTGAACAGGTTGTATAATTGAGGTGAGCAACACAATTTCATCAGTCAGCAATTGGATGTACCATAAAGTCCAACAACGCACACAGAGTCTCAAATTGATCACGTACAGAGTGTTTATTTGCATGTACCAGACAGACCAGTTTTCCTATTGAGGATCCCAATACAAATTCACAAAGGAAGGGAGGCTGGATGGCGCCAAAGAAAAGAAAACTATATTCAATTCTCTATACACACAGCCCTAGGCTAAGCTAACCCACCAAGACATGCTCTATATTGCCAAAATATTACACCGCCCCTCCAAATCATTGAATTCAGGTGTTCCAATCACTTCCATAGCCACTGGTATATACTGTAAAATCAAGCGCGTAGGCAAGCACGTGCCTCTACAGACATTTTCAAAAGAAAGCTCAGTGAATTCAGGCCTGGTACCGTGGTAGGATGCTACCTGTGCAATAAGTCCATTCGTGAAATATTCCATGGTCAGCTGTTACTGGTATTATAACAAAGTGGAAGCAACTGGGAACAACAGCAACTCAACCACAAAGTGGTAGGTCACATAAAATCACAGCAGGGACAACGCATGCGAAGGTGCAGAGTGTGCAGAAGTGTCTCGAGAGTCAATAGCTACAGACCTACAAACTTCATGAGGCCTTCAGATTCGCTCAAGAACGGTACAGAATGGGTTTCCATGGCCAAGCAACTGAATCCAAGTGCAATCCAAAGCATTGGATGTAATGGTGTAATATAAGTCGCCACTGGATTCTAGAGAAGTGGAGGCATGTTCTTTGGAATGACAAATCACACTTCTCTGTCTGGTAATCCGATGAATGAGCTTGGATTTGGCGTTTGCCAGGAGAACGGTACTTGCTTGACTCCATTTTGCCAAGTGTAAAGTTTGATGGAGAGGAGATTATGGTGTAGGGTTGTTTGTCAGGAGTTGGGCTTGGCCCCTTAGTTCCAGTAAAGGAAACTCTTAATGCTGCAGCATTCAAAGCCATTTTGGATAATTTCATGCTCCCAACTTTGTGGGAATAGTTTCAGGATGGTCCCTTCCTGTTCGAACATGACTGCGCACCAGTGCACAAAGCAAGGACCATAAGGACATGGATGAGTGAGTCTGTTGTGGAGGAACTTGATTGGCCTGCACAGAACTCTGACCTCAACAACAAAAAACACCTTTGGGATGAATTACAGCGAAGACTAAACAGCATTCCCAGAAAAGTTGAAGCTGTTATAGCTGAAAAGCGTGGGCCAACTCCACATTAAAGCCTATGTATTAAGTCATTAAAGTTCATGTGTGTGTCAAGGCAGGTGTCCCAACACTTTTCCCATTATAGTGTATATAGATTGGCACTTGTCTTCTAACCCAGTTGCCTCCAAGTGTATGGCTAAGTGAGCGATATATATACATGAAGCCCCACCCACATCGTTAATAACAACCTCATTAATTGGTCGAAGTTCTGGTTTCATCCCTGCAACCTGGAACACACAACTGGAGGGGAAACCCGACAACACAATTCCGAACACGCCTCTCTCTTCTCAACATTCTGGAATGTAACGCCACACACACCGAGACAGGGATCAGTGGTTTGGGAGGACACTCACACCAAGGCACACAGGAGGGAACTCAAGCAGGCAGGAGAAAGCGTGGCAAAAGTATACTCAGTAATCTGACATAAACACAGTTCCTTACAAAATCTCAAACCAGTTTGACCGCTTAAACAGCTTCAGCAATACCGCAGCACAGTATTCTGGTGATTGAGGTCAGGCAAGCGGGCATAGCTGCAGTTAGGGATTGGAGCTACCCTCACAACTGGACCCAGTTCTAAGTGTTCATGTGATTCAGCCGTAGTCTTTGCCATGTCCTGTTGTACTGTTCATCTCACAGGTATGGCCTTGAATTCAACTCTGCATCATATGACTACTTTTCTCATGTGGCATAGTAGCTTTTTTTGTGAGATTTCTGATCATCGGGTTTTTACTAGCTTGAACTCTTCAGCTAGAGAGTGAATCCTGGCCCACAATTTTTCTTTGTTGTGATGGCATCCTCTCTTGTATCACAAGCTGCAGTTTGCAAAAAAGTTAGACTCCCAAATCATCCATTTCTATCTTTTGTCTCGCACAGTTGCATGTGCTTTAAGTGGGATTGTCCATTAAACGCTATTCCCACCTCTCAGTACTTTATTAGTATATCTAAGAATGCAAATCGCTGTACTACTGGTTTCTGTTAAAAATGTAAAATACTCCCAGATCGTCACGTCTTATCTTACGCTCCTCATACTGTGAAGGGTATGCATATGACGTCACAGCAGGCGGAAGTCACTGTGCTCACACCCACTGAGTAGCAAAAAAAACTGAGGGGCAGCGTTAGCGTTCGATTTGAATGGCACCAAAAAACATGTAAAATGGGAAAGAGCTGTCGTGCGATTGATTATACAAATAGATTTAACATGAAATAGGAGCCATCATTTTAGAGATTCCCAGAAACTAAATAAGTAAGTATAGGACGTGGATCGTCATGCATGGCTGATACCCGATCCGTCAAATAGGTCTGGATTGGTGCTGATCAATAGGTCTGGATCAAGGCTTTCCTCAATCCTAGGTAAAGGAAAAGCATCCTTCCTAGTCTTACTGTTAAGTAGATGGTAGTCTACGCGCATACGAAGACTCCCATCCGTCTTTTTAACAGTGACAATCAGGGAAGCATAGGGACCTACTCTACCTGAGCCTCCAACAGTTGATTGGTGCATCTCTACTACGAGCACACAATGAAACACGTTCCCCACCTCAATCCCTCGAGAAATGACCTGGTTGCTGGCAGCATCTACAAAGTACACCACAGGTCCCTGGGCGAGAAGACCGATTAGGTACTGCCTGGGGTTGCAAAGCAGCTACTGTCTGAGCAGGCTGGTTAAGCAGATTCTGCTGAGGCCTCAACAGTTCCTTTAACTCCCTGACCCCTGCGAATTAGCAGGTGGGGCTGGGTGAGAACTGCCCTGCACCCCACACTGTAAACCATAAGCAGAAGGGAGGGATTAACTACGGCTCCTACCACCAGAGGAGCCTTCCCTCTCCCACCTTATTCCCTTTCCCCATACCTCCAACAAGGTGCCTGTAGGCTGCCGGCGAACAAACTGCTTCAACTCTCTGCGAAGGGCACCATCCAACATGTGCTCTACAAATTGATCTCACAGTAAAGTCTCTGCACTGTGCAAACCATCTGGCGCCTGCTTCCTTACCTGCTCCATTAAAACCATCAAAGCCAAAGGAAACTCCAGCAATGACTCGCCCTCTCGCTACTTACGGGCAAAGAACGCCTGCTGCAGAACTACCTTCGACTAAGCACTGCCATACAACTCGGATAAAATGACTAGAACCCTAGCTGGGTCTCCACGCTCAGCACTACTATGATACCTAATTCCTTCCCTGGTCTCTCCCTCCAAATGGTCAAAAAATAAGGAATGCCTGATCAACTGGGGCAAGATGGCACACATACATGCAGGCCTGTACCTCCTCTGTCCATTCCTCCATGCATAAGCCGGTCTTACTATACCATTAATAGCTCTGAAACAAAAGGAGACAGCCATGTCCTATGAAGTGTGCATTGAACAGGGGAACCTGGGGGATAATGCACACCCCTTGGATTTTCAAGATCACTTTCTTTCTAACAATTATTAACTATTACATTGTATCCATATAAATATTACATTGTATCCATATAAAGCTGAATATGAGGCTTAACCGTGGTCCACCTGCAATCAATTAACAACTAATTGCTCCCCATCTTTAGGCGGATACACCAGAACACCGGTGCAAAGTATAATTGCCATTTTGTACAGTATGTGACATACCGAGCGTTTAATCTGTCTCTTGTCTTCCCTACTTGTCCTACACTCTTAGAAAAAAGGGTTCTTGTAGGTGCTATTGTCATGATCCGCTCCGTTCGACCCTCCCGTGTGCCACGCCCACCTCATTACCTTGTGTTCCTGCCCCGATTGTGATCACCTGTGTCCCGTTAATCCCTGATCTGCCGGTGTATATGAGTCCACGTCTTCCTGAGTATTGGGTCGGTCATTGTATAGTGTTATGGTTGTTTGTGCCTGTCTGCCGTGCTCCTCGAATTAACCCCGGTTTCCCCGTCTACCCTGGGACTCGTGCCTCCTTACCTGCTTGCCTGCCTCGCAAATCGTAACAGAATGACCGGCCTCAAAGAGGACGCACTGCAGCAGGGCGAGGATCTCTGGCTTGTAATTCTGCATGAGGTGCTATATTGGCGCGAGCTGCCGGAGATCCGTGAGGATCCTGGCTCGCTCGCCCTGGCAGATCGTTGCTGGGACCTCCTGCAGGGAGGGAACCCTCGGACGGAGGAGCGCAACATGGCGGAGGTGTGTTCCCTGCTGCAGCAGCTTTCCCGACGGGTGAGGGAGAGACAGCCCCAGCCGCTCGCCTACACAGAGGCAACCCCGCTACGGGGTCCTGGCGGCGAAAGAGGCGCCGAGGGAAGACGGGAGACACCCTGACCCTCTTCTTGGGAGCCTGCTCCCTACTCCCTGCCTGGGAGAACACCGCACCTGCCTTCCCGGTCAGCCCCGCCGATGAGCTGCCGCCTCCACTGGAGGCGTACCATTATCAGCCGGCGCGCCTGGGCCAAGGGGGATACGTGCCGTGCGGGACGCAATTCTGCGAATCCCGGCAGCTCTTAAAGGGGCACCGTCCTCTGCAAGGACTAGTGCTCGGGCAACCCTGCCCGAGATCGTGGACCTGCCAGAACTCCCGGCGTCCCCTGCTGGCCGCACGCCTGCGGCCAAGGCGCCCACTGCTGGCCACACGCCAGCTCCTTTGGGCTCCCCTTTGTCCTTCGTCCCTGCCTGTGTGGTCTCCCTTCGTTCCTCGTGTTCCTGCTCCTCCTCCTTCCTTCGTCCCACCTGTTTCGGCCCCTCGTCTCTGTTCCTCCTCTGTTTACTCCTCGCCCTGTTGTTCCTCCGTTCTGTTTCCCCGGTGTCTCCCTTCCTGGTTTGTCTCTCTGCCTTCCCCGTCTTGTGTCAGGTCCTGTCCTGGCTTTTGCCGTTGTCCCTGTTTTGCGTTTCCGTCCTGTTCCCCATGCCGCATTAATGGTCTTGTTTTGTTTTCCAGGTCCTGTTCTCCCGGTCCCGTCTCGTCCGTCGCCTCTCCTCTGGCGCGTCCGGTGTGCGCGCCTTTGGGGGGGGGGGGTTCTGTCATGATCCGCTCTGTTCGATTCTCCCGTGTGCCACGCCTGCCTCATTACCTTGTGTTCCTGCCCCGATTATGATCACCTGTGTCCCGTTAATCCCTGATCTGCCGGTGTATATGAGTCCACGTCTTCCTGAGTCTTGGGTCGGTCATTGTATAGTGTTATGGTTTGTGCCTGTCCGCCGTGCTCTCTGAATAAACCCCGTTTTCCCCGTCTACCCTGGGACTCGTGCCCCCTTACCTGCTTGCCCTCCTCGCAAATCGTAACAGCTATATAGAACCATAGGGGTTCTAACCCTACGAAACAGAACCATTGCCTTCAAAAAGGTGCTATTTCACACACGCGAGGATATATTTGAATTTCAACTGCCGTTTATGGAACTTTTCTGAAGACGCTCATTTTGCACCATTTTCATGGTAAGTGGCACAAAACTTCTCTCCTTTTTCATTCATAATCATTGCCAGTGTTTTCTGGAGACCAAAATGTGAATAAAGGAATACAAGGTGTGTTCCCATGAATGTCAATGGGTGTTACCGATAATTAGGTCAGCTGATATAGGCTATATAGTCGCAACTATCCTTGTC
>JAABNX020000070.1:30028180-30040027 GCA_015163995.2 Mormyrus lacerda
CTTTGTAGGTTAATAGTAGCATTTTGTAGTCAATCCTAGACTTGACTGGTAGCCAGTGCAGGGAGGACAGGATAGGGCTAATGTAATCAAATTTTTTAGTTTTTGTGAGAACTCTGGCTGCTGCATTTTGTACTAACTGACGTTTATGTAGGGATCCCAATGGACAACCCGAAAGGAGGGCATTACAGCATTACAGTAATGCTCATGAATAGTCCAGCTCTCTCGATTTTTGACCCTAATTTATCTACCTTTAACTACGGATGCTTCAGATTACGGACTAGGAGGAGTTTTAACTGCTTCCTTATAATAGAGGGAGAATTGTGGCATTTGCTTCTGGTACACTGACACCAGCTGAGAGGAAGTATTCCACTGTTGAAAAAGAGGCGTTGGCATGCATACGGGCAGTGGAAACAGGGAGATCACCAGGCATTTATGGCACTACTGGCCACCAGGGGCATGAACCGAGCTGCTATGAGAATTGCCCACTGGTCCGCGAGGCTTATGCGCTTTCAGCATGATGTGGCATACCGGCCTGACGTTAACAATCAGGTAGCCGACTGCTTATCACATATTCAGCTGCGCTCTCTAGACGACGAGCATGTCGAAGAACCTGCCGTCGTGGTGGAAATATCTCCCCTGCATACTGCAATGCCACTGGCAGAGTTCATGACGGAATGTTAGTCGTGTACCCAACTGTCACAGCTGTGGGCCAGAATGCAATCCGGTTGGCCGCAAGCAAGAAAAGATGGATATAGTTCATGCACTACAAACATGTCACCTTTTAAACTGCTTCGAGGCCAATGCATACAAAATTAGATGTCTTACCTATTCTGAGGAAAGGGTAGCATTCTAAGGTCAGGGAGAGAGTGCAGCACTGCCAACAGAAAAGCAAGCACTACACCGACTACAGACGTAATGCACCACACCACAACCATAAAACCTGGAGACGAGGTTAGAGTCTTAAAACCTTTCTGAGTAAGGCAGGGACAGTCCCAGTTCACTGATCCACTGCTGGTACAAACACAGAGTGGGCCAAGCACCTCATGTTGGGCGATGGGAAACGGTGAAATGCAGCTCGTTTGTCACCCTGTCCAAGGAGTACACAGATGATCATTACTGACACTCCGCAGATGGTACCCAGTTTACTGAGGATGAGTACAAGGGAGAGAAACCCACCATTATGGACTAAAGATTATGTAACATTATATTATGTAATGTAATGTTCTGTAATAGATGCAAAATAATTTACTATACTTTTGTACTCAAGGGTTCATTTTACATTCTACATTCTTTTACATTCAATTTACAGCCAGGAAATTTGAAGATTAATTTGTCGCTTATACTTGTTACTTCAATAGGTGAACGGTGAGCACTGGGGTTAATACAGTCATTTTTTTAATACAGTCAGTTTTTTTTCAGTAAAAAAAAAAGTTTGTAAGTTCCAAGGCTATATTACAGTATATACCTTATGTTAGTATAAAGCTTCTTTTAGGTAGAAGGGGAATGTTATATCTTGAGTGTCCTCTAGATGTCCCCATGGTCTTGGGTAAGATATATGGTGGAACTCGGGAAATGAGGCAGTAAGAAGTGGGTTCGAGAGAGAAATAAAAAAAGAGAAGACTGGACTGTGTGTTTGATGACCTCTTAAACATTACAACTTCCCCAATAATAAAACATAGACAGTGGAAAGAATTTGCTAAGCTGGGGGCAAAGGAAATGTGCCGCTTTATAATACGGCTGTCCATATAAAGAGTTTATGAATGGTTTATAATTAATTTAATTAAATTGTAATACTTTGTAAATTATAAATAGACAATTTTAAACAAGTTATAACACAGTTTTTTTTTATTAATGAGTTAAATGGCTAACATTTACAAGTGGCAAAAGGGAGCCTTATTGTAAAGTGGTACCAGAAAAGTGTACAAAAATACAGGACAAATTTTTTGGATGCTGTAGTTTTTAAGGGGCACCTCACAAAAATGAATTTCAGGGGAAGTAATTACTGGCATTAGCAAATTTTGGTTGGTAAGACCAGATTGATGTCAGTATTGGTAAATTCCCAGCTCACCACCCAGCCCTAATATGAAGCAACGCAGATTCAGCCCAACTGAGACCCACAGTAAGGCAAGAAACTCAAACTATCATGCTTAGTCTAATAAAAGGGAGGCAGCCTGCGTGCCACGACACACGACTTATGAATTTAGGTTGCGCCCCTGTCAATAAATTAATTTCATTGTGCTTCCCAAACCAAAAGATTACTGAATATCCCCGACGTATACGTGTACTGGTACAGCTCAAATATTTAGCCAAAATGACATATTCAGCTGAAATATGGCTGTATACAATCAATGAAAAAAAAAAAGTTATTATTACTTAGCCTATCAATATCTAGACAAGAGACAAGTTTCCCTTTGGAGCAGGGTCCTCCCTGACACCAGTGTTTCTCGACTGGCGGATCGCCAACCCAAATGTGGCTCGCGGTACCATTGTCAGTGGGCCGCGGATTGGTAAGTCAGACTGGCCAGTGCCCGGGCATCGTTCGCAGCATCGTGTATTAAAAATGCGCTTACGGCTGTATTTCACTTAAAGATTTGGTCTTCTGAGTAAAACGAGTTTATCTTCAGATAATCATGGCTAAAATGGAGGATTGCTCATTAGCTTAGCATCACGATGCTAGTTGTCCAGGTTTGTCTCCTACGGCCAAAAGCAGCCATTGTAGCTCAGTAAAAGATGGTCCTATTGGTGGAATAGAGGTCATAGTAATATTTAATTGGTGCTGTTATCTGCAATGTAACGGAGATATAGAAGTTCCTCATCAGATTATGAGTAGCAGTACAGTGGTCTCCCCTTATCTGCGGTCAACTACGATCCAAAAATATTAAATGGAAAATTCCAGGAATAAACAATTTTTTAAATTGCATGTCATTCTGAGTAGTGTGATGATACCTTGCGCCATCCCGCCACTGTATACTCAACCTGCCTTTTAGATTCAAGATTCAAGATTGGTTTATTGTCAATGCAACAATATACACAGTATACAGTGTATTGAAATGTCGATCCACACAGGTCCCCCATGGTGCATTATAAAGATATAAAATATACCATAAAATCCACCCATCCAGTATCTATACCGCTTTATCCATTTCGGGTTGCGGGAAAGCTGGAGCCAATCCCAGCATCTTCGGGTGAGAGGCAGGGTACACCCTGGGCGCCAGTCCACCACAGTATACCAAGAAATATTAAGCAGAAATTTCACATAAATAATAAATCTAACTAAATTTATGGATAGAAACAAACTAGTTCTAACTAACTATCTATGTACAGTAAACAGCACAGAGACTCTACAAAGTGGTCATGTGTAATTAGACTTCAAGTGACATGTGCAGGTAGGATTTAAAATACCAGGTTCAAGTTTTAAGTCACTTAGTCGCTGTCTTCGCTATCAGATCGACTGTCGCAGTTTTGCAGTACTCATGTTCAAGTGGCCCCCTTTTTATGGCTGCTTCATTTTATTATTAGTTATCGTTGCCAATGTCTTATTGTGTGTAGCTTATAAATAAAACTGCATCATAGGTATATGTGTACACTTTCCGTGGTAAGTCTTGGAATGTATTCCCTGTGGATACAGGGCATTTCTGTACTTACCCTTAGAATTGGTTTTGCGTCAAGAATGTCAAGATGGCAGGTAGTTGATTCTACTTCTGTATGTACTTACAGTGGCCCTCTGACATATTGCGGCCCCGGCATCAGCAGGACAGGCAGAGGATAAAGGGGGGACTGTATCTCTACGCAGAGACTCACCACATTTAGTACACTTAAGGTTAGTACAATTTCTGCCCCTCATTCAGTTTCTCTTACAACTCCTAACCCCGCCCAAGGCTCCACCGTCACGATGGTGACGCCCCAAATCCCTGCTTCTATATCTATTGCTTATGTAGCCCCCCCCTCCCTACTTTACCTGCCAAGAGTGCCTACAAACAGTTGTCAGCGACTGGTGTGGTAAATGCAATGAACCTCTGCACAGTGGCCTCAGTAAGGCTACCCTCTCATCCACCGCGGTAAACTCTAATGTACAGGCGCCCAGCCAAGGGGCAATAAGTATGCCCACCCCAGCTCGGCACCTCTCCCCATGAGCAACTCCAGAGTGGAAGAGGGTCCAACCCCCTTCGAGGAGACTGGTTCCAGAGCCCAGGCCATGCGTCGAGGTGAGCCCGACTATATCTAGCCGTAACTTCACAGCCTCGCGCACCAGCTCAGGCTCCTCCCCCATCTGAGAAGTGACATTCCATGTCCCTTGAGGTAGCTTCTGCAGGATCGGATCGCCAAGGTCCCCGCCTTCGGCCACTGCCCAACTCACACTGCACCGACCCCTAAATAAAATTTTAAATCAACTAATATAAACAAAATTTAAGGTAAGGTTAAAAATGTTCCAATATGTGTTCCAACAAAACGCACAACCTTTAGATCCTTGCTTGCCTTTGTCAGAAACAGGCAAAGTGAAATTTTTCTAATGATTCACTGAAAACAAGGCATCCTGTTGCATGTAATACACAATTGACCCAACAATGCTACTCTTCTTATTTTTCTCCCTTCCTCCTCTTTTTCTTCATTTTTCCCTTTCCCTTTTCATCCCTCTTCTTCCCCTTTTTTCCATCTTCTTTTCCCCCTAAAACAAACTATTTTTCCCTAGCTTTGGCACATTTAGCCACATGGCAGTCCGGGGAACAGAACATATTAGGAGTTAAAATCAAGGGACACAGAACAGGATGACCAGCCACACAAGCTGGCCAAACATGGTTTCAACAGACAAAACTGGTAAGGATTCTGAGTTTTGTGTGACATTATGTCGAATTTGCATTTCTTCCTCCTGTTTTGTTTTGTTCCAATACACAAAAAGGGAATAAACATGTGTATAGCAAAACATGTGTTAATGCAATACTTTTCTGTGAGAAATACTTGGTTTTCTGGAAAAATTTCAGGGGTGCCAACAATTTTGGCCATGACTGTAAGAGCTTGATTGTTGGGACTTCCATGCGGGTTCAGGTGGTCCACAAGACCACTATTCACCAAATAAACATAAACACTAAAAGCACCATCACGGGTAACAGTATCCTCCTGATGGCTCCCTAACCATCTGCCACATCATCCAAAAACAAAGCCCCCTGTACGACCTTCCAGCCATGGTGCTCCAGTGCAGTGACTTGGTAGTCATTGGCAATGCTGTGGGCGGGGGGTCGGGTAAAACCATGGGCATTGCCACACAGGCCCACACCACTTACGTGACTGAAGAGATATGGTGGGGTCATTGCTTTGTGCCCGTTGTGTCTAAGGAGGAGGGTGTGCACTCATTGTACTACTCTAAGTACTCTAATTACTCTAAGTACTCTCTACTCAACATTTTTATGACAAATGGGCCCCCACACCTGTTCCTGCTGTTGTTTTATATATGCTGTGAGACACCTTGGTTCAGCTGGCCCGCTATGCTCTTAATCCTCCTGGTCTGTTCTTTCTGATTACTCTAACGCTCCTCCCATTTCTTCACATTGGATATATGTTTAACTGTTTTGTAGCCTTTGACATACCATCAAGCATGAGCCATCACGTCATGCTTATAAAAAGAAAATTCACAGTCAAAGCATGCAGATTGTGGATTATTAGAACCGATTTCTTCTTCTTTACGTCTCATGAAGATTAGCATCGAGCTGACAAGTGTATACTGCAGTGTGTAAGGTAGTAAAACAGACTTATTTGCTTAATTTTGATTTCAAAATAACGTATAGGTGTTTCAAACGCTTTACAAATTATACTAATTTACAAATGAAACCACTAAACTGTGTATAATTCAAATAGGCTATAAGACAGTACAGTACTGTACACAAATATTCAGATGAATTTTATCTATACAGAGCATTTCCAGAACGTTATATTGTCTCAAAGCTCTTATCATAGTTTTGCTGCTGCATCTCGGGGGCTCGTTCTTGATGGTTTAATTTAAGCTGATGAGTCTATATTTGTGATTGAAAGAAAATGATTTTCATTTTCCCGTCATGTTTTCCGTACTCACTGCATTAGTCTCAGGTAGCCAGCCAGAAGCAGGCGTGTTACTGCAAGGCAAAGTAGGGCGATTAAAGTAAAGTAAAAAAAAAAAGAACTGATGCAGTTTTAATTTTTTTCCATATGTTGTCGTATCATTTTCATGTGTAAATATGTCCAAATGTAGGCTGTTTAATTTGTGATGAAGGTAACCTTTGACAAATACGCTTGTGCAATTAATTTAATGTTGGATAAACATCGAATACTTCAAATCCAAGCAAATTTCTTACCTGTTTGTTTTTTTTAATGTAAAGGAAGCCTGTCTAGCTCTTCTCGATGCCATTTTCACTTCACACATTCAGGTTATAAGTAAAGCTGCTTGCATTAATTTGTGCCTCTCCTCTCGTCTAGCACTGGGCCTCTCCAGCGTAAATGTCATGGGAGGAGGTGGTTTTAAACTTGCTTTAGGTGGGGGAATGCAGACGCAAAATATACAACAGGTCTGGGAATTTATCTAGCACTAACCACATACATCACTTTTTTTCTGTGGCAGAATGGGGGGGGGGGTGCCAGGTTAACAAGCAGATGCATTTTTCAGTTTGCTAACATTAAGTAAAGCATCCTCCCTCAGATTACTTACTAGTGTTAGATATTTGGAAGAAAACTAAAGGGATGTTAATTAACACAGCTAGAATGCTGTCTATCTGGGGTAATTCTTCTGTTACAAACTAAGTGCTATAAATTGCCTTTATCTCTGGGTGTTTTTCTCTTTTGTCCTCCCTGTCCTTGGCTGTTGAGATAAGAAGCACTATCCTTCCCAGTTTTGCTTAGTTTCCTTCCCAGCCTCGACTCGTGAAACGGATTGCTTTGTTTTGAATTAGGGCCCAGGTGCAACAAGTAGAGATACAATGTTCTACAAAGTTTTAGACAATAGTATCTCTTAATTATGCAGTTATCTGACCCCCCCCCCCCCCGAAGGCCTTATAGTAATAGTAATTGTTCATCTGTGCACACAGCTTCCACATTTGTCGATGTAAGTGTGCTCTGTTTGAACTGAACAGTGGGGAAATTGTGTGCAGTCCGTTGTTACAATCATTGTGCTAGTCTAAATAGAAAATGATGTATTCTTTTTATACACGAGTCAAGTCTCTGGTGGACATTTCTACAACATACCCCATATCTGTTTTTGGCTGAGGTTGCATTAGGTATTCAAGAAGGTAAGAATTTAATTGCACTCACTGATTATATACACAGATGAGCCATAACATTAAAACCACTGACCAAGTGAAGTAAATAACATTGATTATACCATTATAATGGCACCGGTCAAGGGTACCGTTATACACTCACTGACTACTTTTTAGCCACACCTTGCTACTACCAGGTTAGACCCCCTTTTGCTTTCAGAAACTCCCTTAATCCTTTGTGGCTGAGATTCGATAAGGTGCTTTAAACATTCATCAGAAACGTTTATCTATGATAGATCACACAGTTGGATTGTGATCTGGTGACTGAGGAGGGTATTTTAGTTCAGTTGTCATGTTCAAGAAACCAGTCTGAGATGATAAGAGCTTCTGACATGGCAAATTTTCCCGATGGAAGTAACCATTAGAAGCTAAGTACAGGTCAAAAAGCTAAGGTTAAAAAGGGGTGGACACGACCGGCAATATTATTCATGTTGGCCGTGGCATTTCAACAATGCTCAGTTGGTACTAAGGGGATCAAAGTGTTCCATGAATGTATCCCCCACAGCATTACACCAGCCTGAATTGTTGATACAAGGCAAGAGGGATCAATGCTGTCATGTTGTTCATGCTAAATTCTGACCCTACCGTCTGAATGTCACAGCAGAAAGCAAAACCCATTTGACTAGGCAATGTTTTTCCAATCTTTCATTGTCCAATTTTAGTGAGCCCATGCCAGCTGCAACCTCACTTTCCTTTTCTTAGTTGACAGGAGTGACACCTGGTGTGGTCTTCTGCTGCTGTAGCACAACTGCTCCAAGGTTCCACGTGTTGTGCATTCAGAGACGCTCTTCTGTCTACCTTGGTTGGAACAAGCTGTGATTTGAGTTTCTGTTGCCTTTCTATCAGCTTGAACCAGTCTGGCAATTCTTCTCTTACCTCTGCCATCAACAAGGCATTTTTGCCCAGAAAACTGCTACTGACTGGATGTTTTTTCTTTTTCAGCCCATTCTCTGTGAACCCTAGAGATGCTCGTATGTGAAAATCCCAGTATGTCAGCAATTTCTGAAATACTCATATCTGCCCGTCTGGCACCAGCCACCATGCCTTGCTCAAAGTCACTTAAATCACCTTTCTTCCCCATTCTGGTGTTTGATGTTTAACTGTAACCTCTGACCTATATCTGCATGAATTTATATATTGTGCTGCTAACATACACTATGTGGACAAAAGTATTGGGACACACCTCTCAATGACTAAATTCAGCTGTTTCATTTAGACCCACTGCCACAGGTGTATAAAATCTACCTTATTTTAATCAAGCAGTCAGGTTTAGAAACATTTGTGAAAGTGAGTTCAAGCGTGGTACTTTCATAGGACACCACCTTTGCAATGAGTCAGTTCCTGAAATTTCTTCCCTGCTAGATGTTCCATGGTCAAGTGTAAATGGGGTTATTACAAAGTGGAAGTATTTAGAAACAACAGGAACTCAAGCCTGAAGTCGACACACCACGTAAAGTAACAGAGCGGGGTTGCCGAATGCTGAGGTGAATAGTGCATTGCCAATGCTTTGTTGTCTCAGTTATTGCAGAATTCCAAACTTCCTCTGCCATTAGCACTGACATTATCACAAAAATTGTGGGCCAGGAGCTTCATGAAATGGGTTTCCACGACTGAGCAGCTGCACGCATGCGTCAAATCACCAAGCCAGATACCAAGCATCGGATGGAGTATTGTAAAGCATGCCCTGCTGGACTATAAAGCAGCGGAGTGGAGTGACCAATCACACTTCTCTGTCTTCCAGTCTGATGGATGAGTCTAGGTTTGGTGGATGTCAGGAGAATGTTACCTGCCTGACTGCATTGTGCCAACTGTAAAGTTTGATGGAGGAGAGATAATGGTATAGGGCTGTTTTTCGAGGTTTGGGCTAGGCTCCTAAGTTCAAGTGAAGGGATCCCTTAATGCTTCAGCATATCAAGACATTTTGGACAATTCCATGCTTTCAACTTTGTGGGAAAAGGAAAGACCCTTTTCTGTTCCAGCATGACTGTGTCCCCGTGCACAAAACAAGGTCCATAGTGACAGGGCTGGTTGAGTTTGCCATGGAACCCTAACCTCAGCCCCATCAAACACCTTTGGGATGAGCTAGAACAGAGATTGTGAGCCTAGCCTTCAGGTCCAACATCAGTGCATTACCTCACAAATGCTCTTCTGGATGAATGGGCAAAAATTCCCCCAGACACACTCCAAAATCTTGTGGAAAGCCTTCCCAGAAGAGTGGCAACTGTTATTGTTGTAAAGTGGGGACTATCTCCATATTGATGCCCATGGATTTAAGATAAGGAGATAAGTTCCTATAGGTGTAATGGCCAGGTGTCCCAATACTTTTGTCCATTTAGTCTATGATTGGCTGATTAGATATTCTCTTCAACGAACATTTGAACAAGTGTACCTAATAAAGTGACAAGTGAATGTATATTACGCAAGTGAACAGTCCACTCTTGATGTGTTGGAAACAAAATAAATGGGCAAACGTAAGAATCTGACTTTGACAAGGGCCATGTTGTGATGGCAAGAACTGGGTCAGAGTATCTTAAAAATGGCATGTCTTGTGGAATGTTCCCAGTATGCAGTGGTCAGCACATATGAAAAGCTGTCCAAAAAAGGCCAACCAGTGAACCAGAGAAGGGGTAATGGGCGCCCAAGGCTTGCTGATGTGTGTGGGGAGCTAGGACTAGCCCATATATTCCAATGTTAAGCATTAACACGATAGAAAGGTGTCAGAACACAGTGCATTACAGCTTGCTGCATATGGGGCTGCGTAGCCACAGACCACTCAGAGTGTCCCTGCTAACCCCTGCCCACTGCCAATTGCACCTACAATGGGCACATGAGCGTCAGAACAGGAGCATGGAGCAATGGAAGAGGGTGGCCTGGTCTGATGAGTCACGTTTTGTGTTATATCATGTAAACAGCCTGGTAAGTGTGCATCATTTACCTGGGTAAGAGATGGCACCAGGATGCAATATGGGAAGAAGGCAAGCTGGCTGAGTCAGTGTGATACTCTGGTCAATGTTCTCCTGGAAAATTTTGGATACTGGTATTCACATGGATGTCACTTTGACACGTACCACCCAGCTAAACATTGTTGTAGATCAAGTACACCTCTTCCTGGCAACGGTATTCACCGATGGCAATGGCCTCTTTCAGCAGGATGCTGTGTCGTGCCAAACTGCAAAATTGTTCAGGAGTTGTTTGAAGAACATGAAACAGAGCTCAAGGTGTTGACTTGGCCTCTAATTTCCCCAAATGTCAATCCGATCGAACACCTGTGAGATGTGCTGGACATAAAAGTCCAATCTATGCAGGTCTCATTTTTTTTCTGCAACTCACAGGACTTAAAGGATCTGCTGCTGTCATATGCCAGCTAACACAGGGCACCTTCAGAAGTCTTGTGGAGGCCATGCCTTGATGGGTCAGAGTTGTTTTGGGAACA
This sequence comes from Mormyrus lacerda, assembly GCA_015163995.2. NCBI lineage: Eukaryota > Metazoa > Chordata > Actinopteri > Osteoglossiformes > Mormyridae > Mormyrus > Mormyrus lacerda. The sequence goes on from JAABNX020000070.1 coordinate 30,038,894, forward strand.
AGAGGGGGACATACACAATATTAAGCAGGTGGTTTTAGTGTTATGCATAAACGAGTATTCCACGTACGAAAAATACCCCCCTGGTCAGTGTATAAGTTTGAGGAGAGGTTGTGATCATCAGGATATGAGTTTGAACCCCAAGTCAGACGAGTATTGTTGCAATTTTCTAAACAGTTGTTGCTTATTTAGAGACAGCATGAATATATTTGTGTATGTAATCAGCTTGAATGGTCTTGTTGTTGTAGTTGTTTGCATTTGGTCAGAAGGGGGAGACAGATGGCTGGGCTCATAACATCCAACAGAATCTCTGTAGCAGAAGGAGAAAGTCAGCTTGATAAGCAGTTTTTATGGTACAGCTGTGCTGAATATCGAGGAAGGACAATTTCAGTCTTCCGTCGTTCCATAAAATTCACTAACTGGTATGAATCAGTCACTTGTTTGGCGAAACGTTAACCGTGCTCACCTAGCTAGACACAACTAACTTGCAGATCTCAGCCATCCTTTTTGCAGAACTTGAAACACATTTCCGTTCATCAAAACACATTTTGCGCTATGGTGAACTTTGATTCAATATAGAAAACACAGGCCACGGAACTTAAGCGCAGCCGTTTAAACACAATGATTCAAAACTGTTCAAAGAGTAACTAGAACACAGAATACAAAGCAGTGTTTGCTTTTGAGCAAAAATAATATAGTTTTGGGAAGATTGCTTGATTTTACTAAACAAGTGTAAGGTTTTGTGAGTTTAGGTTGAATTTTAGGGTTTGTGCTATAGTGGTTTTGTCACACCCACCTCATTACCTCGTGTGACCACCTGCGTCCTGTTAATCCCAGCCCAGCCTGTGTATTTAGTCCGCGTCTTTCCCCAGTATGTCAGATATGTCATTTTAGTGTTACTGATGGTTGTGCCTGTCATTCAGAATAAACCCCGTTTATCCCGTTTACCCTGCGGTTCTCGGTTCTCGCCTCCTTGCCTGCTCGCACGCCCATGGATCGTGACAGGTTTGATTAGAGAGGAGATTTTAAGAAATGTGTTTGAGCATTCCCGAAAGACTGAAAAATGTCAAGGCATGTCAGACTACTTTGAAAGTGGGTGAGAGGCCTCAGACTCCAAAGGGTTACAGTAAATACTTA
>JAABNX020000070.1:30101442-30118981 GCA_015163995.2 Mormyrus lacerda
TGAGCTGATTCCTGGTGGAGAGTTCCGGTGCTTCGTCAAGGAGAACAAGCTTATAGGTAGGGATGGACTGATAGCTGTTTGTAAGTCATTGATCAGTGAAAACTCTCATGTCCAAAAGTCAAGTACCCAGCACTGGCGCTTTTAAGAGCACCAGTACAATATTTAGACACACTACTTAAATTGACATGCAATACAACACATCCTCATTATATTGCTGATAAATCCTTTGGAAATAAATATATGATTTACTGAAGAAATAATGTGATCCTTTATTTTAAAAGAAAAGTCACAAAGTGAAATGATGCGTAAGAGAAAAAAATCATTGTTAAATGGGGTTTTTTAAGGATAAAAACCAAATAATAAACTTACAAAGGTAAAGACAAGGTATGTAGTCAGCCACTATTCAGTCAGTGCGTCTGTCCTGCTTAGAAGCTGCTGTGCTTTACCAGTGTCTAAAGAGGCACTTTCCCACTGAATTTCAGGAACCTAGTTTCTGGTTGCGAGTTTTTGGGCCATGAGGACCAGGAACTTTTTTGTAACTCCACTTTTGTGTGTCACTTTCCGACCGCCGAAAAGGAACTGGGACGGTTATGCTAAACAAGTATGGGAGACGCAAAAAGGTTGTTGGTTAAACTTCACATGGAATTTCATAGGAAATGGAGGATGAACAAGTCATTTTGTTGGTTATTTGTTACTTATTTGGGGGGGGGGCACAAACTTTATATCTTATTTATGCAACATACTATGTTTATAATCCATTATTAATTTTGACAAGCAGATCAGTCTTTCATATGCGGTAATGTCATTTTGGTAGTAAGTACTGGCAAGTTTCACCACTGGCGCAGTGATGCTAAACAAAATTATATCGGTTATCGATCAAATTTTCCTCTGCAGAAATATGGAGATGCAAGCAAAAAGGTATTTATTAATATATAAAATGTAATTGAGGTACAGTTTCTGCTCTGTTACCTCTTTTTCTGCACGTCCGCCTTCCACTTCCAAATGAGCAGCCGGTGCTTCTGATCAACCAGTCGACAGGTTGGTCTTTCTATCTAAATGGGGACCGTCCAGGCAAGCAGGAGAGGGAACTTATATCAATATATAAGATAAGATGAACTTTATCCCAGGAGGAGATTTTTGTCAGAGAGATGAACCCTGAGCAGGTCGCCTGACTCTCACCTCCCTCTTTTCAGGTATTTCTCAGAGGGACTATACCCAGTACTACCAACACATCTCCAAGCAGAAGCACCTTATCTCCCAGTCCATCCAGGACTTTTTCACCTCCCATATCCAGTACAAGTTTCTGGATGAGGACTGTGAGTGTGCGCTAGCCTCTATATGTGATTTGATACTAATCTAAGTCTACTGAAGTCTACTAGGAACATGTGCCTGAAATATCCAGAAGCCAATTTAACCCTGAGCTGAAACAAGACGAGAAGAACGTCGGCGTAGCTGCTTGCATAAAGCAAGACCATCCACATCCTTGTTAAATGTGTAAACTAGGGCTGTACAACAATGTTGTTGATCAACAAGCTGCCTCCCAATAATTAATTATAATGGAATATATACTCAATACGTCATTCATCCTGTCTTCTTGCCATGAGACAGACACAATCAGAGCAAGTGTAAATGAAAGTCATTGTTGACACACCACAGGACACATTGCACAACGATGAAATGTGACCTCTGCATTTATGTGACATCATGACATAGCAGTGGGCAGCTATTATTTTGCACCCGGGGAACAGTGCCTGGGCAAAAAAAAAAAATTATATGGTCAGCTCCAGGGTTGAACCCTAAATCTTGAGCACCCAAGCAGTGATCTCTGACTTCTTGAGCTACCCAGCTCACTGATGGACACAAACAATAATGGAAACAGCATCTGTAATTGGAACTACAAACGTGAGTACTGTAGATACTACGATATTACTGTGAAATGTGTCTGTCATAACTTTTTGCTCTCCTTCTTGCAGTTGTCTTTGATGTTTACAGAGATAGCTGGGTAAGTGATACTTCTGGTTTATCTACTGAATAAAGCTTTAAGGTTGGGGTCAGTCATATTTCTACCTCAGTCTGAGGTCAGTCAGGCCTCTAAATCTCATGTGGGAATGTTTTGATGCAGCAGAGCCAAATCATTAATAGCTCATTCCTTGTCAGGCAAAATCCATCCAGCGTACAATGTGAAATCAGTCAGTCCTAGCAATCTGGATTTAATACTGTATCCACCCTGCTACTATATGGCTGTAACTTCCTAGAAGAAAAAGAAAAGCGTGCTGGTGGTCGAACAGTTAATGTTACTTGGCAAAATTACAATGGAAACCGCTTATAGTGATCACAGCTATAGTGATCCACTGCTTATATGGATCAAAAAGCTTGGCACAGAATCATTCCTGTATAAATATTGTTTAAATAATTTGGTTATAGTAATCAAGTAGCTCGCTTATAATGTTCATTTTGGGTCTTTTTAAACATGACAACATAAGGAAAATTAAAATTCCATTCATTCTTTTTTTTCAAACTTTACTTTGATAGCCCTACTTTGCCATATGGTAACCTGTCTGCTTCTGGCTGGCTACCTGAGGCTAATGCTGCATGCACAGAAAACATGACGGGAAAAAGAGCCATTTTCTCTCAATGACAAATATAGACACATCAAAGCTTATGATAAACTTCCAAAAAAAGAGCCATCAATATGCAGCAGTGAAACTACAATAACCGCTTTGAGGCAATGTAATGTTGTGAAAATGCGTTGTATAAATACTGGTACATATTCAGTTCAATTGAAATTTGTCAGGTACAGTACTGCATTATAGTATATTTGAATTATACAGTTAAGTAATTTAATTTGTACAGTACTGTAAATTGAAAAGCATTTGAAACAGATGTACTGTATTTTGAAATCGTCAATAAAATTAATTAAATAGCAACGCTGTCCATTTTATTACCTTATTGCCCAGATAGGTGTGATCACGATAAATAGTTTCCACTGTAGTTGTGTTAGACACTTTCTTCAGATTACTTTCAGTTTCTTGCTTTGTTGTATTTCTCTTACCTTTTTCATGTTGTAGCAATATAGCACTTTTAAATAGCTTATTTGTTGGGGCAAAATTTAAACACACCATTGATAACTGGGATGCCACTCTGCAGTCTTAAAGTTGTAAAGTTCCTGTGTTGTGTTAAACTATTCTCTGCTTTCGGTGGTGCAGACTTGGTGAATGTTACAGTAAGCGTTTATGGTTCTGGCTTTGGTACGACGATTTACACAGTCATCTTACCATAGGGTGAAGTTTGGCTGATCGACTTGAACCCTTTTGGCGAGGTGACCGATTCTCTGCTATTCTCGTGGGAGGAGCTGATCTCTGGGTGCAATTTGAGGGCCCAGCCAGCAGAGGGAGGCGCTCCTCAGCAGGTGGGTGATGTCATCACCACCACACACCAGTGAACAATGAATGAACCAGTCTGAACAATGAATTTGCGGTTCTCGCAACTTAAAACTTGCCTATGGAACACACCACAAACACACCTACAGCACTGTACATCTGTAATCTGAGGCTACCATAGCAAATAGCTGATATTAAATAGCTTTTTTGGAAAGATTATATAATGTATACAATAAATTTAAATTTATAATGTATAGAATAAAAAATAATTATATTTTTATTACAATAAAAATATAACAAAATGTAACACCAATTTACTGTTGACAACTTACAACAGTAACTTGCAAAGACAACTTACTGTTGTCTTGTTGATTGCCTAGAATAATACAGATTTGGTTTCCAAACCTTTCTAAGCATTTGTTAAATCATAGTTTTACACAAAAATAAACACAATTATCTTTGGCGGCCTGAGACTTAAAAGTCTTGTATTGTGGAGAAGCTGTTGATTAGCAAAAGCAAGACAGACTGAAATGATGTTACTTTTGGTTATTTTAGGGAGACCATTTTCACAGTTACTCCGTGAGTCACACAGCAGTAGACGGCAGTACTAGAATCAAAGTATATCTTTGGTCTTGTGTGAACGTTTGCGCCCTGTGATCCCATCCAGAATGTTCCCCTGCCCTGTGTCCTGTGCTATCTAGCATAGGCTCCCGACCCCCTTGTAAATGTGTGCTAGGTAAGTGGTTAGATGATGGATGGACATAACGTGACCTGTGACGTCTCCAGGGCAACATTGATTAAACTGATATAGTAGATTTAAATTACTTATTGGGATATCAAGCCTTGCTAGTCATAACGGTGTTTGTGTTTATGCACCACGCAGGATGACTTGGCGTTCCGCTACACCACAAGCGAGGTGACTGTGCAGCCCAGCCCCTGCCTCAGTTACCGCATCCCGCGTGACTTTGTGGACCTGTCTACCGGCGAGGATGCCTACAAGCTCATTGACTTCCTCAAACTGGTGAGGAGGACATACCTACCTCCAGCAGGGCTCCCTGTATGTCATACTGACCTCACATGGGCATCAGCTGGGGTCTTCAACATCACTGCAGCTTTAGGGATACGAAAGGCCATTTGGCTGTGGCTCCCCTCAGCCTCGAGACTAGAGTGTCCATTCTGCCCTTGGAGGGAAGGTCTCCAAGCTGTAGGTTAAGTGTTTTGACGCCTGTCAATCAAGTGCCAAATGTAATAGTTCACACAAAAAAAGTCTTTTAGCACCTTAATTTTGCTTAACTTTGGTTACTAGCTAGCCACACTAGCTGTTTTTCTGAGCAGCACTAAGAACATGTCATAAAATGCTGTTTATGGTCTGGCTACGCCTCTGTGTGACTGGAGTCTCGTACGTCCAGCAGGCTTAGCTGTGTCGGTGACCTTTGCCTGTTTCCTGTGTTTGATTCTGTACTTTGATAACTGACATTTAATGGGCTTTGGACAAGAGGTGTTGCCTGGCAAATAAATGCTAAACACAAGTTAAAGGGAGGACTTGGGAGAACCCGATATTATGACGGAACCTATGGCCAGTACCGCTGGAGGAGATGTGGAACCTTCATGACCTCTGATCAGTGCAGTCAATGCTTCATCTCCTGATGGCCTGACTTGCAATATTCTTTACTTTCTGCAGAAGAAAGGGCAGCAGGACGAGGAGTCGGACGAGGAGGCGTGAGAGGAGGCAGTGGAGGAGGAGGAGCCGGGTTCTATGCTCAGTAGTTTAGCTCGGCACACTGGGGGGAGACTGTGTGTAGGAATCCTCATAGACAGAGCTGAGGAGGAGATCACCAGCACAGCTGTACACATGTGTCTGTATGGGGGGGGGGGGGTGGGGGGGTAAAGGATATTACCACCATAGGGATCCACCTCGACCGCCCTTTGCTTGATTCACTTGCTGAGTGGGATGGGCTTCCTGATTTTCTCCATGCAGCACATGTGGATTTCGAGGCTTTGCCCTGGGCCACAGCAAAGGATGCAGGCACGTCTGTCGTTTGCTTCTCCCAGACGTTTCTGCCTCTGAGGTCCCGGCCCGTTGATCCCTGATGGTTCATGGATAGACCGTGATGGTTCACTTATTAGTAGGGCAAAATGACAGTACAGCAGGGGGACAGTAAGGGTGGGCGGAACAGTGTTTATATATAAATGGGATTGCCCCCCTTCTGGAATGCGCCAGAGGAACAAGAAACCAAGCTGGATAAATTTGCTATTTTTATTTAATTCTGGATGGTCACCTGGCAAGCTGATTTTCCTCACCCAAAATTATAGTCATTTTGCTTGATTTTTAATTACCAGCAAACATTCCAGTCAATAATTTTTGGTTACAAAAGTCCCATGAGTCAAATTTAAACCCAGTCCTGGTCCTTCAGTACATGTATGTGGTTGCCTTGGAAAATAAATCACAGTTGCTTGAATAGTCCACCCTTATGTTGTCTTTTGTAAATGCTCCTGGCTGTTTCTGTTTGAAAAGTGACTTGCCTTTATTTATTGTACCTGCTTATTTTGCTGTGCGTTTTAAGCTTTTCAGTTTATGTTTCATAATCCTGATTCTTTAGGCTTGAATTAGCTGCTGGTTTAATGAATCTTACAATTAAAATCACACTGTCAAGGTTAATGAAGATGCTCATTCGGGTGTTCAGTTGTTTTAGACCAAACTATCGGTAGATGTAGTTGTAATGGAGAAATGAAACAAACTGCTTTTGTTTGCCTTCTTAAAATGAAAAAAAAATAAAAAATTTAAACAATGTTTACTCATTAAATTTAATTAATGTTGAACATTCAGATGGACTAATAAGTATAAACATAATTAAGTACAAAATGTATAATAAATAGTACATAAAGTTTAAAAAGTAAAATATTAGCATATGTAATATTAGTAAGTATTGAAAATTTCAGGAATTTCAAGGCTTGTCCCACAAATTATGTATCATGAGTCTCATCCTGTAATAGTTTTGAAATTTGTTTGTTGTTAATATACATTGTCAATTACATCATGGTATTATTTAGGTTGATTTAATGCAATTTAAAAATATGTAACATCTGTATTTTCTTTGATTTCCTCTAGGGGGAGACAGAAACCTAAAATTCTCTGTCCACTTTAAAACTGTCAGGATATGCTGTGGACGAGCAGGCGAGCAATAAAGCAGGCAGGCAGGCAGGAGAACGGGTAACGAGGGTTTTTACTGGGGCAGGGTAACAGACACGCGACATTACATCAATGACCGACGCAAGACTCAGGAGGACGTGGACCAATATACACCGGACAGGTTAAACTAGACAAGCAACAGGTGACCACAATCGGGGAATCACACGAGGTAATGAGGTGGGCGTGGCACACAGGAGGATCGTACGGAGCTGGGCGTGACAAAAACGGTGCTCATTGCTTAGCATGAACTGTAACGAGGTTTTCTAAACTGGTATATAATAACTACTGATAATTCCATATATAACTGTGCTAACACTAATAAACCAGACAGCCTAATTAACAGTTTCAGTTGAATTTTGATAAACACACTTCAGATGTGCAGACAGCAAGATTTTATTATTTTTTATTTTCTTGTTTTTCTACTTTTTAATGACAAATCGCAAGTTATGCCTTAAATTAACTGACAATAGAAAAGGTAAAAAATATCATTGTTGTATTGGTAATGTTCATCCATCTGTCTATCTTCCAAAGACTAATCCTGCTTGGGGTCTTTGTTTAACTGTGATTAGAATCAGAATCTTTATTGCCACACGGCCAAGTCTGGTGGAAGTTTGTGTTGGCACAGCTAGCAACGTACAGTTGGACACACTACGACAACAGACAATTAACAGTTAACTTGGACAGAGCATAAGTACACGACACAATATAAACAGAGGCATAAATGCGGAGGTTTGTGATTAATATATTTTTCCATGAGTTCTGCACACAAGTCGCTGGGGTAGCAACTTCAGATTCAGAGAGATACCCAGACCTCCCTCTCCCCAGCTACCTCTACCAGCTCTTCGGGGGGGATGCCGAGGCGTTCCCAGGCCAGCCGAGAGATATAATCGCTCCAGCAAGTCCTGGGTCTGCCCCGGGGCCTCCTCCCTGTAGGACATGCATGGAAAACCTCTCCGGGTAGCTGCCCAGAAGGTATACACACCAGGTGTCCAAACCACCTCAACTGGCTCCTTTTGACATGGAGGAGCAGCGGTTCTACTCTGAGACACACCTGGATATCTGAACTTCTCACCCGATCTCTAAGGGAGAGCCCAGACACCCTGCAGAGAAACCTCATTTCGGCCGCCTGTATCCATGATGTCATTCTTCCGGTCACTACCCACAGCTCATGACCATAGGTGAGGGTAGGAACAAAGATGGAGCAATAGATCGAGAGCTTTGCCTTCGGGCTCAGTTCTTTTTTTGCCACAATGAGCCGATTAAGCGCCTGCAGAACTGCAGACACCGCTCCAATCCTTCTGTCCAGCGCTCGATCACTTCTACCATCACTCATGAGCAAGACTCCAATATACTAGAACTCCTCCATTTGAGACAGTACCTCCTCCCTGACCTGAAGAGGGCAATCCACCCGTTTCCAGCTGAGAACCATGGTCTCTGACTTGGAGGTGTTAATCTTCATCCTTACCACTTAGCTCTCGGCTGAGAACTGCCCCAAAGCATGCTGTAGGTCCCCAGCAGATGAAGGCAACATGACCATGGCATCCACAAAAAAACAGCAACACAATCCTGAGGCCACCAATCTGGACGTCAACATCTTGGCTGCACATGGAAATGTTGTCCATAAATATTATAAACAGGACCAAGGTGAAAAAGAGCAGCAGGGACCAAATTGCCCACATACCCCCAAAGAGCACCTCGGAGAACCCAGTCGTAAGCCTTCTCCAAGTCCACAAAACACATGTAGACTGGATGAGCAAACTCCCAGGCTCCTGCCAGTACCTTCGCAAGGGTATAAAGCTGGTCCAGTGTTCCACAGCCAGGACAAAACAGCATTGTTTCTCCTGAATCCACAATTCGACTATCGATCTCACCCTCCCCTCCAGTTCCCTGGAATAGACTTTCTCAGGAATGCTTAGAAGTGTGATACCCCCTGTAGTTGGAACACACTCTCTCGGCCACTTTCTTAAATAAGGGGACCACCACCCCTGTCTCGAAGGTGGTGCGCATAGATCTGAGGCAGGATTGAGGAGGTCCTCAAAGTATTCCTTCCACCTCCGGGTGATGTCCCCAGGTGTAAACAGTAGGAACCAGGAGCTGCTTCCCCTTCTTGATATTCCGGCCGGTTTGCCAGAACCTTTTTGAGGCCGACTGAAAGTCACTTTCCATGGCCTCACCAAACTCCTCCCATGCCCAGGTTTTTGCTTCTGCAACTGCCTGAGCTGCATTCCGTCTGGCTTGCCGGTACCCATCAGCTAACTCCGGAGCCCCCCGGGCTAATAAATCCTGGTAGGCCTCCTTCTTCAGTTTGACAGCCCCCTTCACCTCTGGTGTTCACCATTGAGTATGGGGGTTACTGCCACAACTGGCACCGACCACCCTGCAGCCACCGCTGTGTACAACCGCTTCCGCAATGGAGGTCCGGAACAATGTCCATCATATTCAATGTCCCCATCCTCCCCAGGTATGCAGTTGGATCTGGCGAACAGGAGCCTCTGCCAGACGTTCCCAACAGACCCTCACTATGCACTTGGGCCTGCCAGGTCTGACCAGCCTCCTCCCCTGCCACCTGAGCCACCTCACTACCAGGCGGTGATCAATTGACAGCTCTCCTCCTCACTTCACCCAAGTGTCCAAGACAGAATCGATCAACGACCTGCATCGCCGGGTATGTTCGTACCATGTCCACTTATGGACACCATTATGCTTGAACATGGTGTTCGTTATGGACAAACCATGCATTGTCCAACAACAGAACACCACTTGTGTTCAGATCAGGGAGTCCATTCCTATCAATCACCCCCCATCACGCAACACTGTTGTTGCCCACATGAGCGTTGAAAAAAAAAGTTCCGCCAGAAAAACGATGGAATCCCCTCGTGTTGCGCTAACCAGCACCTGGTATCTCTCACCCTCATGCACAAGCTCAGGCTCCTTCCCCACCAGAGACGTGACATTCGGTGTCCTGAAAGCCAGTTTTTTCAGCCGGGGATCAGACCGCCAGGGCCTCCTTTGGCCGCCACCCGATCCACAATGCACCGAACCCCTGACATTCCTCTTGCGGGTGGTGGGCCCACTTGGGAACGGTCCTGTGTGACTCTTTCAGGCTGGGCCCGGCTGGGCCCCATGAGCCAAAGCCCGGCCACCAGCGGCTCTCCAATGGGCCCCTCCCCAAGGCCTGGCTCCAAGGTGGGGCCACGGTGACCCTAGTCTGGTGATTGATGGATGGATGGATGGATGGATGGTTTGGAACCATGTTCAAACATGACTGAATGCCTTTTGGATCGATGCACAGGCTTTTCCACATTACCTGCCTAGTGGTCTTATTTTCAGGTGTAAAGACTCACTGACGCCCTCCATCATGCGCATATTGAATTAACTGAAATCAATGCCTGCGTGACTGCACAGCTATAACGATATTTGAACTGAATAATGTGAATAGAGAGCTAAAACTGCAGTAAATTAAGGGTGGGACCGGGTAATGAAATCCAACCCGGACACTACAAAAATCAACATAGGCCTCCTTGCTTGCTTCTGCAACCCAGGAGTGACGTCAGACCCTGCCACTGGCTGCCCAGCCAATTGCTGGAGGGCATGCAACCTTGCTGGGGGGGTTGTCTCCCCGCCCCCCACCTGCGCAGGCATTTAGATTCCCACAGAGGAGTTGGCGCGGGAAGTGAGGGGAGACCCCCGTAAGAGAACTGCTGACTCAGTGCCAGACTCTGACGGGAGAGGGAGATGGAGAAAGCAGTAGAAGAGGGAATCACGGATGGGGGGGGCAATGAATTTTCTCAAGTCAGGCAACTGCAATAGTTTGCAGCTGGAATACTCATGAGTGTCTGAGGTGCAGCTACTCGACTGGAAGGCAGGAGCATCCTGTGACCGGGCCCAGGGTGACAGGCCGGTTTCTATGGGAACTGTGCACAAATAGCGGAGTCGTGTCCTAAAGACCAGTGGCTGCAGGTCAAGGTTAGACCCAGAGTAGTGGAGGTCACACAGACATGAGGGCCCCCTGCCAAAAAGGATATGGGTGGCGAGGTGGTTAAGAGAATTATGGGGGGAGAGTCTTAGGATGTGTTGTGTTACTCTTGAGTTATGTACTTGGAAAAATATAGCAAAATATAAATCTGCATGAATGGATTAAAAAACTCTAAGGTGGTTTCGATATAGATGTCACTGAAGCAACAAAACGATAGTCCTTCATCAAGCCAGTTGAGCTGCGTTAAGGCCGCGGTTCGGCGAACAAGCAGGAAGCGGGTAAGGACCAGGCAGGCAGGCAGGCGAAAATCCCGGACACGGGTTTATTGGGGAAAGACAGGACAGACTAAACATCAATGACTGATCTGGGAAACAGAGGAAAACGTGGACTGATATACACAAGACAAGCCGAAATAACAGGACACAGGTGATCACAATTGGGAATTCACATGAGGTAGATGAGGGGGCGTGGCACACACAAGGATCGTACGAGCATGTCATGACAGACATTATCTTTTAATTAAGTACTTTCTGATTTGAAAATCCTTACTGGTCTTTGTGTGATTGCTTGTAAAATTATTAATATTGAAAAAAATGTTTTTGTTTTTTTTTGTACATTTTTAGAAATTAATTTATATGTAATCATTGTTTTATAAACTGAATCCTAATCCTGTCCATTATTTTAATCCATAAATTTATTTTCCCAGAACCGCTTATCTAATCCAAGGTCACAGTAGCTCTGGGAACTATTTCATGAAGGGCCAAATCCACCTTTGACACGATGTCAATCCATCCCAAGGCAGGCACATATAACTGGAGCGATGTCGTTCCACCTAAAAAGTGTGTTTGTCGGAGGAAACATCACCCATGCAGTTCCTAATGCGTGAGGTCGTGGTGATCACCGCCATGTATCTGTGGTTAATTGCACATCATCTAGGAAAAAAGATTAAGAACTAGAGAGACCAATAAGAAGGAAAAGGAAGCAGGAGACTGATGTCATTGACACGATGTGTATTAACAGCATTTTTTAAAAACTAGTGCAGGATGAGCCTTTTGATATGTAATTCACAGGAGAGCCTCGGCAAACGGTTACGTTTTTAAAAATGATGAGCTCCGAGTAATCCGTAGCTCTTGTCAGTGCTGCTTGCGGTTCAGAAGCAGAATTTGAAATCGGCTCCCTGTACAGTATGTGCTGCCTGCAAGAGCTGCATAAAGGTGACATAGGAAGTGATATAGGATGTGCACGCTATGACAGGGGGCCACGGTCTCGGCACTTATTCAGAGCTGCGAGAATAATTATGATTATGCTGCAATCACATTAACGCCTGTCCGCTAGTGTGTAGTCGCAGGCAGAAATGTAACTGTTCAGTACTGTTGTCAGAAACGTAAATGGGAAGGGATTCCCCCCCCCCAGCGCCCAAAAAAGAGGAAATTCCTTGCTGAGTCTCCACCTGCTTTTCTGGACCCAGACAACTAGGCTTTTGACGGCAGCCTTGAGTCTCAGCAGCAAACTAACATTAGGTGCCGTGTAAAGAGTGTTTTACTTTAAATTCAAACGTTCATGTTTGTAGAAATAAAAAAAGACAAACTGACTAAAACAAAATCTGTTTGAGTTGGTGTGACTGTTGTGCCAGGCCACTGCGGAAACAAGTACCTTTTCTATTAGGCCTGTATTTATAATTATAAAGTTATATTAATATGAGGATTTAAACACTTTGATCCTAATTATTTTTAATACACTAACGCCCTATATGGATATATACTAAAGCCTTTTTCTACGTTTGGATTTTTTGTCGTAAATAGATTTTTTTTTTATCTATTTGAACTTTATTTTTTCTTATATATATATAAAAAAAAAGCAGGTTGAGCATCGTAGTTCATGATGCAGCCAGCTGTGCTGGCGTGAATTTATCAACTTTGATCATAACAAGATGCCAGTTTCAGTTTGTCTCTTTGATTCCCTAATAAAAGCCGATCCGTTTTGTAGTAGTACATCCCCTTTGACGTGAGCCCTGGTTTTGGTGCAATGCGAATTATCGGTAGTCATTCAGTCATACACACATACAGAGACACGCACACACACTCACGCACGGAGCGCCGGCAGCCGGAGGGGCGAGCAGCATCCTACACTCCGCGTATTGCCATAACAACCGATGGCAAAGTCAGCATGGTTTAATAAACCAGCCGCCCTCAAAATATGCAATTTGGCCGAAGGTAGCGACGGAGGATCCCATTTCTTCTGAAGGGCGAAAGGGACGCATCTCGGAGCGGCTGGGCGGCCGCGGATCCTAAGGTGACGCGCATCCGACAGCCACCGGCGTTAAAGCGCTATCACCTGCGCGACCCGCAGGGTTGCAACCTCCGAAGGGGGGTGTGGGGGAGAGATCTCCTTAAGAAGAGGAGAGTGAGCGAAAGGGAGGGAGAAAGTGACAAAGAAGCGGAGAGGAGGCGGCCACATCGAAAAGAGCCGAGACAGCCCCGACCCGCCAGCCTCGCTGTAGCCAAGCACAAGCAGGAAGTGTAATTCGAACCGTGGGAAAAAGGGGGTATTATATACCCAGGGGGCTCTGAAATAACTGCGTCCCCCCCCGCCCCGTTTCTACTATGGCAAGGGAGAACGGAGAGTCGTGGAAAAAGCAGGTTGATGATATCAAGAAGATCTTTGAATTCAAGGAGGTGCTGGGAACGTGAGTACGGCAACTTTCAACGCTTTACACTGCCGCAAACAAGCATGTTGTCGGCAATTTAAAAAAAGCAATCTAGTTTCCAGCTAGAAAGAAACCGTATGTCACAGCCGGCCTAGCTGGCGATGGTGATATTGTGATAGAGACGCTTCCCGTGGTTACTCCGCTCTTCACTGTCGGAAAGTGAGGATGAATGAACGATGATGTCCATCCGTGTAAACGCATTAAAACCGAGATCATCACACTGACCCGGCTGCCATCGGTTTCATACTTTATTTCACGTACACCTAAAAAGGTACATATATTAACACATAGAGATCTGAAATGGGAAACGTCCCAGATTGCAAGATTGACGGCACGGGTTAATAAATGACTCAAAATGCCTCGTTAGTATATACCCGGTAATTTCGGTTGACTGTTAGGTCGAATACATTAAAAACTTACCATCAGAATGTTTTCTCCATTGTACCATATTCTGATACTGTACTATATTTAATAAATGAACCCCCGAGACCTGTCGGATTATTTTTTTGCCCATCGCGACAACCTTTCTTCCGCAGAGAAATGGGATTGAACTAATTAAGTCTTCGACCTTCTACCAAGAAATATGACTTACGTCGCTATGCATGCAGTTATGTGTTCTGGATTACCTGCAGTTTATAATGTACATTTTTTCTTTCTGCCAGTTTATCATAAGGCAGACTACTTAACCTACACATACAATAGCGAGTGCATTGAATAGTATAAAGTGGGATTCTTTTGTATTTATTTGGCTCGGCGCTAAATAAGCATAAAGGGAAATGTAGTCTATGATATAAATTTTTAATTATGCTCTGTAACTGAAGTCGTCTGTGACAAACAGAGTAATATTAGCAGGGGGGTAAGCGAATCAGGGACAGACTAGGATTAAAGGACAGAGATTAACAAGCTTTCCAGAATAAACGGATCTCTAGCTTCACGTGTTGCATAATAACAACAACGACAACATAATCGGACGTGTTAATTTTGTGGAAAACGCTGTGCGTTATTGTGTAATGCCATCTAGTTTTGGTTGTGCCATCGTTTGTTAATAGAGTACCAATGGGGGGCTAACTCCATCCTATGAAGTAATTTGAAGTGGAAACGTGTCC
Organism: Mormyrus lacerda; assembly: GCA_015163995.2. Classification (NCBI taxonomy): domain Eukaryota; kingdom Metazoa; phylum Chordata; class Actinopteri; order Osteoglossiformes; family Mormyridae; genus Mormyrus; species Mormyrus lacerda. The sequence goes on from JAABNX020000070.1 coordinate 30,115,802, forward strand.
TGGTTGCGTATAACACGGTGACTGACTCCGCTGGCATAAGTAAAATGCTGGTTTGTGTTCCCACAGGAGTGTTTCCAGGAGTAAGAATATAAGTGCCATTTTTTTTTTGTTGTGACAGGTGTGTACCCACCCTGTCCTGGGGACCTTTCCCGTCTTCTTGTTATAATTTGACAGGGGGGATGGGTTTTGGCTACTCAGGCCAACATAACCAGCCAGGATTACTGGGCAGCTCCTATGTATATCTGTGGTTAAATGCTAGTGGTATGCTAATTATAGGAAAAGCCTCTCTTTTGATAGGCCGTTGCATTGTATTTAACTGTAAAGTCACCAGTGAGTTAAGATCATCATTTTTCTTCCAAGGTCTGCAGGTGGTATGGTGGTTGCAAGGTTGTTGATTTAAGTCCCAGGCAGAATAATGGGAAAGGTACTGAATTTTTACTTCAGTAAATGCCAAGATTTATAAATCCTAAGTTGCTTTGGATAAAACTTAAGCTGTCCTCCAATTTTAATGTAGTGGAGAAACAAGTGGGGAAAGGTTGGGTATGGATTTAACACATACAAGTGAGTTCCCGGCTGACTGACCTCTGATTGGCTGACTCCCTTCCAGGTCCTTCCAGGTCTTGATGGCTTGCTGGCCTGGGTAGGGACTCAAACCCAGAGGTACATCCTAGTTTTATTGGGGGGGGGGGCTCTGGCCCCAGTCAGTTGCAAATACTCAGATTATTTGCAGCCACAAACATCTTTTTTTTATACCTCTTATTTACTCCCAAGCATATAGGAGAGCCTCCGCCAGACGGATATTTCTCCCAGTCACGGCTGACTTTGAGGCACAAAATAGCAGAGCACCATCTGTGGGGGGAAAAACTGGCCACTTTTGAATTTGGACTGGGGTATAATTTTGAATTTGGATAGTGGCAGAAGGGGACCACCAGGGCATCCCACCAGTAAACAGGAGAGAGGGCGTGTCCACTCTTACAGGCTCAGGATCAATACCTGCATGGCTGACAGAGCTGCGGCAGAGCTGATCGTCCATAAAACTGCTTTGCTTACAGAGACTCAGAGTGAGGGGTGATTATTTCTTTGAGGTGGTTAAAGCATCACATTGAAACATTAGTTATTCAAATTATTTTTGTTACATTTGTTGCTGCTAATATATTTGTCCACAATCTGCTTTTGTTAAGGGACCGAGGTAATCATTGTTGAAACACCACACAACACTACGATGAAATGTGTTCTCTGCATTTGACCAATAGGCAACATAGCAGGGGGCAGCTAATTCAGTCCCCGGGGAGCAGCGCTTGGGGGCGGGACCTTGCTCAGGTTACCTCAGTGGTACTTTGATGGTTGGGGATTTGAACCAGCAACCTTTCAATTAGAAGTACCGTCCCTCTCCGTTCGGCCACGACTGCCCCTATGTGTATGAGCATATGCAGTTTTTGATTTTTCTTTTTCTTTCTTTCTTTCTTTCTTTCTTTCTTTCTTTCTTTCTTTCTTTCTTTCGTCACTTATTCCCTGTTTCATGTACCATTCTGTATAAATGATGTAATAATGGATTACCCCTCACCCTTGTCAAGCACCTTTGGGCAACTAAAATTCCTATACTGCGCTCTCTTCTGTCTTACACTGTCTCAAATACACTGATTTTATTTACCTAAGTAGTTTGATTAATACAGAAGTCCACTTTGACTTGATGTCAAGAATGATAATGATTTATATGTAGCTGGTGTGTATCAGCGGGCTGAATATTCTGCTGCGGGGGTGTTGGTGATCAATGTGCATATCAAACCAGCTAATTTCCATCCATGAATCCGGTGTGATAATGTGGGGCTAATTCCTGTGATTTAGAAGAACGCCGATTCATTCATTTGTAATGACATACATTGTTGTGGCCTCCCAAATGCAAACTGTGCACAGGAAGGCTACGTCACACCATGTAAGTACCTGTATAACCACAGGGCATTTCCTCAGGCTTTATCAGCTATCTTTACTGGCATCTCAAAGCAGCCACACACGAAAAAGAAGCACACAATTATAAACAACAAAAAAAGATTGAACTGCAGATTGCTGCTAACGGCTTCCCTTGAAGCACGGTGTTCCCGGGCTACCGCCACGCTTACTAATCACCGCCGACGGGCCGCGCAGACGTCCTGCCATGAGGCGTGTGCCAGTTACGGTGAGGGAGGCTGCCCCATCAAGGGCGTGAAGTACAAGCCCAATTGACAGTGGCGGCAGTGTGGAGAGACCTTAAGGGAGGCATCCTAGACGGGTTGGCAAACCGAATGCAGCATATGATGCTGTCCCTGTATGTACAGTGTGTGTGTGTGTGTGTGTGTGAGCCCTTCTCCATTCTCTGAATAAACAGACCCCAGCGCACTTCTTGCCCCCCCCCTCCCCCCAGCGTGGACCTGCATAGCACAGCTTGGCCTGCAGGGGCATGCCTTCTGCAGGGTACATGGCTGTTTCCTGTTCAAGGGGCGGGGCTTAACTAGCCTCCCAGCTGGGCTTCACCCTGGTGATGCAAGTCTAGAAGGACCCTCCTAAAATGTCTATCCTACAGGGGGGGTGAGTGGAGCTAAGATACTTTCTCATTCTCTGTTAGTTCTTGCAAACAATAAGACTAAACGATTTGTCAACCTAGAATGCACAGTCTGACCTTTGACCTGGCCCCTGATGAAAAGTTCAGTACTAGGTCTGTTCTTCCTCAAGCTTGGCTCACTGAGATGAAAGCCGTTTGCAAATTATGAGGCTGAGTTTCTTGCTTAAAAAACCTGCAGTTTGACCTTTTAGCTTAACCTTGGTGAAAAGTTAATCTTTAGCTTCAGGCGGTGAATTTGACTTCTTCCCAGTATTAAATATTAATTATCCTGCATTGCATATTGATTATTGGTTTACCCACCTTCCCTTTTTACTGTGCTAACTCATAACAATCAATCCATTAAACAATCTTTCAAATAATCTATTAAACATTATTACATGAACACTGCACATATAACAGCTATAACAGCGGCTCAGCAGCTACAGCGGGATCTTAATTTAATTAGTGACTGGGCCGATACGTGGCAGATGAAGTTTAACATAGACAAATGCAAGGTGCTCCATGTATGGAGCAGAAATATAAAGTACAGGTATTTTATGGGTCCTACTGAAATAAAGGTAGCTGATTATGAGAAAGACCTTGGT
>JAABNX020000070.1:30119081-30131190 GCA_015163995.2 Mormyrus lacerda
CTGAATCCTTAGGTTTCTTTAAATCAGAGCTAGATAAGATTTTAACAACTCTGAGCTATTAGTTAAGTTCTCCCCAATTGAGCTTGATGGGCCGAATGGCCTCCTCTCGTTTGTATATTTCTTATGTTCTTATGTACCCTGTGATGGACTGGCATCTAAGCTGGTCCCTGCCTTAGGTTCTGGGCTTACCCAGACCCTATGCCAGTAAATATCAAAGACGGATGGATGGAAAGATGGATTGAATATATAATAATAATTACAAAATCAGTATAATTTGAACAGTTTCCTAGGTCTTTCCCTGCTTAATTTTTGAATATGGATTCACGGAAATACATTTGTTTCATTTGGATGCTATTATATGTTACATCCAGTTAGCAAGCTAGACGCTTATTCAATCTCTCCGTCATTTGATATTACTTCCTGCCTTTAGCTGCCATTATACATGGTTCACTTTGGTTCCACAGAAAAAACAAAGAAGTTTATCTTTAGAAATGGGCTGGCGCTTGTTGCGGCTAGCTTATCCGGGGTTGGGGGAGCTTGTATCTGGGAATGATGGAAGCCTACCGGGAAGCGCTGTTTAGCATATGGACTGTTTGCCTGAGTGAGCTTATTTCCCTGAGGTTACAGGTCACTGCCGTGTCACATGCAGTGGCCCCAGCCTTGTGGCCCAGCCCTGTCCGCACTCCGTAAGTGCCCTTGGTCAGCCATGAGCCTGCAGGCTATTCTCCCCAACACGCACCACGAGCACAACCCTGACCTGATCCTAAATGACCTTTAATTATTGTGGCTATTTGCCGTGGAGTATAAATTAATTCAGATGTGATTTTATTTAAGCCTTATTTTATTTGAATGTTCACTGAAGCAGGAAGATCTAAAAAGCCAATAGTTGTTTTTAAGGCCGTATCGTACAGTCATCCTGCTTCGATGTTCCGATGCCCTGACTGAGTAGCCTGCTTGCATCCGCCTGGGTGTGTCTTTGACATGCCTTTACAGCCCATCTCAGTGATTGGGAGTGACGCTGCGGTTGGGGAGTGGGTGTGTGTATGACTTTATTTTCGTATACCCCCTCCCCACTTTCACAGCTTGAAATTGTACTCGTGTGAGTCGATGGACTGGTGCATGTAACTACCACAATCCTGCTTGGTGGAAAGATGGTCAACAACTTAGCAGCTGTGATTGGTGTACATGTAGCCATGATATTACCTAAGTAGTTTGTTTAATACAGAAGTCCACTTTGACTTGATGTCAAGAATGATAATGATTTATATGTAGCTGGTATCTGCTTGGTAGAGAGACATGACTGTGAGAGTGCTGACTGTTCTTAATCGATCCTTCATCCTTCCCTTGTACCTTGAGTCATTGCAGGAGTGTCTAATTGTACCAAACCCTATATATTTACAGACCAGTGTGGGTGAAAAGTTTGTGACATTCATGGTTTTCTACAGATCTCTTACTGGCTCAAAGTGTCCTGTTGTAATCAACTCTAGCACTCTTGGATATGTGTTTGCACAGGGGTGTTAGTCTAGCTGCGTTATTAAGTCATACGTTGTTTGTTTCTCTTGAAAATGGTCATGCTGACCTTTGAATTCTGTGTACTGTTCATACACCGAACCTTAAATGGAGAAACTAAGTGACATAAGTAATTATGTCTGAGCCAAAAACTGTCCTGTTCTTCTCCATTAAACTACAAGAAGTCTCTGTTCCGATTTGTACAAGAAGACTCTAATGGCAAATGTTTATACTCTTTGCATTACTAGCAGTAGTGATGTTTTGGGGTTTAAGAACCACATGGCTAAGTTATTTGAACACTTTTAACCCTTCGCCCCAAGAATGTCTTACTCTTCAGATAGATGCCTCACTTCTGCCTGCATGATGCTTAATTCACATAATCATCAACCACCAATGCCAGATCTCCAGAGTGCCTGCAGAGCCCTTGCTTGCTGCCTGATGCTTTCTGACCTTGAGCCTGGTGATGAGGCACAGGCCAGGACACTGCAATGTGCAGGACATCCCTTTCTGGGCCGAAGGGACCGGTGGACAGCCGCTTGGCATGTGGCTGATCTCTGAGGAGGGTTAGGGAGGCTAGTCTCTTGGGGCTTTGCTTTTGTCAGTATAGAACTACGATCTCCATAGCTTCCGTTTGCCTCGTTTCCACCAGCACGGTGGTGGAGCTGCTGCCAGAGCCACACCTGGAGCTGCTGCCGCTGGACTTTTTCCCAATCCGGAACTGGTTCTGCACATTTCCACTATAAAAAAACTGGCCCCGGGCCAGAGAAAATGGCTCCAGCAGGAAATCACAGAAAGCCGGTCTCAGAATTTGGAATCGTAACATCATCAAAAGTGGGAGGGGCTAACACATCCAGACCTTCTACATAGCCAGAAAACTCAATCCATTGCCAATATAGTTTCCTTTAATATCACTGGTGCCGGAAGTAAACCAGCTTGCCAGCCTATTAGCAGAATAACGTTACATTGGTAACGTTACATTGTTTTTTTTTTTAATTCTGTGGAAAATGAAAGACTGATTTTCTGGCCAGATTTAATAATAAATCCTAAAGATGTCAAATAAACAAAATATCGTGTTGCTCAAGTGGCAAAGAGATCACAAGGTGGACAGCAAAGTTCAATTTTTAGCAGACTTTTATTATGTGACCCTTACAAGGATAGCTGTAAAACAGCAAGGAAGAATAAACTCCACAAAAATGGATGCAGGCAATAGAGAAAGAATGCATCCTGTTCTCTTTTGAAACCGGTGGAAATGTGGGCAGGTTCTCAAAAGGCACCTAGCAAGAACCAGCCCAGCACCAACACCAACACCGGTTCCTAGGCACGTCTGATATGACAACACCCGCTAGTGGAAGGCCAACTCCTGGCCATCTTGCCTCAAATCATCAATGTCCTCAGCATTCAAGCTCCTACCACAGACCATGCCGCAATAACGAAAGCATTAACGACACTATTTAATAAAATATTTAAATCAACAGTTCCCACTGCATTGTGGGAACTGTTGCCACGGTATCCATTGTGGACTTACTGATTGCTGCTTTACTCAGGTTCTAAGGATCTGTATGTGGATTGATCTCTTATGCCAGACACAGGACTCCCTGTCTTCAAAGCACTTTCACAGAGGTTGAGATCCTTCTATGAGGCCATAGATGAGACCTGGTCAAAGGCCAGTTCATGACCAGATCTAAGTGAATGAAGTTGATTTGATTTGCTTACAGTCCTTCCACTCATGTTAGGACCTCATAGAAATTTACGTTATACAGTGATGCCTGGCGGTTCACGAACGCTGTGGTCTACAAAGAATTTGGTTCACGACCAAAAATTTTGTGAAAAAAAATGCATTGGTTTCGCAAACAAAATTTGGTTGACGAACAGATTCATCGACCAGATTCCTTTTTTTATACTGGCGTAGCACTGGTGGGGCGCATGTCCCAGCATGCCTCGCGTGCAATTGTAAATAGAAGGACCACAACAGGCAACTAACAAGCCCAAAAACACAGACGGGAAACACAAGGTTGTCAGACGTCGAACTGCAAGATGCACATATGGTGGAAGATTTACATGCGCTAAATACTCGGATCGGACATGGTACACACAAGTCACGGGCAAACACACACGTGACAATAGGGAAACGCCACCATTAACATTAACAAGAACAAGAACAACAACAACAACACAAGGGCTTTAAGGACTGTTAAAGAGTGTGATTTCCCCGGCAAGCAAGTCTTCATGTCTCTCTCTTCTTCTGCGATGCCTCAGTCCGCGCGTCGCCACACTATATTGTCTTTTTCTTTAAAGTTTTCACTATAAAAGCCAGACAATAAAAAATTATTATTTGGTAGGCTTGTGAACGAATGTATCGAATTTCAGTGCCTTCTTATGGGAAAAATTGCCTTTGTTCGTGTACAAATTGGTTCGCGACGATTTTCCCGGAACGGATTTTCGTGATCCGCAGACACCACTGTATTAAATTTTCAAATAGATCTCAAATGAGTCTTAAAATGACAACTTTTCGTTCTTCCGTCTTGAATAAGCTTTGTAGTGTTTGAGTGGTGTGTGGCACTCAGTGGGGCCTTTCAGCAATGCCCTTAACTCCAGCTGCCTTGGGGACTCTCATCTTTACTTTACCGCGCTTTGAATATAAGCAGCTGATAAATCAGTGTGAGCCTGTGAGTTCCTGTTCTGTCTGCAGATTTGAGATGGGTGGGTCACCATGTGGCAGTGAAACTGTGTGAGGAGGTGTGATAACCTCTGACACAGCGACCCTGCAGGCCCCCAGGTGAGCCATGAGCGGCCCAGCATTTGTGGCACTCTGTTGGTACAGGCTGGAACCAGAGGCTCACTGAGCCGCTGGTTTGCATTCAAGCCCTTCTCTCCACCACCTGTGTTCAGGTCATTATTCAGTTGGGGAATCCCATTACCTGCCGCCCCAGGTGCAAATCAATCATCGATGGGTTTTGTCTGATTTTGACACCTAAATAGGAGCAGACCTTTCCTCACACAAAGACCCATTTAATCCAAAGGGATCTTTATGATTTTGTATGCTTTTACAGCAGCGTGAAATGTGAACTCGGATGTTTTGAGGGCTCCTGCATATCCCTTACAAAGCAGCAGCCTGATGAGAATCTGGATCAATCTGTGAGAGTATATTAAAGCTTGATCCCCAGAAATGCTCAGTGCGTATCCCTGTACTGTGATGGAAGGGTCCCGGTGCCATGTGGTTTTGGGTATTCACTGGAGCTCATGAGGTTCAATACTTAAATGTTAATTTAATATAATAGCTACTGTTCTGGGGCGTTAATCTTCTGGAAGCTATTGCATGGGCAGTGATTTTATGCAAAAAAATACATAGAAAGTGGACAGAAGTCCAGCAGCCCTGAATAACGAGTTGTCACATGGTCTCCAGCTGCTGGCTGCTGTTAGCATAGCCCTCTTCGCTCAGTTGTAGAGGTGTGTGTGTGTTTTTTTCCCCCACAATGTAATAAAAACCTATCCTTACACCTTGTGGGGACATTGCTTCAGTCTCCACAAGTATAACCTCAGTTTTCTAAAAATCTAAAAATTTCTCAAAAACCTAAAAATGCCCAAAATCTTGTATTTTGTTAGGTTAGTTATGGCAAAGGTTAGGGCTGGGTAGGAGTTAATGTTGTGCCCATAAAAATAAATGTATGTTCCCCAGAAAGATATGAATATGTGTGTGTCTGTGTGTTTGCGTGCACGCACGTGTCTGGTTCTTCGGTGGTTTCCGGTCGTTGCTGTTGAAATACAACGAGGTTACTGTATTAGCAGAGAACACGCCTCAGCTTTGGTCACTGTATCCAAGGAGGAAACAAGCATTCCTGGCCACTGTTTCAGATGAGTACCTGCCGCTCGTGGATCAGAGACAGATCCAAACAGCGAGACGACTTTAGTGCAGATGAGGAGTATTTGAACCGTGCTCCGAGACTGTCTAGCATAAACCTGTCGGTCTGACAGTCCAGCAGGCAGCTGACCAGCCACCCCACACTGGCCGCACTTGGCTCAGCTCTCGGCGACGAGGTGGCCATTTAACCAGCCATTTTTCACATCATCAATCTCTGATCTAACATGCAACATTTAGAGAAGTGGCACGGTCTGCTTACCATCCAAAACCACCCACGCAGACAGTGAGGAATAACTGTGTTCCTCTTTGCTTCAAGAGACGGTTTCACTCAGTTTCCTCTCATGACATGAGTTGTGGCATTACAGGAAACTGACGCCTCCCCCAGTGTGTGTATGGTGGTGGTGGTGGTGGTGGGGGGGGGGGTGAAATCAGGTAAGCGACATTCCAGTAACACAGGTTGAGGGATCTCTCTGCTGTGGAAGCAAAATCTTGCCAAATAAAGCGCATCACCTAGTTTCCTGATACAAGGACCCGATTACACACACACATAGCCACTCAGGGGAGGTAAATAAACACAATAGCAGGGTCCTTTATGGGGCCTTTGAATCTTCACAGGTAATTACCATGTCAAACCCCATTCTTCGGCATGATCATTTATTATGGAATAATGCTATTCATAGAGAGTATTTTTCTTTTAGGACTGTCGGCAAGGTTCAGCAGTCTGAACCAGATACTTTTCAATTTAACTTGTTCTGGTGAACACAGCTTGAGTATACAGCGCTGGCGGTAACCGAAATGCCAATATTTCGGAGGAATACAGAGCGTAACCAACGGTCGGATCAATGGTGTCATTTGAAAGACTTGTTCAAAAAGCCTGCATGTTTTTTGAGATCTCTGAAACATGACCCGAGATGTATACAGGGTAGGGTCACAGTCGCATTGGCTCCAGCTGAAAACTGATTGGTTCCTAGAGTGCCCTCACTCCTGTCACTCACCAAATAAAAAGCATTTCGATGCCATATCCCACAAAGGAGAAGTGTGCCCATCGTTGGCACACTTCTCCTTTGTGGGATATGGCATCGAAATCCGTGCCCAGTGGTGTCTGCAACGCCATCTCCTTTCAGACCCCACAGCCTATGATGTCTTCCCTCTCTCCCCCCTCCACGTTTCCCTCCCCCATCCTCCCCTCAATCTGAAAGTCTTCTTCCTGCGGGGGCTCGGCTCAGCTTCTATCGGACGTGTGACGGACAGGGCTTCTGTGTGGGCGTGCTTCCTTCAGCTCTGAAGTTGCGATTTCTGGAGTGCAAACCTGCGCTTGGAGGATCGGCGCTGGCATTAGCATTGACTCCGTCAACCGCGGACCGTTAGCAGTAGCGTTACATTTAGCCATAGCTACAGTACAGTATAGCAGTACAAAACGACAACAGTAGCCACAGTATTGCGGCCGATACCTGCACTTTTGACACTGTTAGCTCTGACAAGAGTAGTAGCTATTTATGCACAGCAATGACAGCGGCACAGGGCTACTCTGCATGCTCCGGTTAATCTTTAAATTGTCCTTACTGTGTGATCGTGTGTGTATCCTGCGAAGGACTGACATGCTGTACCGGGTGTCCCCTGCCTCGTATCCTATTCTTCCTTGAAGAGCCTCCAGGCTCATCGTGACCCTATCCTGGATAAGTGGTTGGGGGATGAATGTATGAATATTAATAGCAATAACAAAGGGACCATAGCATACGCAATAATATTAGCATTAATTGCAGCACAGCAACAGCAGTATTATGTGCTGAATCTACAAGACGTTGAGTACTGCTGTCTGGACACAATGTCCCCAAACACATTAGGATCGTTACCATCCTCACCAGCCACATTGTTCTGCTGTTTTAGGGATATAATTGCGGTCTTGCTTTAGAGTGTCTATATTATTGAATGCATTTTCTGAGGGATTTTCAGTAGGGTGCAAAAGCCTCGTTCTTCAAATCACCTTGAGTCCATCTGTTAGAGTCCCCACTTTGAACTTTTACGAGGGAAGGGAGATGGATTGGGCAGCACAGCCTTTGCTGTCCAGTCCTCTTCATGCAATCCCCTGGTGCACACCCCTTTGGGACGTTTACACTGTACAGCCGGAATCTGCTGCCTGGACTTTGTTCCAGACTTGAGTCTCTGTGCTGTTACCAGTCCAGTAGTTACTGTAGCACTTTTTCGAACACACCGAGGAGACTGAGACTGTGTTATCGAGACGCTTTAGTTGAACGTGAACTTAGAGGGAGCCGTTACAGCTGAGAATTACAGAGACACTTAAGCTGAATATCAACGGAGAGGAAGTCCTTACAGCTGCTCTGAAGACCAGCAACCAACTATACAAAGCGAGTTTGGCTCTTTTTGTCCCACAGCGCTGTGTATGTTTCCTGCTAGTTAATCTGGATTCCCCAGCTCAGTGAATCCCTGCATCTGTTCACCAGGAGGCCGAGGTGTTCTGACGAGTAGTGCAGGGTGTGCACGTGGGGGGGTACCTCACTTCACGTGGCAGCAGCTTGCGTCACCTGTGAGCAGAAATGAAAGGTTAAAGGAACAAAAGCTGAATGGAGAGCAGGGTGACCTACATTGTGCTAAAGAATGCGTATCATGAGTCCCCACTGGGGTGGTGCCCGTGGTCAGCTCAGAGAGCCTGTTTTTCTGGGTTACAGGTGAGAGTGAAGGTTTCACGCTAGAATATGTGGAGTATCTCGTCTCCTGGAAGGGAAGTTGACTTCCACGCCCACTTCTCAACGGTCGTTCATTGCTGAGTAATACAGAGTCATTAGCAAGCAACAGTGCGCAAGTGGTGTGTAGCAATCACTAACAGGGCAGCAGTCCTAAAGATCTGGCCCTGCGGAGCTGCAGTGACCATCACTTGGGGCAGGAACTAGACTAGGAACTAAAGTCAAACCTGAAACCACCTTTAAACTTCTGTCTGTCTGCCCCTTACTTTGCGTGTCTGTGTGTGGTCTAGGTATACTTTACATTGTGGGATTGTGGGGACATTTGGACCCCACAATGTCATAAAAACTTGTTATTTTCGCATCATGGGGACCATTTTTTCAGTCCCCACAAAAGGAAATTCAATTTTATAAAAATATGGGTAATAAAAAAGCTAAAACAAACAAAATACAAAGACTTGTACTTTGTTTGATTAAATATGGTTAGGATTAGGGCTAGGCAGGGGTTTGTCATTGCTGGGATTAGGGTTTTGTCCATGGAAATGAATGGACTGTTCCCACGATGATATGAGATGTGCCTGTGCGTGTGTGTGGATTTGGAATGTTCTCCCGGTGTTTGTGAAAGTTTCTTCCAGGTCCTCTCATCCCCACCCCCAGTCCAAAGACATGCCGTTAGGCTAAGTGGTGTCAGTAAATTTCCCAAAGGGTTTGTGCCATGTGGTGGATTGGCTTCCTCACTGAGGTGTCCTCTGCCTTGTGGTTTCTGGGATAGGCTCCCAGTTCCCTGTAACCCTGCACCCTTTTTATATTCCACAGAGTAGGGAAAGGATGCTAAAATCGAACAAAATCCTCCTAATTGTCAATATGTTGAGTGTTTTCGCTCTGTCATTTCTAGTCCTTTCCATCTGAGCTGTTATTTTCCTGTGAGCGCAAAAAGGCACTTGAGAAAAACATAAATGTTTCGCAGACTGCAAACATATCACGCTGATCTCACACAACCCCGGGCTGCCACAGAAGATTCCGGGATCGGATGTGCCTTAATCCGCTTTCTGTGGGAGCTAAAGAGCTTCCTCTGTCCTTGCTTACGAAGACATTCAGAGACAGAGGAAAAGAGATAGAGAGAGAAAAGCAGATTAGACAGCACAGGAAAGAACGAGGTAGGGTGAAGGGCACTGAGAGCTTCCATTCCTCTTCCTGTCACTGGGAGGCAGCACCCCTGACCCACTCCAGCTCTTTCAGTTCTGCCAAGGTCCAAGGAAACGGAGGTCCCCTCTTCGAAGGGATGCTTTAAGAACTTGTCAGAACAACCAACTTTACCAAATTATGAACGGCTCTGAATGACCCAACAAAGAACACAGGAATGGAAATAAGTATTTATTTCTGGTTTAGACAGGGTTAAGCCTTAGCCCAAAATGCTTGTATTTGAAAGTGTTTAATGTCATAAACTAGGGCAGAGTAAGACATGCTGGACATAGCTATTGAAAACGGACTCATCATTTGCTGGAACTTGTTTTATTGTGGTAAGATCAGACACAAGACATGGATACAAGCTATCCTGAAATAAAGCATCCCGGCCATAATACCAGGCTTTCTAATCAACAGTCCCAAGTTGCCATACGGAAAAGTGTAACTGCTGGGAAGATCTGGAAAGAAAAGAGCTGGAGAAGGACTCTGGTGTGAATTGTTTATGGGGAAATTAAATGATGCTTTATTTGCCATTTGCATGAGTACAGCTATATTGGAATGCTTATTTTTACATAAAGCATCTTGTTCTCCTTTGAGATACATACACACAGTTATGTGTAAATAGTTGAGCGTGAAGCTTGGAGTTTGAGCACAGGGTGAAGCCATTTATCCAACATCCCTGGAGCAATTGGGGGTTAAAGGCCTTACTCAAGGGCCCAATGCTGGTATCGATCTGCTAGCTCTGGGATTCCTGCTGTCCTTCTGATCACAAGCAAAGAGTCCTAGCCTGCTGAGCCACCCCCATGGGAGATATAACGGTGGAAGACTAAAACCAAGTAGAAGGGCAAGCAGCAGAGAGAGCAGATGGCAGGGAGTAAACTGAGCTCTGAGCAAAGCCGGCATCTACACGTATGTAGAACATGGGACTTTGTTTTAATGGAGCCCAACAGGGTTGCAATACTTAAGAATATTATGGGACCAATGCAGCTCATCACTGAGAAGTACACACTACCCTGTGCAGTGTGAGCAAGGAAGTGAGCGAATGCGTTCATCGGGGCTCCACCGTCGACCCTCTGCATCCCCCTCCCACCATTTCCTGTTTCCAGTTTCACATTATTCTGGCAGTCGTTACTGATTAAGGTTCTGATGGTTAGTTGGGCGTCGTCATCAGACTCCTGGCTCTCTAATCATACAAGTGTTTTTTTTTTGTTAAATATTTGTATCTACATCATGTTTGTCCTGGGAGATGGTGCTCTAACATGGGGCTTAACTTGAAATGATCAGAAGTTGGGGTTAATGGTTAATCTATCTCGCAGAGGGCGAGCGCAAAGCTAATAAATTACCAGAGCCTGAAATGATGTGGGCCTGGTGCAGCATGGGCCGGCGCCGCCTCAGTTCTGGAGCCTTCTGTAAAGTACACTGATCAAAGGGCAGTCTGACCCAGTGTGGAGCTGGTCCTCTGATCGCTGCCATGTTTGCAAATGAGTGTTTTAAGAAGAGTGAGTGCAAATAACCTATGCAGAATTGTCCGTTCATCCAGAAATGTAACCAATTAGAAGGGGGGGGGCAGAGTCAGGTGACCGTTGCACATGTCCAGCTCACCCGTTGTTAATATTTTATCTTCCCTTGGTCCCACTCAGGCTCTGAAGTCCGTCCTCATGCCCGAGTGTGACCTGACACCCCTTTTCTTTTGTTCATGTACCTTCCTGATCCTGATCCACCTTTCATTTGCCAAAACCCCCCAAAGATTTAGTTTGGCCTGTCCTACCCCCCATCTTGAAGAAAGTTCCTGTTCCTTTCTTCTCATCCCATAATCCATGCCACGCTCGCTGCCTGTGATTTTTTTAAAGTTCACCTTTTTAAGATTTTGAGTATGTTTAAATGCCGCTCTGAAAAGCACAGTGCCCATAACACAGTGAGTCGGGGGAATGGGTTTCCACCAGTCTTCCAATGCGTATATAAAATATATATATAAACACAGGCACTTTATCCTCTGCTGTGTTATGTGTGAGACCTACTTTCCATTGTAGGCTTTACTCTGAAGGGACCTGGCTCAGTTTGAGTGTGTAATAATGATGCACAATTCTAGGGGTGGGGGGGAGGGGGGGTTGGTGTCCTTGAACACGGCTCATGGTCAAGCGACAGCAGACCACACTCCCAGGATGCCTGTCGCAGGGCCGGATATGCTTCACACACAGCTTTGTACAGATCTACTTGATTCTGTTTTTTTGTTCCTTTCATTCTGATGAGTCAGGCCTGTGTTTGGACCATGAAGAGACAGGCCTGTTTTTGGACCATGAGGAGACAGGCCTGTGTTTGGGCTGTCAGGAGACAGGCCTGTGTTTGGACCATGAGGAGACAGGCCTGTGTTTGGGCTGTCAGGAGACAGGCTTGTGTTTGGACCATGAGGAGACAGGCCTGTGTTTGGGGAATCAAGAAACACGCCTGTGTATGGGCTGTCAGGAGACAGGCCTGTGTTTGGACCATGAGGAGACAGGCCTGTGTTTGGACCATGAGGAGACAGACCTGTGTTTGGACCATGAGGAGACAGGCCTGTGTTTGGGCTGTCAGAAGACAGGCCTGTGTTTGGACCACGAGGAGACAGGCCTGTGTTTGGGCCACGAGGAGACAGGCCTGTGTTTGGGCCATGAGGAGACAGGCCTGTGTTTGGGCCATGAGGAGACAGGCCTGTGTTTGGGCTGTCAGGAGACAGGCCTGTGTTTGGACCATGAGGAGACAAGCCTGTGTTTGGGCTGTCAGGAGACAGGCCCGTGTTTGGGCCATGAGGAGACAGGCCTGTGTTTGGGCTGTCAGGAGACAGGCCTGTGTTTGGACCATGAGGAGACAGGCCTGTGTT
>JAABNX020000070.1:30136195-30148062 GCA_015163995.2 Mormyrus lacerda
CCCCTCCCCCCACCCCGTTCCAGGTCCCGTGGGAAGCCCAAGCTGCTGCATCACGCTTCTGAGCCACAGAACATTGTGACGTCAGCATCCCCTCCCGCTCTGTCCACTTTGGCCCAGTTTAGGTCTCACTGGGTGCCTTCAGAAACCTGGTTTATTGACCATCTGAGCACTGCCCGCCATCATGATAAATGGCAGTTATCGCTGTATTAGACAAGCCTTCCTCAAATCAAAATTTAATTGGCCAGTCGTCATGCTTCGCACGGCTGGCTGCCTCCCAGGAAACGGTGAGTGTGCATGAGGCATCATTGTGACACGATCCTTGCAATTCCCCGGGTCAAGTCAGGCGCGCTAGGGCTTAGTGTGTTAGCAGCACGGCACTGAGTGGGGCTTAAGCATTGTACACCTAGAGCTGGGTAAGCAGATGTCACCAAAGAAAAATGGTGGGTTCAGTATGGCCCCATTGCCCCAGGAACGCCATCTACCATTGGATCAAGAGAAGGGTCTTGAGAGCGGTGTCTGGGCAGCTGTGTAATGTTCTAATCATGAGCCTTGTTTGCTGGGACTTTTTGTTCCATGTTTTCTTGTCTGGGAGGTGGAGGGCGTCTGTGTGTCATATGAGGACTGACTCCATGCTGCTAGTTTGGGTGAAGTCAGCTCCCTCACCCACTGGTTCTCATCAGCCTCTGCCCCTTGTTCCACCTCTCCTTCCTGCGGTTCTACTGTCCTGACCACCGGCGCCCCATTGAGACTTCCCTACCCCATTTTGTCCTGCCCCTGTGATGGATCTTGTTTTTCATTTTGTCAGCTGCTTACAGCACCCACCCCTCAAAGGCTGAAACCAGAGTATGGTAACTTTAATATGACAATTTAACACTTTGTGTACAACCAAAAGGACATTTTCAGTGAGCAGAAGACACCGGTCTGTCACACTGCATGCCACTCAGCCAGGAGAAATCGACGCTCTTCAGGGATGCCGTGACAGTTCAGTCTGATTAGACTTTGAAGACCAAAAGCAGAATGGCCGTCCATGTCCTGCCAAGAGCCCTTTTTTTTAGATCTCCAGACGTGGCATTCAGGCTAAATTACCGCTGCAAGATATCCTGGAGTGTACATGATGGGACATCTACGTGGAAAAAAGTGTTCGCTGAGCGGTTAAAGGTAACCATGCTGATAAACAGACAGGCACAGAGCTCCCTCCCAGCCACGGCCCAAATGGACGCACATGTTTTCACCGACTAGCTTTTCGTTTGCCAGATGCTGCCGTTAGCGATCATCCACCCCGCTGTGCTCAGAGCTGTTCAGTTCCAGGGGTCTGCCCGGCTCTTTGATGCAGCTCTGGTTTGACACGTGGAGGGGGAGCAGTGGGGGGGGGTGTTTTCTGCAGGTTGACAAAAGAAAGGCAGAGAAGCAGACTGGATCCTGCTGGATGAACTGTGTCTCTGCTGGACTGTGTCTCTGCTGGACTGTGTCTCTCTCTGTGTATGTGCCTGACTGAGTGTCTATGTGTCTGTGTCTGTGCTTGGCTGTGTCTGTGTATCTTTGCCTGACTGTGTGTGTGTGTCGTGTCTATGTTTAGGGGGTATTGAAAGACTCATTTCTTTTATGTCAAATCTCTATCGAAAATCAGATCAACAGATGAGAAACTCCCGCACTTTAAATAATGAGAATATTGAAGAATAGAGTATTAATAATGCATCTTACTGCATGTTGATTTTAGTGGATTCCTTAATTATTTAAAGCATTGAGAAATAATTGCGGCATAAAAGGCAACAGATGTAGGGTTCATGAGATGTCCTCAGTGTTTTTTTTGCCAAACAAACACCTTGATTTACCAGCATGAATCCTGTGCAATATGGATGGTGACACATTGTCTCCACAATGCATTTCCGTGACAGATGCTTCCATACTCCTACTGTGGCAATACTGGACTCCTACCCCATGTCTTGAGCTCAGAACCTCCTGGGACAGATTCATGTTCAAAGCTCTGCCCAACATCATCTCCAAGTCCAAACTGATTCAAATCTAATAAATAACTGTCATAAATTTAGTTAACTGAGTTACTTATTTTTTCCCTTCTGGAGCCGAGACCTTATCGTGGTGGAGGGATTTGCGTGTTTCAATGATCCCAGGGGCTAGGGGTCACCGGGCCCCCCCCTGGAGCCAGGCCTGGGGTTGAGGCTCGATGGCGAGCGCCAGGTGGCCAGGCCTGTACCCATGGGGCCTGGTCAGGCATAGCCCGAAGAAGGCACGTGGGTCCCCCCTCCAATGCGCTCACTAACTGTAGGAGGGGCCGGGTGCAGTGTGAGTTGGGCAGTGGCCGAAGGCGGGGACCTTAGCGGTCCGATCCTCGGCTGCAGAAGCTAGCTCTAGGGACATAGAATGCCTGAGCTTGTGCGCGAGGCTGTGAGGTTCCGACTAGATGTAGTCGGGTTCACCTCAACGCACAGCTTGGGCTCTGGAACCAGTCTCCTCAAAGGGAGTTGGATCTTCTTCCACTCTGTAGTTGCTCACGAGAGGCGCCGAGCCGGGGTGCACATACTTATTGCCCTCTCGCTGGGTGCCTGTACATTGGGGTTTACCGCGGTGGACAAGAGGGTAGCCTCCCTTCGCCTTTGGGTGGGGGGATGGGTCCTGACTCTTGTTTGCGCTTATGCGCCGAACAGCAGTTTAGAATACCCACCCTTTTTGGAGTCCTTGGAAGGTGTGTTGGAGAGCACTCCTTCTGGGGACTCTCTTGTTCTGCTGGGGGACTTCAATGCTCACTTAAGCAATGACAGTGAAACCTGGAGGGGCGTGATTGGGAGGAACGCCCCCCCCGATCTGTACCCAAGTAGTGTTTTGTTATTGGACTTCTGTGCTCTTGACAGATTGTCCATAATGAACACCATGTTCAAGCATAAGGGTGTCCATATGTGCACTTGGCACCAGGACACCCTAGGCCGCAGTTCAATGATCGACTTTGTGTTCGTGTCATTGGACTTGCGGCCGCATGTATTGAACACTCAGGTGAGGAGAGGGGCGGAGCTTCAACTCCTACCTCCGGCAGAACTATGTCCATGTCCAGGGGGAGGCGGGGGACATTGAGTCAGAATGGGCTATGTTCCATGCCTCCATTGTGGAGGCGGCTGACCGGAGTTGTGGCCGTAAGGTGGACACCGGCGGTGAGGGATGCCATCAAGCTGAAGAAGAGTCCTATCGGGCCTTTTTAGCCTGTGGGACTCCGGAGTCAGCTGATGAGTACCGGCAGACCAAGCAGAGTGCGGCTTCGGTGGTCAATGAGGCAAAAACTCGGGTATGGGAGGAGTTTGGCAAGACCATGAAGAACGACTTCCGGATGGCTTCAAGGAGATTCTGGTCTACCATTCGGCGTCTCAGGGCGGGAAAGTGGTGCAGCATCAGCACTGTTTATGGTGAGGATGGTGCACTGCTGATCTCAGCTCAGGACATTGTGGGTCAGTGGAAGGAATACTTTGAAGACTTCCTCAATCCCACCGACACGCCTTCCAATGAGGAAGCAGAATCTGGGGACTTGGAGATGGATAACCTATCTCTGGGGCAGAGGTCGTGAAGGTGGTTAAAAAGCTCCATGGTGGCCGGGCCTGGAGGCGGATGAGATCCGCCCGGAGTTCCTCAATGCTCTGGATGTTGCAGGGCCGTCATGCATCTGTGAATCGGGGATATTCAAGAAGGGGGACAGGAGGGTGTGTTCCAACTATAGGGGGATCACACTCCTCAGCCTCCTTGGTAAGGTCTATTCGGGGGTGCTGGAGAGGAGGGTCCGTCTGATAATCGAACCTCGGATTCAGGAGGAACAGTGTGGTTTTCACCCTGGCCGTGGAAAAGTGGACCAACTCTATACTCTCGGCAGGGTCCTGGAGGGTGCATGGGACTTTGCCTAACTAGTCTACATGTGCTTTGTGGACTTGGAAAAGGCACTCGGCTGCATCTCTCTGGGAGTCCTGTGGGGAGTGCTCCAGGAGTATGGAGTGCCGGGCTGCCTTATAAGGGCTGTTTGATCCCTGTACAACTGGTGCCAGAGCTTGGTCCGTATTGTCGGCAGTAAATCGGACTAGTTCTTGGTAAGGGTTGGACTCTGCCAGGGCTGCCCTTTGTCACCGATTCTGTTCATAACTTTCATGGACAGAATTTCTAGGCACAGCCAGGGCATTGAGGGTGTCTGGTTTGGTGACCTCAGGATTAGGTCTCTGCTTTTTGCAGATGATGTGGTTCTGTTGGCTTCATCAGACCGTGACCTTTGGCTCTCACTAGGACAGTTCGCAGCCGAGTATGAAGCGGCTGGGATGAAAATCAGCACCTCCAAATCCGAGACCATGGTCCTCAGTCGGAAAAGGATGGAGTGCTCTCTCCAGGTTGGAAAGGGGTTCCTTCCCCAAGTGGAGGAGTTTAAGTATCTTGGGGTCTTGTTCACGAGTGAGGGAACGATGGAGCGTGAGATCGACAGGCGGATCGGTGCGGCGTCAGTAGTGATGCGGGCGCTGCATCAGTTTATCATGGTGAAGAAGGAGCTGAGCCAAAAGGCAAAGCTCTCGATTTACCAGTCAATCTACGTTCCTACTCTTACCTATGGTCATGAGCTATGGGTAGTGTCCGAAAGAACGAGATTGCGAGTAGAAGCAGTCAAAAATAATTTTTTCCACAGGGTGACTGGGCTCTCCCTTAGAGATAGGGGGAGGAGCTTGGTCATTCGGGATAGACTCAGAGTAGAGCTACTGCTCCTTCACATTGAGAGGAGCTAGATGAGGTGTCTCCAGCATCTGCCTAGGATGCTTTCTGGACACCTCCCTGGTGTTCCGGGTGTGTCCCACTGGGAGGACCCGGGGAAGACCCAGGACACACTGGAGGGACTATGTCTCTCGGCTGGCCTGGGAACACCTCGTGATTCCCCCGGAAGAGCTGGATGAAGTGGCCGGGGAGAGAGAAGTCGGGGTTTCCCTGCTGAGACCCAACCTTGGATTCAGCAGAAGATAGTGTATGGATGGATGGAGTTACTTATTTTTATTGTCTTGGGTTTATATACTGAGCAGACTACAAATGGGCTCATGTGTCTGCCTTGGAAAGGGATGTCTCCACCAGGGCATGGTAATGAGGTGTCCACACTGGAGTACGATTATAGAAGCATCTACACCAATGGATGCTGGTGAAATGTCCACACCAGAAGACAGTGTTGTAGCAAACATGGCAGAGTTGAGTGGTAAGGCCAGTGTCACTTTTTTAGCCAGAACCCCAGATTGTCACTTGGCATCAGCATGGCAATGAAAGAACAGGAGAGATCCATATTTTCATTTCTTCCGGGCGTCGGTGGGTGGAGTCAAAGACTAGCAGTCTTTTCCCAGGCCATTCTGACAAGGCAGAGAGTGGCCAGCACTTGAGGCCTGTCTGGATGGTTGCTGGTTCAGGTTGTATGAAGTGTCTCGTCATCAGTTCCTTCAGTTTAAATACTGTAATGTGCCGAAAGCCACCAGAATAGCGTCGGTGCTCCTTAGCAAAGATTGTGCAAGTTTCTGGAGCTTAGCCAGAGGGATGGGACATCATTATCCAGAAGAGATCTTATCACTTTGCTGTTATGTTAATGGCAGTGGAAAACATGTCCCAGGAGTCACTCCAGAGTGTTTTCATGTTGACTAAGCTATTCCATGGGCACTGGTGCCTTTTTAGGGGTACCAAGGGGATCACCAGCATGACCTGCCACGAGGTTTACCTTCTCTCAGACTGTACTTGATGAAACTAGCTCCTCCCACCTTAGACTGATGATTAATTTTAGCTGTTTAATTTGTCTATAATGCCTTGAACTAGTGGACTAACACCATGGTCACAGTAATTTACTTGCATACACTAGCGGATGATGTCTCCTCTCTCCTCTGCCTTCACCTTAACCACTATGCCTCTTCATCAATGGGATATCAACAAGTTAAGCATCACCAAGACTTATGCCAAAAGAGTCCCACCACCACTCTTCAGAGAAACAAAATGGTTGAGGAAGCAGTTGGCAAAGCAAAGTAATCTCTGTTGATGACCCTAGACATGAAGCCTCAAGAATAATAATACTGTGGAAGCACCTACATTTCAAGTTTTTCTTATTCCCAGAGACACATAACCTCACCTGACCATTCAGTACCCCTGGATAAACAATAACTCCACAATAACTGTGTGGACTACACCATGCAGAAGAAAAAATAACAAAGCAGATCAGTGATGCCAAACTCCAGTCCTGCAGGGCTGGAGCCTTGTGCACCTTAGTTCTTTCCCTGTTCCACTACAAATGACTCAGCTCAAGAGCTGTGTGGTAATTAGCACAAGAAGGTACAAGGAGTTGAATCAGTTGTGTTAAATGACGGGAAACCCAAAAATGTGTAAGGCCCTCCAGACTGGAGTTTGACACCCCTGATGTAAATAATTTTGGATCAATAATGAGTAAATGGACATAGAGCTGTAGTTTCAGGGTAATGCTTGAAATCGTTTTACAAATTTTGTTTGATTGTTATGGTAGACTTAATAAATGCAGAAATATATGTGTCATTTTGAGGCACGGACAGAGGCGAAGGCAAGTGACAATCAAAAGGGGCTTTTATTGGGATAAAGCAGCACACAAATAGGCTAAACTCAAAAGGACCATGTGGGGTCAAAACAGGGAGACAAGGAGCAGGCAAGATGAGATGGCACAGGACTCAATCAGGAACACAGGCAGGAAACAACATCAATGCTTGGACTGGGGAGCACAAGACTGGGAGGCACTTTATACACCACTGATGAGGCAGCAGACGAGAGGCAGCTGGAATGAGTCACACGAGGGCTGAAACGAGCGGTAAGAGAAATTAGTAATAGGTGTGGCTCATTAGAGCCACACTGGGAAAAGAACAAGGTGCAGGAAAGCAGGGTGTGGCAGTAAAAATAAGTTCTTTGGCCGGATTTGGGCTTATTAAGTAACAAAGTTGTTTTTGTCTGTTAAAGGATGAATCTCAATACAATGAGTGTTACAGAAGGATATGGCTACAGTCCTGCATGGATCAGAACTAACATTCCATTTATCTGGGTAGGCCTCAGTATAGCTTGGAAATGTAGAATTTCAACAACAAGCTTTGGCGTCTTTGTACATGCATGGTTTTGGTATAGCTGGATAATGGTGCCAGGCTTGAGTGACTCTCATTCATTTAATGGCTGAAGGGTTTGAGTGACCCAAACAGTCTCGACCATTCAACCTGACAGTGTGGGTGGCTTTAGATTTAGGCTTCATTTGGTTGAAGAGGTGCTCATCATCTTTGTGGGATTTAATCTACAAAGCAGGCCTGTTCACTGTAATCAAGCAGGGGGGGGGCACACTGCAGCCGGGGCCCCAGAGTTCTGCTCCAGCATTTTTCAAGGACAAATAATATTCAGGAGATTAAAGGGACATGTTTTACCTGCCTGCTCATAGAAAGCCTCCACTTGGCCATCTGGAGGGGAACAGGCTAGCTCTCAAAAGATCTAAGGATCTCTCTGTCAAGAAGCAGCCAATACCTGGGTGGGTGGACCGGGGTGATTGGTTGTGAAAGGAGGCGGCAGTTATGTGGAGTGGCAGCTCAAGCTCTCAGTCAGCCAGAAAAGAGGCTAGACCTGGACCTGTTTCCAGAAAGTTACCGTCTCCTGCATAAGCAATGTTCGGTCAAATGCACCATTCTTTAGCAATTAATACAGTATGTAAAAGTATTGGTGCATTCCATTTGCTTTGGGATCCAGTTTATGGATTCCAAGATTATGTCATATCCGCTAAAAAACGGATGCGTTCCATTTGCCACAGAAAAAGCAATACCACAAACCCACATGAAAAAGCAAGATTTTTTGCTTAGCCGGACAACTTGTCAGATTTAAGGTACCTCAGTTTAAATGGCTTTTATCTTTGTTCACTTACAATTAGCCCGAACTACCTTAAATCCTGCAAAAAATCTGACTAATCATGAAATCCAGTTCAAGCCCGGCTAATTGTTAGCCATTGTTAGCAATAACAGTTGAAAACACATTATGCGTGGTGCTTTACATATAAAACTCCATAAGTTGGACGGTATAGTGTGTGTGACCGATTTAATGAACCACAAATGAGAAGTGGTGCTTAAACTTTCCCTTCTGTTGATAAAGGCCGCAGTCATCTTGGACTCTGAACTCGGGATCCTCTGTGCTGCTTCGAGATATTTCTCGGATCTCCGAGAAACGGGAGCGCGCATGTCGTCACTTCGGGCTTCAAAACTCGGAATCCGACTCGGAATCCGAGTTCCGAGGGCGATTGGAACGCGCTATATGACCTGCAGACTTAACCTTCATAATGAGCTATAGAAAAGGGTTTGTGCCATGTTACTGCCAAATACTTTCAGATGCCAGTGGCAAATGATGAATTTTGCCAAGAGAAAATCATTTTTTAAGAAGAGAATCTCCTCTTTCATCTTCTAAATAGCATACTGGTGCTTGATTGTTTTTGAAGAGGGACAAATTATTTGAATGATCTTATGTAAATGCAGTGCGGTTCTTTGAGGGGTCCACTCAAATATTTAATGTTTTTGAAGGAAGCTCATTTTAAGCTCAGTTCTTTTCAGTAGTTAATTAACTTTAAAACTTTTTTTAGATATTTCAAAGCCCAGCATTTCTTTACATAATTTAAGCATAACTGCTGCATTAAATAAATGTTATGAAGTTTCAGAGGAGTCACATCACAACGGGGTTGTAGGAACTCAGTAAAGATTTTGCCAAAATCGAATTAGACCCCCCGAAATGCAGCAGTCTTTGTTTCCAATAATCCCTGCATCTGTCAGACCCCACAGCGGGTGACCGGGGGGGCACTTAGGGCCACTGTTGGAATAGAAGATTGTGGGACGAGGCATGCAGGAGGTGCAGAAGGTTGTCAGTGCTGGATGGGGAGGGCGGCTGAACCAAAGCAAGGTTCACTAAAAAACAGCTAAATGGTTCACAAAACTGGGATTGTGAACACAAAGGAATAACCAGATGTAACTAGAGTCCTAAACAACCTCTGTACTTGGTTTGTGTAAGAGTAAATGATACTTGGTGTCAGTTAAGTTCCAACGAACACAGGTGGAGCACAGTGTTAATTTTGTTAATGAAAAATTTCCGTCATCGTTGTTGTCAAGAACCTTCATTTTCAGACCAAAACGAGGCATAACTAAATAAAAATGATTTCACCAGACCTAAGACTATGACGAAGTGTGTTGACACTTTTGTCAACGAATAAAAACAAGATGAAAATGTTTGAAACAGACGAAATACAATCAGAACTAATGTAGTTCGCATAACGCCGGGGTATTCAACTAAATTTCAACAGCTTCAGTTTTCTTCCGGAAGATCATAATGTCTAACTATTTAGTGTGATCTATATTTAGGTAGGCTATTAGTTGTATCAATATTGCATGTAATAAAACCCTAATACAATTGTTTTTATGTCATATATTTCAGTGTTCATGGATTTAAGTCTGACTGGAGTGAGATTTTCAATCAGATGTCTGCAGACGAATGTTACAGTTCTTACCTTGTATGATAGTCTGCTTTTGTGTTTAACCGTGTAAATACACTTTTGACGTAGCTAATTTTAGGTTCATAATGGAATAATATAGATTTGCCGTAAGATTTCCTATGTGAGTCTGAAAGCGTGAGTATCATGCTAGATGCTTGAGGTTTGGCAACCCTGAAAATGTACATTTTTACTTTCACCTGAGTTGATTTATATAAAAAATAACATTACTTTATACAGTTGTTAAAATGCGGAAACTTCAACGAACATGAAATCACCTGAAATAGCGTTTTTTTGGCTCTATACACTAATAGATTTGGAGCCTTGGGGTAATTATTTTGATGTTGAAAATGCTAAAATAGAATTGTTCTTGGAACTGATAGCCGTTGAGAAATATGTTTTCAATATTTGGATTTTTTTCTTGATGATGGCTATATATCCCTGATACCATTATTAGTCTTTTCCTTTGAACATATTTGAGAATTTCAGGTGAAACATTTTATAGCAAACAATATCAAATAAAAATATTACAAATATTTATTTTCGTTTTAATATTCAGAGAGAGCAGGCCTGGTGGCATCATAGCCTATGCACCTTTTCTTTGAAGTAATTTTATTTTTGCGCTAATGGCACTACTGATACAGTAGTATTACAGTACTCTGGGTTACTGGGTAAATAAACATGTTTGTTTTTCAAATAACAGTGAAATCTATGTATTTGTGTACTGCATAGACCTTAATACCATCCCTTATCATTGCTTTCATTTCATCTTGGTGAATATAATGACTTTCAGAAATGGAAGAGAAACTAAACATTATACTTTGCACTTTTAATTTTATTCAACTAAATCAATTGTAGTTTTAGTTGACTATCATATGATATTTAGTTGAGTAAAACTAGATTGAAACAAAAATAATTTTGTTCGCTAAATTATGACTGAAACTAAATTACATGTTAGTCAAAAGACTAACACTGGTGGAGCATCATAGAAAGGTTATTCTGGAAGCTTTAGCATGGCTATGCTGATCATATGATGGATCATAGCACAAGGACCTGGAAAAGATGCCTGAGGTTTCTGATGCTTTCAGTGTTCACCCCCTGCTCAGAAACAAGCTTGAAACACTGACAATGTGGACTAATGGCTCCGTTTATCGTCCCACCCATGATCTCTGACACGGGGCTGAATGACTGCTTTAATCACCGCCCACTCTCTCTGCCTCTCTCCCTCTGCGAGTCTCCCTGCGATCCGTCGCTTCTCACTTTCCCGCTCTAATTAAGATTAAAATTCAGAATCGAGAAGGACTTTGTCAGCAGGACAGGAGCTGGTTATAGTGTCGCCAAATCGTAATAAATTAATTCATTAAAACACTAAGGATATTAAAGATGAAGAACATAAATAACGAAAAAAGGAACGATGGAAAAATAACAACATTTGTCCTGCACATTTTATCCCTCCCCCACCTGACTCTCCCCTAATCAGTCCTGCTTGTTTATGTCACACTCTCTCCTTCAGCTTTTAGCAGGAAAACACACATTGTGCTTCTAATATCCCCTAGCAGGAGCTGTGGGAGATGGGGGAGTCTCTGAATGAGAGCCAGATGGAATTCATTTTGTATGTGGGATGTGGGGAGAGTTGTTAGTCTCTGTGATTGCTTTTGGGCATGTAGATACTGTTGATAGTGGTGTATTTGGGGTCAGGTTGTGTATAATGTGCATTTGGAGTTGGAGGTTGTCATGTATTTTGGGTTTGCGTGGTTTATGGTATCTGTTTGTATTTGGGCCTGTAAGCCTCTGTGGCGTTTTTGGGGTCTAGGTCTATCAGTTGTTGTGTTTGATTCCTGAGATTCTGTGATTTGTTTGTCTTTGGGGTTACAGGTCTGTCTGTTTTCGTGTGTGGGTTCTGGGGTTCTGTAATGTATCTGTATTTGCTGCTGCAGTTTAATCTGTTGCAGTTGTTTTTAGGGTAGGATTCAGGAAGTGAATCCTCCATCCATGTATCTTTAGTGTGTTATGCAGCAGAACTATGTTACTTTGACAATTTGTGTCTTTCTGACACAGCCCCAGCAGACAGAGCAGTGCAGACTGGCATGTATCTCCTCTGACTAATTGTGGGTAGAGCGAACAACATTTCCCATCAGTCATAGTGCTCGACTGCTGTCACCCTTGGATTTTTGGGGATACCCCAAATCCAGTACTCTAAAGGGAGGAACCTTTAGGTCGGTGCCTTACCCAGGATTCTAGCTGCTATCTGTAGCCCAGTGTCTGTAGTACTGCCCAAAGTGAGAGTTGCCGTGGTCTCCCACACCATACTAGAGGCCAGCCTGACTGCGTGTGTGTGTGTGCGTGTTCTTCTCTGTAC
>JAABNX020000070.1:30167732-30186880 GCA_015163995.2 Mormyrus lacerda
GCCCCCATCCCCCCCCCCCCCCCGACACACCACTCTCGGGTTCCACCAGAGGCAGCTGAACGACGCCACTGCCTCTGACGAGAGATGCCCATCACACATCCATCCCTTTCCTCCTCTGGCCCCATTTTCTCAAGAAACTTCATTACAGTGTTAATTTAGATGATGTCTAATTGGATTTGTTACTGTGGAGCCGCTGTCATGGGCTTTGCCCGGTCACGCCTTCCCTGTTAATGAGCTCCACGCATGTGTCAGGGCCAGGCAACGGGGAATAGCAGGCTGGGGCCCGCGGGTCTGGAGTCTGGTACCGTCACACGGTGACACACCGCACTCTGACCGAAATGTGGCACAGACGTATGCTAGGTGGAATGATCTGTAAGGTTACAGATCACATCGAGGCGTAGCTGCAATAATCGTGAGTAAAATATGTCTCAACGTGTCTCTTTTTTAATTTGTTCACAAATGTTCCATAATTGCTCTCTCAGACAGGAAAGATAACCGATGACACCAGGGATATCATTTTATTTCTTAACATTATTTCGCAGTAAATAAAAATGTTAATTTGTTTTTCCTCTCATGAAGTACAGCAGTATTCCTTTGTACGGTCATCTACCCATTTCCTGTGTCGGAGTGCCGGATGCTCAGTGATTCCCAGCATTGGTAGAATAGCTCTATCTCCATTGGGCTTTGGAGCAAGTCTCTTAAGCCCCCCCCTATTGCTAAAGAGATGGTCATGTACTCACAAGAGCCGATTCTGCGCTCAGACTCCAGACTATATATGTTTTTGTCTCATAGGCGGGAATGAAGGGATATGTGAAAAGAAGCATTCCGACGTACTTGGGCAAATGACAAATATCATTTCCTTTCCCTTTATCCCGGTCAGGGTCACTGGGTCCCATGCCAGTCAGCATAGAGGACAACGCTGGGATGCCCCCTGGCTGGGAAGCCACCAAGATTTAATTTTTATTTTTCAAATAAGGTTTTTCACCCCATAACATGCAGCAGTGATTCCTGTGTATGGGATCAGGCTGACAATTGGGGAGCCACAGCTCTAATACAAAGCTGCTGACATAGACAGGCGACAGGAAGGATGTAATGAAAGCCGGGTTATGCAAGGGCCAGTGCACCTGGACACGGGTAGCACAAGGATGCAGTTTCTCACGAGCTCGGAA
Organism: Mormyrus lacerda; assembly: GCA_015163995.2. Classification (NCBI taxonomy): domain Eukaryota; kingdom Metazoa; phylum Chordata; class Actinopteri; order Osteoglossiformes; family Mormyridae; genus Mormyrus; species Mormyrus lacerda. Next base: position 30,168,902 of record JAABNX020000070.1, read on the forward strand.
CTCGCGTACACTCGCTGTAGACGTTACTTGTTTGCTGGAAATGTAAATGTACTCGGCAGTGAAAAGCTAATTTTGGTCTGAAAGGCAGCAGCTGCAGTTTTATGATACAGAGCCTGGGCAGTTTAGGAGACGTGCCTGTGATTATCAATCCAGCAAGCACAGCACCACCTTTAGGCCTGAAGTGCCAGCTAAGACCGTCTATTTAAAGATAGTGAATCCCAGCGAGTGGTAAAGCTAGAGGGTACGGGGGCGGAGCAGCAGGCTGGGCACCGTGACGGACAGGCCCTTGATCCATATAGCAGCAAGGGCAGGGGGAGGAGCACCAGGCTGAGCTCTGTGACAGACAGCTTCTTGCTCCATATAGGAACAAAGGCAGGGGGCAAGGGGTGGAGCCTACCGTCAGGATAACCTCCAGGTATTATTAGAGATTCTGAGATTAGAGCAGTGTGGAATGTGCAGAGCTGACCAGGGATTAGCTTTGCCTCACTGCAGCAGCTTGAACTAGTTTATCACGTGGTGGTGAAATGATGGTGTTACTGGCTATTAAGATGTATTTTGATGGTATTTTACAGTCGTGGCCAAAAGTTTTGAGAATGACACAAGTACTGATTTTCACAAGGTTTACTGCTTCAGTGTTTGTAGATCTTTCTGTCAGATGTTTCTATGGTAACTGAAGTATAATTACAGGCATTTCATAAGTGTCAAAGGCTTTTATTGACGATTACATTAAGTTTAGGCAAGGGGTCAATATTTCCAATGTCAGCCCTTCTTTTTCAAGACCTCTGCAATTCGCTCTGGCATGCTGTCAGTCAATTTCTGGGCCAAACCCTGATTAATGGCAGCCCATTTTTGCATATGCAATGCTTGGAGTTTTTCAGAATTTGTGGGTTTTTGTTTGTCCACCCACCTCAGGAGGATTGACCAATGGGATTAAGGTCTGGGGAGTTTCCTGGCCATGGACCCAAAAGGTTGATGTTTTGTTCTCCAAGCCACTTAGTCATCACTTTTGCCTTATGGCACGGTGCTCCATCATGCTGGAGAAGGCATTGTTCATCACCAGACTGTTCTCGGATGGTTGGGAGACGTTGCTTTCGGAGGATGTTTTGGTACCATCCTTTATTCATGGCTGTTCTTAGGTAAAATTGTGAGTGAGCCCCTCTCCCTTGGCTGAGAAGCAACCCCACGCATGAATGGCCTCAGGATGCTTTACTGTTGGCATGACACAGGACTGATGGTAGCGCTCACCTTTTCTTCTTCGGACAATCTTTCTTTTGGATGTCCCAAACAGTCAGAAAGGGGATTCATCAGAGAAAATGACTTTACCAAGAAGTCAAATCCCTGTACCCTTTGCATAATATCTGTCTGTCCCTTATGTTTTTCTTGGAGAGAAGTGGCTTCTTTGCTGCCCTTCTTGACACCAGGCCATCCTCCATAAGTCTTCACCTCACTGTGCATGCAGATGCACTCACACCTGTCTGCTGCCATTCCTGAGGGAGCTCTGCACTGGTGGTGCCCTAATCCTGCAGCTGAATCAACTTTAGGAGAAGGTCCTGGCGTCTGCTGGACTTTCTTGGGCGCACTGAGGCCTTCTTCACAAGAACTGAACCTCTCTCCTTGAAGTTCTTGATGATCCGATAAATAGTTGATTTAAGTACAATCTTACTAGCAGAAATATCCTTGCCTGTGAAGCCCATTGTGTCCAAAGCAATGATGACTGTACATGTTTCCTTGCAGGTAACCATGGTTAACAGAGGAACAATGATTTCAAGCACCATCCTCCTTTTAAAGCATCCAGTCTGCTATTCTAACTCAATCAACATGATAGAGTGATCTCCAGCCTTGTCCTTGTCAACACTCTTAACTGTGTTAACGAGAGAATCACTGAAATGATGTCAGCAGGTCCTTTTGTGACAGGGCTGAAATGCAGTGGAAATGGGTTTTGGGGATTAAGTTCATTTTCATGGCAAAGAGGGACATCGCAGTTAATTGCAATTCATTTGATCACTCTTCATAACATTCTGGAGTATATGCAAATTGCCATCATAAAAACTGAGGCAACAGTATATTTGTGTCATTCTCAAAACTTTTGGCCACTTCTGCAGTTATTTATGGTGGTATCATACTGGGGTGATTCTAGGATGTCATCCCCCCATGATTAAATTTGCAGAGAGGAGGGGGGACGTCCAGGACAAATCAGTAAATGGTTTTAGAAACACTATTGTCAGCTGCCTTCGACAAAAAATATGCGGGCTGAAGCCCCGCTAAATAGTATATAGTACGTACTGTATAGTATCATAGTGGTATTATGGTGTTATTGTGGAGATATTATGATGATGGCATTATATCTTTGTAGTACCTTTATGATAGTATCATGTGGTACCATCATGGTATCCAGTTAGGATTGTGATAGTATTGCAGTATTTTGTTATTATAGTGGTGAGGTAACAGGAGACTCAGTAATTACGCAAATATAGCACATAAGATCAGAAGTAGAGTGAACTAGATCCGTCAGGCCCTCGAAAGGGGAAGTTTCAGTTTTTTGTATTTCCCACATGCGATTAAATAATCACATTTGCTGTCAGTTGGCTGCCGCAGTCTCTACCATGGCCAGGAGCCCTGTTACATCCTCCCTTCCATTTGTCCCTCACTGGCCTGGATGGAAAACAAACGGCCTTCGATTTCTGGTGGGGGTGGGAGGGTCGCTTCTCTCCCAGTACGTCTCCAGTGATGCCAGCGCGTTCTATGGCAGACATGCGTGGTAAAACACATCTGCAGTGTTACGTGAAGGGCATCTGTTTGGCTGTTGTAAAAAGACACACTCAAACTCATTTAAAGATATACTCTAAACCAGAAGAGGGAGCCAGACCTCTTATAAGTTCTAAAATATGAATATAACATTAACCTGAAATGGGATATTGCTCCCTTGGTGTTAACTATGTACAGAGGAAAATGTTTTTTTTTTCAGGAATTGCATTTCTTAGACTTTGTTGTTATATAATAAGGCTTCTGCTCGCTGCCTTGAACTGTTAAGATGAAAGATGGTTTCAATTTCCCAACGCTAGAGTCTGGTTATTGCGGCTGGTTTTATCTAATGATGTTTTCCACACACCCCGGGACATGGATCTCCACAGAGCGATGCCCTTCTGTGGATATATCCTTCACAACACCTGCTATCATTCATTTTGACTTTTTTCCATTCTAATGATTACAGCAAGGTGACTGTAACTGCCCCCTTGTGGCAAACATTCTTGGGTGCCTGTGTGCTGAAATGTGAGCGTATATGCTGAGACATGACACAACCATAACGAACAGTGTCTCCATATCTGCCCATAAAGCTCAGAGTCCCAAGATGTCTCCTCTAATCGCACACCACACCACCTCGCTAAGGACACAGAGCAAGATGGGTGATACAAAATGGCTTCAGTGTGCTGCTTGTTACTCTACTTCAGATTGTAACTCTCGACTTTGAAGTAATTGTCAGATTGATGATTCTGCTCACGTGCTATGAGAGATACCCACTCTGCATCCTCTTTGTGGCAAATGAGAGTCCAAGTTGTTTGCATTGATTATTTCCATCTGTCTTTCTTTCCAATAAGGTGAATTGGTGTGTTTGTTTTGTTTTATGTCTCAGTAACCTGGACATATTTCAAACACCAGTTCCCCACTTGTGCATAGTCACTGATTTGTGTTGTTTTTGGATGGATTGTGCGGTGTGATTAACCTGTCCTTGTTCTGCCCCAAATTCAAGTATACAGTGATTTCCTTTTGAGTCCCCTCTCACACGCACTGGACAGTGTTGAGTTCTTAGCCTTTGGCATCTTTGTTTCCTCACAACTGTTCTGTGTGGTTTCTTGGCTCCCCAAATCCTGTACTGCCCAGATTCTGTACATCCGTACTACCTGCCCTTCCTGTGTCTTCGTGTGTCAAAGCTGTCCGTGGTCACTGTTTCCTCCTGTGTCTGTCCTGCGTGACTTCCTGTTTCTTCATGTGTCTGAGCTACCTGGGATTCCTGCTTCCCCTTGTGTCTGTGCTGTTTGACTTCCTGTTTTTCCTTCCATCTGTACTACGGGCTAATATCTGTCCCTAGGCTTGGTGTGATGTTCACAGAACAGTGTCCCATTAGCGAAGAATAAGACAACTACAATGGTCAGATATAGCGACAGGGATTGTCCAACTAAGGCATCACAGAAGCATGGCAGCACCCCTTAATGTCCTTGTTACTGCAGTGGAGGCATTTACTACTCACAAAAAACCCCTGGCCCTGGCCAGGACCACTGACCCAAGTTCAGCGGAGCTATGTGGACTCGTCGGTTGGCTGGGATGTATGAGAGTGACAATGAGGAGCTGGGATAAGGTTTCCTTACCACTCAATTACCCCTCAAAAAACCCAAGTTCTGATAACCCAGAAGACTCCCAGCATCAGCGTGCTTTTGTACTAGTGTGAGTAGTGAGGTTCCAGGGGGCGGGGCTCACCCAGAGCTTCCCATAATTGGCCACATTTCACACCATTTCGTCTTACCTGTGGTTGTCCTACGATCTTCCTGGAGACATGGCCTGCTCTTTCTGGCACAAAGTGTGTGACCCTCTGAAGCAGATTGCACACAGCAAAGAGATTCTCCTCTCATCCATGCAGGGTGTCAGGGGGTGAGCTGTTTGACCGCATTGTGGAGAAGGGCTTCTACACAGAGAAGGATGCCAGCACGCTGATCAGGCAGGTGTTGGATGCGGTTAACTACCTCCACAAGATGGGCATTGTTCACAGGGACCTCAAGGTACTCGCACCGTCATACACTGACGGGCACGCATGTATACACATGCACACTCACGCGGCTTAAGAACAGCTGTCTCTGTGGGGACTGTCCAGTGACTCACTTTAATGCCATTAACAACTCATAACTCTACCCCAACAGACAGAAAAAAACTGAGAAAACTGGCACCAAAATGACATTTATGTTGGGTTGATTACACACAGGCTGTACACATAAAGATACATCCCCGTCACAATTTATTTACATTTGTTTATATGGCAGATGCTTTTATCCAAAACTACATACAAATGAGAAGGAAGAGTCCTAGTATTTGAGGGGTTAGGGTCTTGTTCAAGGGGCCCAGTGGTGATGCCATTCTGCTGAACACGGGATTTGAACCAGCAACCTTCCAATCACAGCCACAGTCATGCACGCATCCCTCATTTGCACATGCAGGGTTTACTTACACTCTACATGTGTGTCCCTCTCTTTTCAGCCAGAAAATCTTCTGTACTTCAACCCCCAAGATGAGTCAAAAATCATGATCAGTGACTTCGGTCTTTCCAAGATGGAGGGCACGGGTGACGTCATGTCTACCGCTTGCGGGACACCTGGATACGTAGGTAAGGTGTATGTCCGCCATCGGCCGCTTCTGCCACTCTTTGCTAAGATGCTTTTCCTTGGCATGGGCTCTGAGGCTCAGATTGTAATGGAAATCTGTGCAGAGTGAGCCGTAGGTTGTGACTGGGAAACAACAATTTGCTGTTGTTCCTTTCTGAGAGAGGGACTAATCAGCCGGAGTATCTCAGCTGGCCGGCACCAAGTGTCTTAGCTGGCCTGACAGGTGCCTGCAAATTGCTTCGCTCAGCTACGGGGTGGTTGTATATTCAGTATAAAAACCATGGCGTCATCTGCCACCTGGTCCGTCCGTTACTCCCAAAGGCAGACGAGTCGAGTAACAGATCCGGATTCAAAGAGAGCGTGGCTCAGATGCTGTAGATTCTGTCAGAGATCCAGAATTGCCTTTAAATTTGAACAGATTGGATAATATACCTAATATGACAGGCTTAATACTTAATTCTATGTCCGTAGTCCTACATGTTTGCGTTGATTGAGGACCCAGGAACATGGAGCAGATGGTTTTGACATATTTATGCTAAAATGTGCAACATGGAGATAAACAACAACGACTCGTCCTTGCATTTTAATCGATTGCCTTCAGGCTCCTTTCACAAAAATGCACCAATCACAAGTAGTAGACACTGACCCCCTGGTTCAAGGGCTCATGGGATATTTTTTTGGCATTCTGGGCCGCCGGTGTGGCCTGCATGGAAGGTTTCTGGCTGGGCTTCCCGACGGCAAGGGAGCGGACATGCAGGCTGCGAGCAGCACATGCACCATAGAGAGGGGAAGCCGCAACAGTCAGCTTTTCCGCTCTGATGGGCACTGCTCTTTCGCTGAGGGTCCGGTTTACGTGTTAGCGAGAGAGAGAGAGAGGAACAGAACCGAGAAATGCCGGAACCTGACCAGGGCCAATACACGTCGTACCGACGGACACCATTGTTTGTTATGCGTTTGGCTTTAATTAAGGCTAAAGAGCAGACGTCCTATGCATGCTAACAGCTATGCAGAGGATGAGTGACGTAAACAGGCCCAAAATAGCGGTTGGCGTCCTGCTCGCTGAATGAAGTGACTCAGTGGGCTTCAGTGGGCGGCTGTCCAGGCACGGAGGAGCAGGTGGATCCGTCGGGCCGCCACTCAAGGCCGCACGCGGTCAGGAAATATGGCTGTTTCTTCCGAGCGTGATGCCTGCTCCCAGGGATGAACCACCGACCAGAGGGGCGCTTTTTACAGCTTCCTAACAATAAGCAGATGTGAGCCTTGCCCGCCCAGGGAAGGCAATTTTGTCATCTTACATCATGGCTTTCTGAAGCGTCAATCCCCCACCACCTACTGCATCTCATTTCAGTTTCTGTACCAGATTGAAGATATATAGCAAATGGACAGGAAAACAGATGGCAGACCCATTTTATGTGACACCCTCTGCATAAATGCATGTGCAATTTAAATTTAAATGAATAAATACGCAAGAGATCACAGTGTCTGACTTTGGACTGAACCAGGATACATTCTCATCCTTGTTTTTGAGCAGAGAATTCGGCCTGACCCTCCGGCTGAAATGCCGGCCTTTAAGTGCTGAATGGGCCTTTGAGTGCTTATCTTGGGGGAGCCCAAGTGTTATTTTTCCATATGTGAAAGAGAAAAGCAAGCAGAGATTGGCATGCTACACACACACACACACACACACACACACACACACACACACACACCCTTGGAGACCCAACACCTCTGGAACGCTCACAGTGCTATTGCGGCATCCCTCCCCGGTGACTGGAAAACACTGATAGATATGAAAAGGGAGAAGGAGAACATGATAGATGGGAAGAGAATAATGCATATAAGGGGAGGGAGAGAGATTTAAAGAGAGAGTGAGTGAGGAGAGACAAAGACGGAAAGGTGGGGTGTAAGAGCATAAGCCACGGCTGGGACACGCTGCCTCTTTGCAGAAGAGTAGGGCGCTGTCATTGTGACAGTGTGCGGGGCCCAGAAATGACGCCAAGCAGCTGACTTTAAGGGGCAGAAGGCTCAGGCCCCAATGGTATATAGACACACACGTGTGCACACACACTCCCCCACAGGGATGTCCCTTTTGTGTCACTATATTCCTTTAATTACTCATCTTCTACTGATTACTACTGCGGAATTTGTTTTCTGTGGACGTCCCAGAAACTTTTTAGATGAGAAAATGCTCAAAATGTATCCCCATTAAGATGTGATACAAAAAGGCACCGCAAGCACAGACGCACACAGACATGCGTGTACATGGCAACATACTCATGGTGATGAGGTGGGACCTTCCCAAGCGTCAGGGCACACCAAAGAGCGGCAGTGCTCCACCTTACGGCACAGCAGAGCAGTAGAGTGCCACTGCATTCCTCTCTGCTCACTGGACTCCTGCACTGCTCCACCTTACGGCACAGCAGAGCAGTAGGGTGCCACTGCATTCCTCTCCGCTCACAGGAGTCCAGGCCTGGATGCTGCCTCCAGCCGCCGTTAGCGCTCAGGCAGCATTGGAATTTTTGCCTTAAAATAGTAAAGTCTTTGAGCCATTCATCCCTGTCTCCTCTGCATCACTGGCACCGACCGTTGGTGCTGTCATTCACACTTCCTTTGTACTAACCCTCCCCCCCCCCACCCGCACACCCTCTCCACCTACTGTCTACCTCATACCTCTGTAGACTAAAAAGCCGTAAATCTGATCTTGCAGTTAGATATCCTGCTAAGAATAGCATGTAGCCCATGATCCGATTCAGGAAAACTGCATTCCTGAGTAAAAATAGGTCCAGTGACATTACTCAGGGAAATTTCTGTAATGCGGTGTGAATTGAAAACAGAGTGGATGTTTCTGCACTGTGGAGAAATTGCCCAGAATTACAGAGAGAGAAAAATTAACCACAGAAAGGGAAATTTCATGTAATTTTTTTGGGATCTGTTCAGGGTCACAGCGGGAAGCAGCCACCAGGGATGAATCTGAGCTTCTGACCTACTACTGGGTCCTTCTTATTGTGGTCCAGTTCCTGTCCTTCATTTCTCAGCTGGCCCGTGTGAAATCTGTGGAGAATGTGGCAGTGAATCCCCAAAGCAGTGGACGCGTCCAGTGGCTGTGTCACTGCACGGTTTTGGGATCTCAGGTGACAGGTGGTTTTTTGTTTGCTCCTCAAACGTCCCCAGAGGGATCTTGCTGTAGAATCTCTGTAAGAGGCCATCTACTCACACTGCTTCAAGAAAACACCCAGCTGAACATGCTAAATGCTGAAATGCCACTACAAATGTTTCATAAAAGGCACTTGTTAAACAAATAATGGGCATTATTAATAATAATGGTACTGGTCTTCAGACAGTGTTTAAAGTATGGAGGATGCCAATTCTCCCCTGTCTGCAGGCATTTTCATTGCCTTCCAGTTATTTAATGTGGTGTTCAGTTTCACGTAAGGATTTTAAAAATCAATGGCTATACACTATGCGTTTGACGTTTACCATCACCTGGTTACAGTCTCGATCACCCTTCATAGTCCTGATTCCATGCATAGACAGCATTGTCTCTGTAACTAACTCTGGAGCTCACTGTAAATTGGGGTAATTGTGATACATCGATGACTAAGCTAAAATCTGGCACCAGCTGGTATCAGTGGTTGAATTTTAGAGGTGTTAAGTAGTGGGGAATTCATGAGAGATAGCTGGGGTCTGTTAATAGCCAGAGACTGTAATAATATCATGAGAGATAGCTGGGGTCTGTTAATAGCCAGAGACTGTAATAATATCACAGTACTGCCAGCCCAGCTCCTGGTATCACCTGGAGGCATGGTTGCACCTGGCTGGGCCCCTGGAAGATGCTCCTGAATGGGCGTTCCAATCCAAAACCACTATTATCCACACTCATGCCCACTGCCCCTCCCCCCAGTTCCCCTGGAAATCTTCCTCATCCCACCCTTACGGACACCCCTGCCCACTCAAAGCTAGAGACCAGGAACAGGAAGCCGGCAATCTAGGGTTAAAGACCAGGGAGGAGCGGTTGGTGGCCAGTCTGGGCACTTGGCTGTCTGCTGCTTTCGTCCAAAGTGCACCGTGGGTACGTTTAGGCCAGCCTTTGATGTCTTTGTATGGGATCAAAGGGAGCGAGACCACGGAAACTTCACTCTCTGAAGATGCTGGGTTATCTTTCAGAAGCTCATGCCGCTCTGCGCTGTAACTTGGGAATGAACCGCAGGCAGTTCGGCTGTTATTCAAAACAATAGGGTAATACGGGTTTTTTTTGGGGGGATGCGGAGGAGGTGAAGGTAGAAGCAGATTATGAGGATGTGCCTGCGGGGAATCCAGTACACAGATGAAGGTATAGAAAGTGGATGGAATGTTTCTTGTAAGAGGAAAGTGCTTTGTTATCTGGAAAAAGGTAATAAGGGCTGAGCTGGAGAGTCAGGACATGAAAAATTTTCGATTTGAGGACTCCGGTCCTTGAGACGCATGGAAATCCAAAGTCGGACCATTGAAAGCTGGAAGGGCTTTGATGTTCCAGACAAGCGAGCTGACAACTCGGCATGGTGTGCTGATGTTAGCGGGCTATTCGACAGTGGGGCGGGGGACAAATGGGGAGTTTGTGGAAGTCTATTAGAAACAGGGAGCCGGGTCATCACCATGGCAACTGGGTCCCAATGCATCCAGGAATCATTCAGTCAGGGAGCCCAAGTGACCCAATAATGTACCTGGATATGGCTCTGAGATGCCAACTCAGCTGGGGCCCCTGCATGCACTTTCAGGTGCGGATGAGGGGACATGATATAAATGTAGTCATCAGGGAGTAATTGCAGATGACTGGGGTCAGTTTACGTGTAGCCCGGATTTATATGTCTAGCGGAGACCATGTGTGTCAACCGTGCATGTGAACAGAGGTGGACATTTCAGGTCCAGAAAGTAAAAATCCAAACCAGGATTTTGTTTCAACCAACTAGTTGCGTAATCTGTGACTGTGACTCTTTATGTTCAACTGGTTGGTTGAAACAAAATCCTGGTTTGGATTTTTACTTTCTGGCCCTGAAATGTCCGCCTCTGCATGTGAAAGATAACTGACCGACAGGATGGACCTTCACAGGTCAACAACAAAAGAGTAGAGGAAGAGTAGCTGTCATTGTGCTTGTTGCAGTAATTATGATGAGCGGCTGTATGAGAAGGGCTGGAGATTCGAATTTTTCATGCTGTCCAGACGTTATACTGAGGTATGCAGTGTTTAAAAAAGCAGCACTATTCTGAATTTCATTTTGAAATATGGGCCATGAAATTCACATAGCGGGAAGGGGGGGGTCTTGGCTCATTTTGCCATAAGGATTTCAAAACACCATAGTATGCCTTATTACTTTGATGCTGCCCAAGCCTTCACTAATACATTTTAAACTGTTCATAAAAGTTTACCCATTTCACTACACTGCTTGAACTTGTGTTTGTCGCAATACATCTGCCTTCTGTATGCATGCATCTGTGTGCATGCACCGATCGCAACCATCTGCATCTGTAGCCAGCTGCAGTCTGAACAGAAGCTGTCGCGTGGACGACCGTATCACGATACTGGACGAAAGCTCGCATGGATACTTGAAGTATGAACTAGGCTTCATAAAAACAGTGATGTGCAATCAAAGAACATACTTATGGCTTTCTGGGGAGTTAGTGCATATTAGCTCAGTAAAAAAACACTTTAAAACCATTAAAATACACAATGAAAAGTAATAAGAACACCTTAAGTTCTCTGAGAACTTAAGTTGCATGTTGCATGGCTGGACAAACACTGTTTCAGTTCCCAAGCCTCTCCTCAGAGGCGGCTTAGACACTCCTTGTGTTTATTCAATTTCATAACCTGCTCACTTAATTAATGAACTTAATTAAATAACTTGATGAGGTATTGATTATCCTAACATGGTGTCCTATTGGTAGAGTCAAAAAGATATTGGTGCAATGACTGGTTAATGCAGATGCTGGGGTGATCGCAGGGGATGTTAAGTGGATGCACATTGACAAACATAAAATCATTGTTTTGCATCAACACGATTCGAATATAATTTTCTTGGACCGTCTAAGACTTCTGCACTGTATTGTAGAATAGATAGCAAAAGTGGATTCATAAACACATACACATATATACACATTGAAATCCACAATACAAACAGAGCACCTGGGAGAGTTAAATAAACTAGTGGACCATTACATTTATTTTTAATTATGTGTGGTTTACACATCCATATGTTAACAAACCCACATAGCATCATTTCCTTGAAGCACTATGTACCCAGAGCTTTTGTTGAAATGCACCATGGGAAATTATTTTTGGCTCTCAGCCATCAGGGTACACAGCATTGCTTCCTGTTACATTGGAGGGTGGGGCTGTGAAAAGTCCTGAAAACATGCGGTAAGCCCCCACTGACCCAATGAGCTGACAGTGCAAAGGAAGACCATGCTGTCAATGCTAACAGAGGATACCCACTGTGAAAAACAGCCTCAACCTCATGATTTCCTGTAAAAATATGCAGTCTGTTGGGTTAGTACCTACTCATGTGACAGTCTCAAGATTAAGTATCCTTCAATGGCAAAATTTTTACATCTGGCTAAGAAATGTGGCTAAAAAGGTATAGTTTCAAGGATGAGGGGGTCTTATCTAGTGCATGGATCCAGAAAGTTCATGGTCTCCAGGGAAACTGCTGAACTTCCCCGTGTTTCTCCACAGCTCCGGAGGTCCTGGCCCAGAAGCCCTATAGCAAGGCCGTGGACTGCTGGTCGATCGGCGTCATCGCCTACATCCTGTGAGTAAACCCTCTGAGCATGAGCACTCCCCCTGGTGGCGTAACACCACGCTGCTAGAGACGCGCAGATGATCTCCCGCTGTGAGAGGCACCCTCTCAGGATGAATATGGAACAGTCTGCATGTGCTAATTCCCCGTGACACTTCAGTTTTTAACTGCTGTTATTATGGCGTTTAGGGTGCCACGCTGCAGGGGTGTGTGAATGCAGGAGCCAAGCAGAGTACAGATCCCAGATAAGAGCGGCGCTAATCCTCCTTAGAAGCCTCACCTTTTTCCGATTCACGGGCCTTATAACAGACCCCTGACTGTGGGAGGGGCTACAAAGGCTAGCGCCTCCCACAATCAACAGTAACCATATTCGGGCATGGTTCAGTGTCTCTTTTTTTCAACCGTTGTTTAGACCGTTGAGGTCTCTCTATACTTCATAGACCAATTAGACATTACTATATACTTAGGCATTATTCATAAATGAGTCCAGCACTTTTGTTTTCTGGCAGTTAGAGCTCAGACGGGAAGAATAAGGGCTAGTGGCTGCATTTGGTGAAAAGTTTGTCAGGTAGCAGTCGTGCGGTCGGAGGTGCCCTGCTCCCTTCTTGTCAGGTGTGGGTGGAGATGCTGGCTGGAGTTGTGGGGTACGGGGGAAGGCTGTCTCACCCCTGCAGTGCCAGGGATGTACACATACACCAACGGCTCCATCATCTCTGTATATTTGTGTGTGTTTTCACCCCCCCCCCCCCCAAGCCCTCAATCTCTGATGTGCAAATCAGGGGCGGCCTGCTAGTCCCTCCTCACTGCTGTCCTTCCTCACCCTGTCTTTGACTCAGAAACCACACACCTCCGTTATTCTTACAGTATGTCTTAGCTTAGCAAATGGTTTTCCCAACCAACAGCCAGAAGCTGCTCCCACTCATACGGGCAGCTTGTTTTTCTGACTGTAAGGTAGCCGTGATGCCCCTGGTGCGATTCAGACCTGCAGAGTTTCTCTCTTATAGTCCAGCTCCTCTGTGCTGATAGCTGCTGCTCTTACCAATCTGACTCATCAGTCATTAAGGGTCACTCACATTTTTCAGACCCGCAAATCTGCAGATTCAAAGCTAGGTGATAAAGCCCCACGCCCACACACAGCCACCCCATCTCGCAAAGCTGTCAGCAATTGGAGTTGGCTCTGTGAAAGAACGATCGCAGGAGAGCTGACCTTTCCCAGCATGCAGTGCGGGCGTTCATGTGGGACGCTAGCCCGAGATGTGCCAGCCTCTTGTCACCCACACTTGATGCCAAAACAACCCCCCCCACACACACCCAGACGCAAACACTAGTGGAAAAATATATATTTTATTGTCCTTTATAATTTAGATTTGAATTCTACTTTTTCCCCTCTGTAGCAAGGAGGAGGAAAAGAGATAAAATAAGAACTAAGTCGTAGTCTGGAGGGGATTTACTAGAAAACTTGGATGGGCTAAGCAGGGGCTGAAGAGTCACAAGTAGCATGGGGAGATGCTGGACAGGGATCCAGAAGGTAGAGGCTTTGCAAAGGAAGACCTGCAAATCTAACACGAGAGCCGAGTTATAGTGCCATGACAACACTGGAAACTCTGCCAGTGTACAAGTGAGGAGGAGCTTCAAAGCTATTCTGGGGGGTGGGAGTTCTGTGTTTCAAGAAAGCAGCTGTTTGACCGTCTGCTCTGAGTTGTTAGGACACCCTCTGCATCATAATATCTGCCAAAGGACCTTCTCATTCGAGTTATTTGTTCTTGAGTACAGCTCAACCCTGGTTCACAAGAAAGGCCTCTGTAAGTGGTTCCTCTTATTAATAGAACGGTGGAAAAATGACCCACAGCCCAGGAAACCATTTGCTAGCTAACCTGAGCCTCTCATGTCAGGGGCTTTGATCTGCCATCTTCCCAAGTCCTTGCTAGTTAATTTTCTTTTAATTTTACGCTTCACAGTTTTCACTTCTACATTTTTAAAATGAAATAACGTGTCTCTAATCATACGGACAGAACCTGAAGGGACCCTGTCACAAGCAGGAAAACAATGTTTGGTATTGTCTTATGAAATATATTAATATTTATTTACGTAGGAGTGAGAATCAGAGAGCAGGGTCATATGGTAACCCTGCAGTAATTGGCATTAAGGGCCTTGCTCAAGCATGGCATCACTCTGCCAGCCATGGGATTGGAACCAGCAACCTTCCTAGTGTTAACCCACACAGCCACATTCTACTTCAGACTACGAAAAAGAACGAAATTGCTGCTTTGCTCTGACAGTGATCTATGCAGTCTCTCTAGTTTATGTGCCTTTTCCATTTCTGTCAGATTTACTGCCTTCCTTGTTGGAAGAAAAGCTACAAATCATAAAACAAACAGACATGGCAGAGATGAAAAGTTTGGGCCAGTTAGGTGAAACGCTAAAGAATAAGTGACCGATGTCTGGTCAGCCATATGTCCGGTGTGAGGACAGCTTCGGTAATAGAGCAAGATGATCACTCTTGTCTCTGCAGCTACAACTGTCTTTAGTGTCTGTAAGGAATTCGCTAGACTGCCTGTATCCGAAACTAGCAAAACTGTGTAAAATCTCAGGGGCTTCTATAAGCTATAAAAATGTCCATCATGTGGTCCAGTTAATGGTCTGCATGGTAAGACACCAGGCCCCGTTTCACATTTCATTTTCATCCTAGTGTCCCTCCCACACCTCTGTCCCATTCACGCCATTTCATCTGAATCTGTGTTTTGCATACGTAGCATAAAACAGTCTGCCCTGCCTTAAACTGTCCTTCTGGTTTTGTGCAGCTCTGATTGGATAAGAGCTTCTAAAAATGGAAGAATGCTCTGCGTGCTGTTGCCTGGTCATGCACCATCATTCCATCCGTCCATCCATTTTCTGAAATTTCTTATCCTGTTCATGGTCACAGGGGGCCCAGAGCCCATCCCGGAGGCTACAGGCACAGAGCAGGGAACAACTCAGGATGGGCCACCAGTCCATCGCTGACACCATGAATATCTTTCTGACAGAGACACTAATACTGTACATATTTGGGCTCAATGGGGCCCAACAGAGATGTCACATGGCGGAGTAGCTTATCTTTTATGTGAAAGGGTGTGAGGCTCCATAGGCTTTTTGTTTTGCTTTTGGTGACTTTATTTCCTGTCTTGCAGGTTGTGTGGCTATCCTCCATTTTACGATGAGAACGACTCAAAGCTATTTGAGCAGATACTTAAGGCGGATTACGAATTTGATGCACCCTACTGGGATGATATCTCAGATTCCGGTAAGTAAATTTAACTGTGTACCTTATTAATAATCAATGTGAGTGCAATTGTTAGAATATTCATGAAATGTATATTTATTTGGAAGAGTGTTAGTGGTTTCTTCTGTGTCAGGTTAGGTCAGGTTGGGAAGCATGCACTGATACAGCACGTTGCCGAACCCACCAGGCCACGACACGCCATGGTCCCAACCTCTCTAAATGGCCGTCTATATGCCGCAGCCAGGTATAACATAGGCATTCCCTTGGACTGGTCCAGCCACTTGGGTCCTCAGCAATGAGGATCCTGCAAGCCGGATCACCCTCAGGGAAACGTGCCACATGACCGTAGTGCCATAACTCACACTTCATCATGATCAGAAAATATGCCTCATTCAAGAGTCCCTGAGCAACCGCCCGTGTGACACAAAGTCAAAACCAGCAGTACCCATGGATTTTCTGAAGAGACACAGTACCAAAGGAGTCCAGTCTTCATCTCAATGAGGCGAGCTGAGGATGATGAGGATGACCCTAGCAAGGACCTTACCCAGCACTGAAAGCACTGTTATCCCCCTGTAATTGCCGCAATCCAGGTGATCACCCTTCCCTTTCCAGACAGGGAGAAGGAGTCCAATTTCCTTGTCGGTTGGGATGACACCTATCTCCCAAATGGAAGCAAAGATTGCTTGCAATGCCAAGAGGACAGCCTTACCACCAGCCTGGAGAAGTTCACCCCGGATACCACAGATCCCTGTGGCCTTCTCTAGCCCCAGCTGGTTCTCCACCTGTGCAATTACGCAATCTCAACGAGACTGGGTGCTTCACAGCAAATTGGATGACCAGCCTCAAGAACTGTGGAAACACAGATGTCCAATGTCCTAGCCAGAGAATCAGCTTAGTCAGCTGCTCAAAGTAGCCAGCACAGTGGGTCGCAACTGCAGTGTCATCCATAAGGACCGTTCCATCACCCGCCCTGACAGCGACTCCCTGAGGGACAGATTTGGATGTGCATGACGCTTCGACTCCTCTGTAAGGAGGACGTGGGTCACTAGGCTATAGATAGTGTATCACTTGCTTTCAGCTTCCTTGAACAAATGCCCCCTAATCCGCCCTCAGAGCCCTTACAGCCATCCTTCTCGGTTGCCAATCTGCCACGGCAACAGTAACACTGAACTGCGGAGTTACGAAGCTCCTCCAAGAGCAAAAGGAAATTCTCAACATGCTGGATAGACAAGACGAGATGTTTCGACTTAACTATGATTTTGTTAAACTATGATTTTGTTAAATTATTTAGTTAATTCCGAGCAGCATAGAGTACAAGGTCGTGGTAGACCCTGTATGGGATCTCAGTCCAATGACACACGCAATTTAGAGCTGCCAGTTGGCCTAACTGCATGTCTGTGGACTCCATTTTGGAAATTAGAGTCCCTGAAGGAGACCTGCTCGACCTAATAAACACATTGTAAAACAGTCCAAAACAAGCTTTAAAAAGACCATCTGTTTACCAAAACTCCAAAGTAAAACATGCTTTGTGAAATAAATACTAAAAAAGTTTTGTAACATTTATAGTGAATTTCAGCTGAGACAGGCCAACTGGCTGGAGCTATTAGCTTTAGCAAATGCTTGTTGTGAGACCCACATGCCCAAAATAACACCCGTCTTTGGTACAGATGTACACATGCATGGACCACTGGCTTTTGAGCTGGCTCCCAGATGTGGCCCCTGACTCCCAGATGTGGCCCCTGGCCTGTACAGTATGTAGCCAGTATGGTGCTCACACCTGCTCACGGGTTTGGTAGATGAGAGCAGAGAAGTCACCATGGCAGTCGAACTCCTCTCTCCGGAGACCAAACTGGTGCCAGCAACCTACTGTCCAGTTCCAATAAATGAGCCACAGAAAACATCCCAGAGTTTACTGAAAGAAAGCTGACTAATCACGCTGGTATTCCAGTGATTCGGCAAACACTCCGCAAAGGTCCAGCAAAGCTCTCCCCGTGTGTTTGTGTTCAGCAAAGCGTCAGTATCCAGACCATGAAAGGTGTTTACTCTTTGAGTGGAAGGTTTGCCATTCTACTATTAAAGTACTAAGATGTGCAGAGAAACAGCATTTTATGTTTGTGGAAATGCTAAAGATGGTAACGAGCAGGCTTGTGTGTGTGTATGACAGCGAAGGACTTCATTGGCAGTCTGATGGAGAAAGACCCCGAAAAGAGGTTCACCTGTGAGCAGGCCCTGCGGCACCCCTGGTGAGACAACAGCCAACACGTGGCACTAACGCATGTAGCGAGTTTCTGGGCAAGCTAACACCACTAGCATGCTAACAAAGTACTTTTGGCATACTAGGGAAATGCGGTTAGTGTACAGAGAAAGCATAAACACTGGGGAAGAGTTAGCATGCCAGGCCCTTGTAGGCCTATATGTCCATTACTGAAAGCAGCATAGGTCTTCTTCAGGGCATTGTGCTACATTACTAGGGTGACCAGATAATCCATGTCAGGGAGGACACTTTGAGCTACTTCGGGTTTTACAAACTACTCTCAAACTGAAAGGCTCCTGTGTTTGGCTAAATAGTTCAGGTCTTCTT
>JAABNX020000070.1:30198705-30225031 GCA_015163995.2 Mormyrus lacerda
GGGCCCCACGTGGGCATGATCTGGGCAAACCCATAAGGGTTAAACGTGGGCTGAACGACATGGGCCCCACGTGGGCAGGACCTGGGCAAACCCATATGGTGAGCAATAATGGTTTTGTGAAACACACCCCAGATTAGCTCAAGAACAGTGTGTAGAGAACTTCATGGAATGGTTTTTCATGGCCGAGCAGCTGCTTCCAAGCCTTATATCAGCAAGTGCAATGTAAAGCATCGGATGCAGCGGCGTAAAGCACGCTGCCACTTTGAGATTATGGTGTGGGGTTGTTTTTCAGGGGTTGGGCTTGGCCCTTTAGTTCCAATGAAAGGACCTCTTAATGCTGCAGCATTTGAAGGCATATGGGACAATTTCATGCTTTGTGGGATCAGTTTGGGGATGGCCGCTTCCTGTTCCAACATCACTATGCTCCAGTGGATGAGCGAGTCTGGTGTGGAGGAACTTGACTGGCTTGCAGAGACCCTTGACCTCAATCGAATAGAACACCTTTGGGATGAATTAGAGCCGAGACTGCAAGCCAGGTCTTCTCATCCAACATCAGTGTCTGACCTCACAAATGCTCTCCTGGAAGAATTATCAAAAACTCCCATAAACACACTCATAAACCATGTGGACAGCCTTCTAAGAAGAGTTGAAGCTGTTGTAGCTGCAAAGGGTAGGTAAACTACATATTAAAGCCTATGTTAGGGGTCAAAAACCTTTTTGAAACTGAGAGCTACTTCACGGGTACTGAGCCATATGAAGGGCTACCATTTTGAAATGCCCCCCTAAACTTCACGTATAATAAACATGTTTTAAATGTTTTTTTTTTTTAGATATTGTAATTTTATAAATGCAATGTGATTAAAGAAGAATAGAAACAGTATAAAATTAAATTTTAGACACTGCTCACTGGTGAGTGCTATTTTTCAAATAGGTCTGAGGGCGACTCATGTGGTCCTTGGGGGCATTCTGGGGCCCGCAGGCACCATGTTGGTGACCCCTGGCCTATGTATTAAGAATGGGATGTCATTCAAGTTCATGTGTATGTAAAGGCAGGTGTTCCAATACTTCTGGCAATATATTATCATGTGTAAGTGCATTCCCCCCTCCAATGGGCTCACCACCTGTAAGAGGGGCCAAAGGGGTCAGGTGCAGTGTGAGTTGGGCAGTGGCCGAAAGTGTAGATCTTGGCGGTCAGATCCTTGGCTGCAGAAGCTAGCTCTAGGGATATGGAATGTCACTTCTCTGGCGGGGAAGGAGCCTGATCTGGTGCGCAAAGTTGTGAATGTTCCGACTAGATATAGACCTCGACGCACGGCTTGTGCTTTGGAATCCTTGAGGGGGGTTGGACCCTCTTCTACTCTGGAGTTTCTTGCGAGGAGAGGTACTGAGCAGGGGTGGGCATACTTATTGCCCCCTGGCTGGGCACCTGTGTTTATGCACCAAACAGCAGTTCAGAATACCCACCCTTTTTGGAGTCCTTGGAAGGGCTGTTGGAGAGCGCAGTATTGCTGTAATGTGTTCCAACTATAGGGGGATCACACTCCTCAGCCTCCCTGGTAAGGTCTCTTTGGGGGTCCTGGAGAGGAGGATCCACCAGATTGTCGAACCTTGGATTCAGGAGGAGCAGTGTCATTTTCACCCTGGTTGTGGAACAGTGGATCAGCTCTATACTCTCAGCAGGGTCCTGGAGGGTGCCTGGGAATTTGCTCAACCACTCTACATGTGTTTTGTGGACTTAGAGAAGGCATTCGACCATGTCCCTCGGGGAGTCCTGTGGGGAGTGCTCTGGGAGTATGGGGTGGCAGGCTTCCTCATAAGGGCTGTTCGGTCCCTGTATGACCGGTTTCAGAGCAAGGTCCGTATTGTCGACAGTAAGTTGGACTTGTTTCTGGTGAGGGTTGAACTCTGTCAGGGCTACCTTTTGTCACTGATTCTGTTCCTAACTTTTATGGACAGAATTTCTAGCCACAGCTAGGACGTTGAGGGTGTCCGGTTTGGTGACCTCAGAATTAGGTCTTTTTACAGATGATGTGGTTCTGTTGGCTGCATTAGACTGTGACCTTCGGCTCTTGCTGGAGCAGTTTGCAGCCGAGTATGAAGCGGCTGGGATGAAAATCAGCACCTCCAAATCCAAGACCATGGTCCTCAGCCAGAAAAAGGTGGAGTGCTCTCTTCGGGTCGGGGAGGGAGTCCGTCCCCAAGTGTAGGAGTTTAAGTATCTCAAAGTCTTGTTCACAAGTGATGGAAGGATGGATCTGGAGATCGACTGGAGGATCGGTGCTGCATCAGCAGTGCTGCGGGCACTGCATCAGTCTGTCATGGTGAAGAAGGAGCTAAGCCAAAAGGCAAAGCTCTCGATTTACCAGTTGATCTATGTTCCTACCCTCACCTATGGTCATGAGCTGTAGGTAGTAACTGAAAGCACGAGGTTGCGAATACAAGCAGCCAAAATGAGTTTCCTCTGCAGGGTGGCTGGGCTCTCCCTTAGAGATAGGGTGAGGAGCTCGGTCATTCAGGATGGAGATAGGATTGGGTCATATAGAGCAATATTACATCTAAATAATGTCATTGACAATGTCATCTAAATAAGGTCCTCCTCCCATGACTCTTTAGCCGCCTTCGGCCCCTCCTCCATCGACTCGTCGGTTGTCTGCGGGTTCCCCCACTCTGACTCTTGGTCACCTACGCCTGAGCCGGCTGTGGCTGCGCCTTTGCCTGCCGCGGCTGCTGTTCCCTCCTCCCCTCTAACAGTGTCCCCTTCGTCTTCCTCCTCCCCTCCTTTGCCTGTCCCTCCGTCTGCCTCCTTGCCCTCTTTGTTGTCCCTTCCTGCTCCAACCTTGTGGTCACCTGCTGCACCAGCGGCTTCCGCCTGTCGCCCGCTGGGGTACCTTCGGGCTCCACGTTTCCCCCTGTCCTCTGCCTTCCTGCCTCCTGTTTTTGTGCCCCCTGTGTCTGCTCCTTGTTCCTCCATTCCATCTTTCACTCCTGGTCCTTTTGTTCTTCCTATTGGTGTTCCCCCGGTGTCTCTGTTCTTGGTGCCCCTGTGTCTGTCTGCATTCCTGGTGGTTTGACAGTGGTTGTCCTGCTTCTTGTCCATGTGTCTGTTCCGTGTGTCCGTCCTGTTCCCGGTTCCTCATTGAATTTTTGCTTTTGTTTCCCCAGGTCCTGTCGGTTTCCGTTCTCATCCCTTTTCTCCCCTTGGGCGTGCCTTTTGGGGGGGGGGGGGGGGTAATGTCATACACCGTTTGTCCTGCCCTCTTGTTAACCCTGTGTTCACCAGCTGTTTTCTGTTGTCTGTCCTCAGTCCGTTTGTATTTAGTCTGTGTTTCAGTTGGTTTCCCTAGTCCTGTCATTAGTGTTGTATAGTTAGGATTTGTTATCCCCAAATAAAACCCCGATGTTTTGTATTTATGGCTCTCTTTGCCTGCTTCCAGGTTGGGATCCGCAACGAATAATGTATTAGACACTATTTTATGCCTTTTTTTTAAAGACACTAAACATTTAGCGGTGCATCCTTCATGCTCTGCTTGAGAGAGTGGGTGCCACAATAACAAAAACATGCCCTGGTGAAAATGCATTTCAAATACTAATTCAAATCCCTTTCAAATACCACCCAAAACTTCAATAAACTTCAACCATAAACCTACAGGTAAGAAACATTTATTACTTCAAGAAGTGTTGTTGCTTTCATATTTTTAGTTATATTGGGAGGTGCCTGGTCAATTTCCATGTTAAAAATGTAAAAATAATAAATAAATAAAAAATGTCAATTTACCTTTATTTAATGTTTGTTGTGTTATAAAAATTCTATGACAACTTTTTTTGAAAAGTCAAATTTGTGCAGAATTAAGATGTATAACACTTAATTGTTTATAAAATATATTTTGTTGATACACTTCAAAATACATAACTTGTATTTTGCTATTCTTGCTTTAGTTTTGCTCAAATTAATTTTTACTAATTGTGAAAAATTCTAATGTGTATGTTGTACTTAATAAATAATTTTTATAATTTTTTTTTTTATTATTTTTTCTTTATTCATTTCTTTTATAGACATCAAGGGCATTGGCTTACAAGACAGTGAATGCCTGGTACCTGTAGGTCTATAAAATGGCAGGTTTTGAAGATGAAGCTCTTCTACATTTCAAGGTATCTGTAGCCTTTATCAATACTAGTTAAACTGGGAAAATCAGAAGAGGCAGACCCATTGTCACCCTCCTCAAGTGAAGTGTAGACCAGTGTCCAAAGCATCCCCTGAAATCAGGTTTGTCCATGAGAACCACTAGCCCAAGCTCAACAAAGCCAAAGGTGCCCACAAAGTACACCTGCACGCCGTGCCTTAAGCCTTTGTCCCCTGGATGGTTTTGCAATTTTCACAGAAATAGAACAGAGTATCAAAGATTCTTGGGATTTTCTTATTTTTAAATAATTTGAAGACGGTTTTCCACTATTTTAATTTACATGCATAAGACTTTTGCGTTATGTATGACTGTTTTTATAGAATTTGATATTTTGTTGACTACTAAATAGTACCACTAAAACTAAGTTATAAAATTGTTTATATATACAAGGCAGTGATGCTTAACACTGCTTATATTTTAAGACTGCTTTAATTCTCATTTGTTTTCACCTATAAGTGCATTAATTGTAGCGCTGAGAATACAATTTCAATTTATATGTTTGATTTTAACTGTCTTTCAGTGTTTCATTAGGAATTGTATGTATTGCTGTAATGCAGTATCGCTATTATAATATTTTAATGTCACAAATGCAGTCCACTTGGGCGTACGTTTGCATAACTTTGAAGTTGTTACATATAGAGGTTAAAAAATCTTTACAATATGTTTCGTTATTCTCTCAAAGAAGAAAATGACAGCAAAAAAATGACACTGGGGATCATAATTCACTCATGAAAGGGTTAATATCCTTCA
Organism: Mormyrus lacerda; assembly: GCA_015163995.2. NCBI lineage: Eukaryota > Metazoa > Chordata > Actinopteri > Osteoglossiformes > Mormyridae > Mormyrus > Mormyrus lacerda. The sequence goes on from JAABNX020000070.1 coordinate 30,203,637, forward strand.
AATATTATAGTAGTTACACTAGATTGCCAGCATTGAGAAGCAAAAGAGAATTTTGAACACTGATCAATTATTTATGCAATGCTTTGCAGTTATATTTTACAGTTTTTACAAGTATGCAACTGACTCTGATTTCTTGTTTAGATTGTCTTGGTTATTTTTTTGTGTTATTACCTTTGCTTTTAACCAACTGAAGTGACTCGACCATCTGTACTCGCGTTAAGAGTCAAGTTGCATACCTATTTAAGGAGGCCACAGGGGGGACATGCATGTTGTCACAGGGGCACTTCCGCCCCCCCAATACTGCCCCTGGTTACCAGAATTCTTACAAATGTTTGGGTGGAAAAGGGCGAGCAGCTCCAGCACTTAAGTACAAAGATGGACAATGGTGATAAAATGGTGATAAAATGGTGATAAAATGACAAAACCACAATTAGTCAAAAACAAATGTTTTAGAGAGAAGGCAGGAAAGCGTGCTCCTCTCGTGATAACAAGCTCAGCTCAGGGTCCATGTCAAAAAGCAATACAAACTCAAACAAATGTGCCACACACAGGTGGCACAGTAGGACAAGAAGAGGAAAAAAAAAAAGATTCTTAGTGAAGAATGAAAGCCATATGACTGAAACTGGAAGTGAAAGTAGGGTGAAACTGAGTGATCGGTGCCGGGTCCTAAACACTAAACACTTCACCATAGTAGCTATTCACTCAGCCTTCTTGTGCTTGTCACAGTTGGATGAAAACAGGTGCCTTATTGGCCACATGATCAATAAATGCACCTAAGGTATGAGTAGCCTCCTAATCGGCTGCTGGATGAGCCACAATAAACCAGCCGCAGAGAGCATGGACGGAGTGTTTCCACTGAGGCAGGCCAAACAAGTTTGATGGCTTTGTGGCGGAGTGACACAAACAGGGCAGCCCAACAGAGCTAAGTCACTATTTCTGTTGACTCCAAGGCCCTCTTCCAGCTGTTGCAAGAAGCATGGCCGATCTCCAGGAGACGCCTTCATGGCCAGCAGGTGGCATGCTGTTTTGAGGCGACTCGCCATTATATATCATGTGTCCATGGAGGCACATAATGTATATGAAATTTATTCATGTGGAACATGTTGTGAATGCTGAAATTTAGAAGGTAAACTGGACACTCAGTGAAGTCGAGTGGTGAAAATCCATCCACAGCTGTTTGGATCGCCATGGAGGCACTCAGCCAGTTCATGGTCTGTTCCTTAATTAATTATTTAAAAACCAAACACAATCAACATGCTTCCAACTGTGATCAGATGCCCTCTGCCTAGTAACAGCGCTAATTGAATCTTGTAATTATCAGCATGATGTCCATCACTGTTTGCATTCTATCCTGTAAGCATCGTCGCAGTGAGACCAGAACGTTCCACTGCACATTGTGTGGGCAGACGGCTTGATGTCATTAGTATGGACTATGTGTGCAAGCTGAATGCAGTGTTCTGTATAGAGCCACTGCACTACCCCCACCCCCACACACACTCCCATAAGATGTTGAGACATCAGTCTTTTGTAATGATCAATGAGGCTCTTATCTTAAATACCTCTTAAATTAAATACCCCATAAGTAGATGAGAAGCCCAGTGTCCCAGCTCTTATTAAAGCTCTCGCAAAGTAACCACTTATCCTCCCATAGTACAAAATGAATTCCTGGATCATTTGAATGGACAGAAATGGGTCACCTTTATGAATATGTTGTTTGGTTTATATAGTGTAATATCAATACATGGACAGACAGCATGAATATCACCAAGGCTCAGCTTGCAGCACTACGTTTAGTCTGGATACACCATCTCATGTGTGCTTCACTCATTGCCATGGTGAATTCCAGTGTTGGCATGACAACCAGGTCCACATCTTCCCCAGAACATGGGCATTACACCAGAGTCATGGCAACAAGGAACATCTACATTATGCAGTCATTCATAAAGAGCCTTTTTCGTGGTTAGAAAAAAAATACAGTGGTTATCGTTCAGTACATCAGGTGCTCCTTAAACTCTGTGCACAGAGCATTCCTTCAGATTCAGCACATCTGTAGAGCAAATTGCAGCCGTTCCTACATAACAAAATAAAACATATTAAACATGAGAAGCTAAAGGCTTAAGGGTGACCTGGCTTGAGGGGACATAAATATTGTAGTAGTACACTCTGATTTAATGTATTAATTAACCGGTAACGTGTAAAGTGTTAATTATGTACTGAGCCGATGTCCGTCGATCATTAATCAATCATGACAGTTCATGTGTTTCACGCAGCTACAATATTTGTTCATGATTTGTAGCAGTGACTGAGTTACTAAGTTACTTGTGCCCCTTGAAGTAAAGTGTCATCATTTCAAGGAATAATTTTTCTGAGGGGTGCAGAGATGTGGTGACATGCTGGATATGTGGAAGTCATGGCAGCTTTTGAATATTTCATCCTATTTTAGTAGTCCAGAGTGCAATTTGTACTCAGAGAAATACTTTTATAAGCTGCTGTAAAGAAGACGTGTTTTAAAAAGTGTGGTTAAGGGTTGGGATATCCTGTTTCATTTCTGTCTGGAAAATATAGTTGAAATTGGATCCCTGCTCAAAATTAAGCAATTGAGTTTGTCTGGGTTAAATGAAGTGGGTCTGGTGGTGTCTTGGGGTCTGGGCCACTTCTCATACAGTACTGGTCCATGGATGGGAGGAGGAAAAAAAGAAGCGAGGCCGGCCAGCAGCTCTCAGGTAAAATCAGGAGACCCCACCCCCCCACCCCCTAACCAGACTCAGCCGCCCATGGGAAAAACATAGGGGGCGCTGTCTTGCTGGATGGCGTTGAGGTGGTGCCCGGCGCGCTGGGCGGAGGCAAGGAGCTCCTGGAGCTGCTGCCGATCCCTTTGGGCGCGGCGGGCGGCGCGGCGGGCGTCGCGGCGGGCCAGCTGCAGGGAGCGTTTCACCTTGCGCACTCGCTCCTTCAACTGGCGATTCCTGTCCTCCAGCTGAGCCAGGCGCTCCTGCAGCTTCTTCACCCGTTCCTCTTCCTCAAAGAGCGCCAGCTGCACGGAAGAGCACAGCAGCTGGAGGAGGAGACACAGGCCATAAGGTCATGTACATTTATACGTACTGTATATACCAACAATCATTTATATTCATACACACTGTGTATACCAACAGTCATTTATATACTGTATATACCATCAGGCATTTGCATTTATACATACTGTATTTTCCAATAGCTATTTAACATATATATTTTATATTATATATGCCCACAGTCATTTGCATTTATATATACACTGTATACCAGCAGTCATTTACATGTATATATACTGTACATCATCAAAATCATTTATATTAATATGTGTTTTATAACAGTGGTTTATATTTACATGTACATATCAATGACCATTTATATTTATGTAACTATACAATATTGCATTTGTAAATGAAATGTATATTGATAACTGTCACCCTGGATTGGATGAAAGGAAGATGTAGGAATGTAATGTAAATACACTTATTATTGTTTGTTAATGAATTAATGTCACACACTTGAAGCACTTGACATGAAGGCAAAGAATGATTTGGGTATTATGGGATGGAAATAATGAGAGAGATTATTTAGGCAGCAGACAGCCAGTGGAGTACCTTCAATAACATGGTATTTTCATGGCTATAAATCCATCATGAATCAATGCTTGTTCTGGCTCATTTAAGTGGAAGCACTTAGCCTTTGGTGCATAAAAATACCTTCACGATACAGTTTGACTTTGTGCATGTCATATGCGTTATGAGAAATGTGCAAAAAGGTACGCTGGCTTAGTTGGTTAGCATTGTAGCCTCACGCCTCAGTAGATGTAGGTTCTCCCTATACTTGCACAGATTACTCATCTTTCCTCCCTAAATGCATGCAGTCAGGTGACTTGGTGACCCTGAATTGCCTCTAGTGTGTTTGTTTGAGCTGTGATAGACTGGCATCCTGTCCATGGTGCCCCCTGCTTTGTGCTCTGTGTTTACTGTACAGACTCACCATGACCCTGTAGTACCTAAGCATTTACAGAACACGGATGGATGTCAGACTTATATACACCATACTCAAGAAAGCATATTGTGGCAATAAAAATCACATATTTTTGATAATCTTTTCCATGATATGATTTCAATTATACTATTTATTACCCTTGTCCTACATGTCCCTATCCTTGTGCCATGAAATAAGATCCAGGATCACTGTGACCATACATTTGAAAAGCACGTATAAAGAATGCATGAATGGATATTTAATGTGTTCTCAGTTGCAAAGGTCACACTCCTGTATACTCCTGCAGATACTGTAAGGTGAAGGCATCTGAGCAGTGCATTGTGGGAACATTTTTGTAGGTAGGGGGTATATCCTTATTGCTACAGCTACTCAGTCAGTGTACACTTGCAGAGTTAAATGTGCGGATATATATACACACACATATGCGCGCGCACACACACACACACACACACACACAAACATTTTTTTGTAGGAACTCTCCATTTATTTCTATGTGGGAAACTTTAATCTCACCATGAAGACCTTAACTTTACCATAAATAACCAAATAAAATACGCGGCTTTTCGCATTTTTAGTTTTTTGATTGCATTCACAGATCTTTGTGGGGACCTGAAAAATGGACGGTCTGTATGCAGATCATGAACGGTCTGTATGCAGACTATTATTTCTGTCCTCAACAGAAAAGGATTTATTAGTTCATATGCTCCATGATACCCCAGAACCATACTAGAGAGTTATTTATGCTGTAGAAATCAAAGCCAAGTCAGACTCTGACCTTCCCATCTGGCAGAGTAACTAGTCTAGACATCATCAGCACAGCAGCCCTCTAGGAACAGCAGTGATTACCAAACTGGTTGACCTTCCACGTCCAAACTAAAAGATCTAAGTGATAGTCTGAAATAATCTTGTCCTGAAGATCTTCATCCAGAAGTCGTCACCTCCCTACCACCCCTGTCTGACCCGCTTGTCCGAACATAAGTGCATTTCCATACCTGCGATTTCTGAACTTTCACTCCTGGCTGTGTGGATGTGCTTGGTGTGTTTGGCTGTGTCTGTCTATGCGAAGCCTCTGTGATTCCCAGCTAATGTGTCCCGTTGTCCTCTGTTCTCAGTCGCTGACAGGCTTCATTTCAGCATCACAGTGCATCACTCCCAGTCAGACTGCAGACTAACATGGTAGTCTCATCACCTTCCAGGACTATTTGACTGTTACTACTGATTGCTTCCAGCAGACCAGACGTTTTGGCCTCTCTGAGCTGAGGATATATATAAATCTAGAGGAGATGTCACAAATCTCTGGTCTATCAAATCTTGATTCAACATCTTTACGAAAGCAACAGGCCCTTGCCCTGAACACATTTATATGTGAAATTTAAAAGGATTTAGTACAGTAAGTGGGTGATATTAAACTGGACAGATGTTGGACTAAGAACCCCACCGTTTACAGTTTCCTGCTCTGGCGTACTTTAGTGAGTTAGTAGGACGCGTATGTCACCGATGTTGATTCTCTTCATCTCCCAGACAGCTGCACCAGCATCCAATGGGAATGCAACATAAAGGAACTGAGAGCCAGGACCCACCTGGGTGGAACTACTAAGAGGAAAAGGAGGACAGGTGAGAAACGGCTGGATAATGAGACTCGCATCAACCACAAGGATCAGTGCCAGATTCTCAACTGACCCTCTACTGCAGCACTGAGTTTACCCCAGGGAAAGACACTGGGCTACAGAAAGATCAAGTTCATACACAGATGTTATTCGGAAGGAAATCTTTGGCAGACACTGATTGGAATCACCAGCTGCATTAGAAGGTGCTCGTTGTCAACAACATTCCAAACTAAATGGCAAATATTGTCTGCGTCACAGATTACCTCTTACCTATTTTTTAAGAACCACATTCATTGGTCTTTATAAAACTCATAAAACAGCCACTCCATAGCTAATTCTTTCCAGACACCACAGGCATTCTTAGTAGATATACACCACAGAGATTTTATGACCCTTTTGGCAGAACAGCATAGAACATAAAGTGCATATATATATATATATATATATATATATGCTTATTCTTGTTAACACACCAGGTATTTGGGTTGGCACCAAGGGCCACATGTTACTCAAAATGTTGAGTGGTTAGTGTACACACTTTTTATTCAGGTTAAAACACCTTAAGTACCCTGGTGGGCTGTAAAATTGAAGAACCTACGCTATTAACTAGCATTCTGCCTGTAACACCAAGCATCCTTATCAATAAACAGGTTGACTAAGCTTTATCCTCCTTTAACTGCTTCAGTACACGTCCCAGGACATGCAACACACAAAGAGTTTAGTGAATTAAAGGCAGAGGGTTTCTGAGGTTCCAGGCCAGAGGAGCTGCCCACCTTAACCTGTCTCAGAATAGGATGGGAGAGTAGATGCTGAACTCCAGCCTGAAACAACAGCCGCTGACACTTTTGTTTTGCGGCTTGGCCTTGGGGCTGACCCATCTCAAACGGGAACTCGCTCCCCTCTCAGCGCTGGAAGGCGGGAGGAATGGTCTGCCTGCTGCCCATGGAGAATGGGCATCCGGCTCGATGAACTGAGCGTGCTCTACGTTTAATCACACTGAAGCATTTAGAGCATTTACACGACGTCCCTATGCTGACTGAAGAGCACAATGACGCTTAGTGATTCTGTGCCGCTCTTCAAAAGAGGGCCTTTCTCAACCCGGGCTAGACCAGAAGAGGCTTGCTTGACTCTCTGAGAAGGTTCATTAACCAGCCAGCAAAGGCGTTAGTCTTTTGCCAGGAAACAGACAAAAGGCAGCAGAGAGCGCTCTCATTCACCAGCTTTGGGACGGAATGTCCTTAGAAAAGCAGGCCTTGAAATGCCTTGGAAATCATTCATTGGATTGAGTGCATTTCTCATTGCAGTGCATCTTTCTTGCTTGTACAAAATGGTCCTGGAGTACCAGACCGGTGACCTGGGTGGCTCTGAGATAAGCTTTAAGGTGATAAACTGACCAGAAGTGCTCAGATCGTCCTCAGAGCCTTCAGCAAAAAAGCCAACAGGAGGACAAATGGGTCAAAATTATTCTGTGCATTCCCGTTGAGTCAGGTGACTGCCCAAAAGCTGTCCTCAACTCCCCCCCTTCTCCCGTTTTCTATGCATCCTGAAACTTTAGCCGTGCAGATGACTCACTTGGTAGTGACCCCATTCATCACACAACTATCCCTGAGAAAGTCACTGGTGATGAGTGGGGTTGGGTAGTTTTAGGACACAAATGCTGTGATAATATAACAAGCCTGGAGCTACGGAGACACGGACACCTCCGCAGATTAAAATGACTTCCGACTCAAAAAGCAGTGGAGGTTTGTCTGCCCTTAAAATCCCTGAAGGCTTTGGGGAATTTTACGAGTGCTCATATTTCCATTAAATTTTTTCTAAATTACTATCCTGAGTTTCCAGCTCTGAAATGAAACTTGGCTATCTGCAAGACAGGCCATCTAGTCATGACACGCCTCCTTATGTTGATACCCAGAGTTATACAGACTGACAGTTTCACTGTAGGCAACCATCTGACCTGTAGGAGGTATTGGAGAAGACCTGAGTCTGATGGCAGAATGATGGCATGTAACAGCAGATGCGGTCACTGCTGGTTAAAGACAAGGTCCCAGACTGGAACAACTATATTTCAGCACATGCATGGATGACCTATACTCAAAACAAGAAAAATTTTAAAAAAGCAATTATTCCCGTTTGTAAAATGTCATTCCTAGGACTACACTCTACACTCGACTTATGGTTATGACCTCAGTGTTCAGAAGTCAGGTTACTGTGATGGCTATGCTTGGATTATATTAGCTGTGTTAATTTCACTTCGCCCGAGGCCTTAGAGAGAAGCTGCATTGTTGAACCCTTTTGCTCTTGGTCATACAGAACATGGTCATTCTCCATGTGGTAAAATCTACCTCATCATGCCAGAGACGCAGCATCGTAAAAAAGCAGCATCGTAAAAAAAACAGAAGGACCTTACTCCCCCCCCCCCCTTTTTGTTGGTAATTTTCTGCAGAGAGAGCTACAGCATGTCTGGACGAAGAGGAGGAAGAAAGACAAAGTCAAGAGGAAGGAGACACAGCTGCGAGACGGCTTCAGTTTTAGCTGAGTTTTTTTTTTTTCTTGTGCGAAGACCATTTACACAAACGTAAAGTGAATGTAACAGAGGCAGAGTGATTACTTAAATGAGCTATGGGCCTCCCCAGTTACCAATTTCCTGATCCCAGCCCGGCCAAACCAAAAATCAGCCAACCACTGAGCACTGGGGTAACGCGAGTATCCCATGTATACAGAGGAACCCCCCTCCTGCAGAAAAATCCTCAGCAAAAACATCACTCTTATCTATCACAGACAAACAGGACCGGGGGGGGGGACAAACTGGTGGTGTTTGCACATTAAGGGACTTTAATGAGGCGAATGGTAATCAGCAGGAAAAACTGAACCCTCTCCATCCTGACTGGTCATATAGTGAACAAACTGTATGCATTCTAATAGCATGTGATATACGGCCTTTGAGGACACACACCCCCACTCCGAAGAAGCTCATCTTAACCTTTCTGCCTACTGACTGAAGCATAAAAAAGATCTCAGAAGTGAAAGAGATTTTAAAATATGAAATAGTTTCCCGAAATATGTGGGACAGTATCACAAATATATACATACAGATCGAATCTTTTTCAATGCATTTATAATCATGCAGATTTAGTAATCATTGCTCCTCTTTCCAGTGTTTCGATAGATTTGACAGTATTAAATAAAGCAGTTTATATATAAATCATTTTCACTTCATTTTTACTAAAGCTCCCAAATGGAACCACCTACTAGAACATGACTTTAAATCACAGTTACACTTCCTGGGTAAGAGGAGCACAGTCCACTTTGGGGAGGGGGGGGTCACACGGGTGTGTTCTGGGAAGGTGCTGTTTGGGTCTTCAGGCATTTCGGTAAGATACTCAGCTGGGTCATGTCAGTGGGCATCTACCATTCTGTCTGAAACTGGTCTAAATCTGTATACCTATACTGGCCATCAGTGCAGTGAAGGGTTTAGACTAGTTTGGTGTGGTTTAACCAGACCAAAGGGCTGTTGCCATGGCGATCTGACCACTTCCATCTACATAGAACATCTGGGAACGGACACACTAATGCCTGCATCTTTCTGCCTCTTCCTGCTCACTTTCTCTCCACCATTCCCAGTCTAATTCCTGTTTCCCCCATCAATGTTTCCTATGTCTTTACCGGTCATTTGCCATTATTTGAGAAACAGTGAGCATCCTTCCATCTTTGATAACCACGTATCTAGTACAGGGTATAAAGATTAACTACACAGCAAGTATTTATCAATACTCATCCAAAGAAGTGCTGCATGAAGCGGTTTTCTGTTTGTACCAGAACATCCCTGGAGTACAGCATCTTTCTCTAACTGCAAATGCGATTTTTCTTCTTTTCATTTAACATCATGATAGCTTCTGACTGTTTCTTAAAGTAAAAAAAAAACCTGTCCTGGTTTCTACAACCTCTCCTGCTAGACCTCACATCCAGTCGTGAGACTTGCATCTCCAGCGGTTATGACCACTGCATGTCTCAACACAAGCAGGCGCCCCAAGGTGCATCCTTAACCCCTGACCCCCGCCTGCGTCCTGCTCCCCCTCCTAATTACAGCCCTCTGCCGTCTCCTTGTATATTTCAGAGTGGTTTGTGCGGTCCTGAAAGTGAGCTGCCTGAGACCGTAATGTTTAAAGACGAGGCGCCAATTTCATCTGTGGTTCAGGGCAGGGATCGCGTCTGCACGCGATGCCTGTTCCCGGCGTCTCCATCGCCAAACAGGATGCCAGCGAATAGTGGGCATTTTCTGGAGGGATGAATCTTGTTGCTCTTCGTTTAAAGTGTACAGCAACACCAAGACCAGAGGACACTTATGAAATATCACAGAGATCTCCAAGACCTCCCTATCTGCAGTTGGGCTATCAAGCTCCTAACATTAAATGAAATTAGACTAGATTATGGACCCTGCAGACTGATCATGTCCAGAACCTACAAAACAGCATGACAGATTACACCATAATTCCAGACATGGGGGGAGGAGTCAACACATACCAACAATGGGAACATTCCCAAAGTACCCTTATGCATGTTCACATGTTGGAAAATGGCAGGAAGTAATAGTTGTATCTGTTTTGTATACAGGTATTGGCAAGACCATATCTGCTTCCATTTCCCCATGTACTGCTGGGAATAAACAAGATGCAGGTAAGACAGGAAACTGAAACTCCAAAAAAACAAGTCTAATGTTTTAAAACAGATTAAGTTTCTCTATTCTGGTGCAGGTGATCAAATATGCATGCTGCAGTATCCTAGGGCAACCAGAGTCATAAACTTGGATATTTATTGTATTCTAGGTGTCTTCCACAGACAATTTGAACATGTCTGGATTTATAAGTACGCGCTACAAAGAAGAACATTTTTGTTATTCTTCGGTGCTTTATGTTTACTGACTGATGTACACAAAATACCCTGAAATTCAAAAGCATGGCATGTGTCTGGATGTGTGGTTGTGATATTTTTTTCTTCATGTTTGTAAGACAAAAATGTATTCCAAAGCTACCACCACTCTCCCCTCCCCGACTGCTGTCAGGGTTTTCAGCTAAAGCACGGCCAAAAGTAGAAATTTTGACTTAGAGAGGGTTCAGGAATCTGGCCATTTTCCTAAGCTGTGTGCGAGAGAGAGCACAACGTGCGTTACCCGGTTATCCTCCTGAATCTCCCAATCAGGAGTGAAGGTGTGTAGTGGCTGTCCGTGGGAGCAGTTGGAGAACTGAAAGAGGCTAGAGAACACCCTTCTGTTCTCCAGGGTGTCTGGGAAAATGGCATCCTGGAAGTTAACCCCGTGGGGCAGTATATTGTAGTTTTCATCCATCCTATGACAAACAGAAAACAAGTCAAGTTAAGATAGAGGCTAAGATGATTCTCTTGTCAGTAGCACACCACCTCTTAACAGATTCCTTACCCTTAAACCAGGATTCTCGTGCTATTTCTGCTCGTCTTATGTTAGACAAGATTCTTCTGCCTCCCCAAGAAAATTCCAAATCCTGTTCACAGTAATTCAGAAAAGCCATTTGATCTGCGAAAGCACTGTTTTCATCGAAAGGGTGATGTAGACTCACTGTATCTATTAAAGGTCTATTCCACAACAGAATAATCTTTTAAATTGAATTTTTCAGTCACGGCATCAAAGGCTCTGTTTAGAGGGTGCCGAACGTCTGTAGCTGAACACAAGCATGATGCTGAGAAACAGGCAAAGATGAAAGTGGACGACTGCTGTCAGTTTTGATCAATGCTTCTTTAAGGGGACGTACATTAATGAGGAGTACTGTAATTATCGCTGACCCTCTGCTCGGGTCTCACCCTTCCCATCTGGGCGATGCTGTTAAGCTGAACTGAACCGAGACCCAGCGGACCTGACGGTGACACACCATACCCGCGGGACCAGTGGTACTGCACTAGACACCCTGAGGCAGATTCCATGTGTAAAACACAAAACACCTCAAAAATCCAGCTCAGCTTAATCAAAACACAATAGAGTGGCCCAGTGACCTCCTTCAACTGAAAGTAGTTTATCGGACACAAGGGCCCGTACAGTTTAACGCTGATAGGCCATCATGGTTGCCTCCTCAGCTAGGTGAGTAATAAGTACTTTTCCCCAGGCCCCAGATCAGCCCTTTCCTGTGAACAACCCCAGGTGGCACAGAAATACTTCTTGGGGCTACCCCCCATCTGCCAAAACAGGTGGGGGTCTGTCAAAGCACTTTGTTTGGTTTAGGGTTAGATGAGGAAATACGTCTGGTCTTTTCATACTGCTTGTTCTATAGGGTGTAGTCTTTAGTCTGCAGGGGGTAGACTGTTTAACTAATTAACAAGGTAGTTGATCAGTCAGTTGTAAGCTATTCAAAATGGGGTGTGGGGTTAGATTTGAGAAACAAAAGGAAAGGGAATTTCTTGATGACTCTACAAGCAATGGTAAATGGACTGCATTTATATAGCGCCTTTCTAGTCTTACAAGTACTCAAAGCACTTTACGATACGTGCCTCACATTCACCCATGCATTGGTGGTGAAGGTTCCCATGCAAGACACCAACCTGCACACCGAGAGCAATTTGGGGTTCAGTGTCTTGCTCAAAGACCAGGGCTCAAACCTGCAACCCTCTGGTTGCCAAAAGATAGCACTACCTCCTGCGCCACCATCTTCCCCATTAAGGTGACAATAACTGACAATAAGTACAAGAGTCTCATTCTTAGTGCAGGCGGGGGGCAGAGGTGTAGTGTTTCTGGGAGTCTGTAAGGGGTGGATTTTTTATATTGCCCCTTGTGCTGATATGTACAAAAGTAACCAAATGGTACAATTTGGTTTTAGTCAAGGCTGCTTGGTGAGAACAGCCGAAAGAGGAACTTAACCACGTGTGCAACTGCTATATTTTTGTTTTGAACTTTAGGATAATTCATGATTTTATCTGCCTACTCCTATTAATAATTGAGAGAGGAGCCAATGGATTGTTGTTAGAATATTACGAGAATACAATAACAGGCTATTTAAAGTCATTTCAGAAAAGAGAAATGAACACCCCAAACTACTAAGAATAATGAACAATACGCTAATTATTGAGGAAGTATACAGGTCCTACCTCAGGAAGAAAATATAGGAATAGTTTTGGACCACCGTGTGCGACTGGCAGGAGAAATATCCCAGGCCGGTGATGTTGAGACGGGAGCCGGCGGGGACCTCCAGCATGCTGCCCCACGCCTGGTCGCAGAGCAGCTCAATCTCCGCCGAATAGAAGAGTCCGTCGTCGGTTCCGTCATACTGGTAGGGCAGGTGGTTGTAAGCGTTGGCCCCGTATACCTCTTGATGGATGGCCAGCACCCTGGCGTAGACGATGATCTCTGCTAGCTCGGCGCGGCAGCTTTCGCTAAGCGGTCTCCATTCCGTAGGTAGCTGACATCCTAACCCAGGATCGACTTGAAATATTATACAGCCCAGGCTTAGAAAGAGTGCCGGCAGCATCTTGTCCTTCTTAACCCCGCCGGGGTCGCTAAGAAAACTGTCAGATGAGACACAATTTGAATTTAAGTATCCCAGCTTGTGGTTGAAAAGTGTTACAATGATATACAACACACTGTATACAATAACATATTGAATACCTTGCCCTTATAATTACTTACAATACATGACGCCGCCTTCTTTTATTCTTTTAATTATCAGTACTTGCCAATCATTTTACTGTATCATTTTATAACCATCTGATATTTGAATTAATCAAAGTAATTACTGTCCGGGACTGAGAGACGCGTCTTATTTATCTTTTTCTGTAATTAACCTTTAATTGATTACACGGATGCAAAGCGTGAAAAAGTAATCCATTACCAGAGCTGATCACCAGGTAATAAGAGTTTCTCTCATCAGCTTTGACGCAGTACTGGAACCTGAAGCCGTTCTTGGGATTCCGCTCCCAGCTGAGACATTCCTGAAGTTTACTGAGTAATCTGGGGGTGCATGACGGCAACCAATCAGATGACCTCGAAGTCGGGCTGTCCCATAAGGGGTAATACTCTCATACACCCTGCCACCCCACCCCGTCTGTTTTGCATTCGGTGCGAGGCTGTGCAGATAGCATGCACATTTTTATTTGTTTAACGAACAAATGTTTAATTGTTATTACATGTAGACTATCTATCTAAAGTGTTCTGGCTTATTGCCCTTAAATGATTATTGCGAGATACTTTTTCATAATTTAGAAAGCCATAGAAATTTTTAAAATATTGATAGTGTGGAAGTGGAGAGTAATATGGAGTTTATTATTTCGTTCAGCGCAAGATGAGTCACAGAGATTTATCTTGGAAATGGAATCCCATTTTCCAATTTGCGGATGTTATCAAGAAGGATCGTGGCTATTGGACTCTGTTAAATGGAAGCAGTATATATCTTACGTTGTTTTAAGTGCTTAAATAGCGTATTAGTCCTTATTCAAGTAAATGCTTTGATGACACGCACAATGAAAACGTACGGTGTTTTCTTCCTAATGTGTTCCTTAATTCATATTCTTACCTATGGGGTAGCACTGCCACCTATTGGTGCTTGATAGTAACTTCAAGGGAGACATTTTACGATCACGTAATATCGTAATCGTCACATTCATATTTTTTCCCCGGTTACTTTGTCTGTTTAATCATTCCTCATTTGTTAAGTGAAACTTATTTGATGATCCGTATCTTGATTCGGGAACTCTAGTGTTGCCTATCCATCTTCTAGCTGCTTATTCTGATCAGGGTTTCGGTGGGGGTGGCCCGGTTGATCAATCCTATAGGCGACATCAGCGCCGAATAGACACGCAACGTGCACCTTCCGAGACAACGTGAAACTGGCTGACTCGCGATCCTGGAAGTACCTCTGTATTACGGGGGATTGGTGAAACTCGCCAAGGGACTGGAGTCAGTCCCAGCTAGCATACGGTACATGTCTGGCGCAGGCCCTCAATGGGAAGGCGGTTGTCTTTTGGATTAAGGAAGGAAACATACCGATGGGAGAACATGAAACACTAACACAGATAAGAGGAGGAATGAAATGTATTGCTTAAATATTGTGTGCGACATTACAAGAAAACCTTGTTGCGTATTAATTAAGACAACTTTAAGAAGAGGTCGAAAACAGGAAAAGATCCGTCAGAGTTATGTTTGGAATTCCCCCGTGACTTTGACAGGTCACGTCATAATGTTGTACTTTCTGTTTAACCTGGAGCACAGCACACCTCTGCAACACCGATCTACACAAAGCGAGAAAAGAAAGACTTTCGTGAGTTACTGACGGAAACAGCGTTTCTACGTTTGATAGTTTCTGGAGGACCTGTCGTGTTCACAATCAAAAATATTTTTCTCATCGTTTTGGTTTTATTATCAAAGGAATGGCTGGGTAGTGGCTCTCGTTTTTCTAGAAACGTTTTTAAAAATGAAAGTAAAAGCGAACTTGTCTTCAATTCTTGTACCGTGTACGACGAAATACTGAGGTTTATCGAAAATAGATAAATATTTAAATATGTAGTGAAAATTGCAAGCAACGTATTAATTTGAGTGAAAGTTATAGTGATATTGCTGACTGAACACGTAATCAAGTAACAACCAAGCTTTCGTTTTCTTTTGTTTGGGACTATAGATTTTTGATGAGCAGTAATGACTTCCGTGTATCAGAAGTCGGATCCTCCGCAGAACCCCTCTCAGGAGCACGAGAAAGGCCCGGGGGGCGACCATAGCTTGCAGGAGGAGACGCTTCAGCAGATGAAGAGCCTAATAAAGGAAAACATGGACATGAAGGGTGAGTGGATGGGGACGATGGTGTGAATCCTGCAGTGCAGCATCTTCATAATTCCACAACCCTAACCAAGAGTTGGAAGATGAACTCTTCCTCCTGAAAAGTCCACAAATACTTTGTCACTGGCAGTTTCTGTACCCAGGGATGGATTAATATAGTTTAGGGCTCCTTCAAACATCTGGGCCCATGGGAAAATGTACTTAAATCAGCAACACCTGAACATTCATTCTGATGTCAGTCTAGGGCCTCCAGATCTGCTCATATCTGTGCATTAAAAATGTCTCATTGAATGTAGTTTTAAGATAAGATAAACTTTACTGATGCCGGGGGGCAGTCCATGCAAAGTTCACTACCCCATTTCACTGCCTCAGACAGTTTGGGACAGGCTTCTCAAAAATGATGGCCTAGCCGGCTGCCTATGTCACCTAATGGGCTGACCAGCCCTGTCAGGGGAAAATACTATTGCATACATCAGCAAGGTACATGCAATGCACGGACACAAACGCATAGTGCAAAGAGAAAGACAGAGTGCAAAGATGGTGCACGTAGTGCAAAGAGATCACAAACAGAATTGTTATAGTGACAGACACAGTGTCTGTGCCGATCCAAAAAACATTCACGCGAAAAAAATGAATGTGTGAAATGCTACAAAAACTCTTTATCTGTAAATGTAAATAAATTCACAAATATATTCTTAAACAAAAAAATGATTCACAATATGTAGTAGTGTGGTCAAGAAACTGTTTTGCTCCAAATTTCAAATCCTTCCTTCCATCCATTCCACTTAGAACTTCTAGAAAACAAACAAAAAAACCTACACTACACATGAGTATGGGTCCCTTTTGCGTACCAAAGGGGCCAAACCAAAACTATCAACAAAGGGGTCTGGATTTAGACTTTAATGCAAAGTGAAATAGATAATGCAATAATTTCAATTAAATATTTAGTACTAAGTATACAAAATAAGGTAAATATAAAACTCCTGGATATTGCATACAATGACGTATGAAATGCAATTAGCGTCTATGGCTATAACTAGAATAATGTACAGGAAACAAACACACAAATTGCGTAATTAACGAGTGGTGATGTGCTTGTGTTGAAACAGATGCCTTAAAACAGAACAGCTCTTCAATGAAGGAGCGTTTGGAGGAGCTGCTGGCCTGGAAGGAGAGGCAGGTGCTAGAAAAGGAACTTCTAGAAGGGAAGCTGCTGGAGGCCATGCGGCATGTGGAGGTCCTCACCAAGATTAACGAGGAGCAGCAGGTGGAGGAACCTCACAGGGGCCCCATCCATTCTCAGATTCCATCCAGCAATATTCCCTTCACATGCACGAGGGTTAGGGGGGGAATATCCCTGCAAATGAGACAATTCGCAAATAAAACTTGAGCACCCATACTTTTTATGTTACCCTTCCAGCTAGCGTATTGTTATGGGTTAACATAACAATACGCTAGCTGGAAGGGTAACATAAAGAGTCCAGTTATTTCAAATTTCTAAACAGACAGTAGTGTAATGTAGACTTTGCGAGTCAAATTACTTTGTCATTTCCTAGCTGGATCAATTTATATAATATGCAAACCATCTAAATTATGCCCCTGTATCTACAAAGTTACTACTGCATGCACTAGGAACACTACATTTTGGAATCATAAAAAATGCTAAAATTACTGTGAGAAATGCAAGATTCCATGGTCACAAAGACAGCTGACACGTGCCTAAGGATGGTTGTCGAGATGCGTATGAGTATATTGCTGGTTTTGTGTCACAACCAGAGGCCTGCAGTGGCAGAGGACTCAGAGGTGGAGAATCTGAAGGTCCTGATGGCCAAGCTGAAGGCAGAGAAGGCCGACCTGGTGGCCATGAATTCCAAACTTCAACTGAAGCTGAGGTTTCCTGAAGATTTTGTGGCAGTCCAGTTTGCGGTGAGCCTGCTTCTTCTGTATAACAGAAACACCACATACTCTGAAACTGTGCTGATAAGTAACCTATATGTTGGTTTTAGGAATGTCCAGAGATAAACAGGGCACACGATTTACTGATCAGCCAAAATGATTCAACGTTTTGCACGTGAGCTTCCTCTACTGCACGTTTGTGCTAATTAGAGTTAAGTACACAGTGAAAATGGGTTTGATAAAAAACATTTCACATCTATGCAGCGTGAAACATGAAGAGAGGATGGTGAGCCGGTTACTGCAGTCTCTGAAAATGGAGAAGGAGAAGGTAGAAAAACTGCATCGCGAGCTCCAGGCTGTGAAGACCAGGTCAGTAGTGGGCTGAAATTGTCAGTGGAAACACTAGCTTTTACCCTGTTCACCTGTAATGAACACTCATTCTTTGTGGGTCCTGTTGGAGCAATGAGGGGGAGGGGGATGCTCTACAGCAGGAGTCACATGGGGAGCTTTGAAAACATCCAATGGCCAAACTGACCAGCATTATCATTACCTAAGATGATTAGCAAGCATTTTATGTCCAAAGCAGCATATAAATGAGGATTAAAGAGCAGGGTTATCTAGTGGAATAGTAGGTGTTACATTTCACAGCCATAGGAACCATAGAACCTGCAAGTTTCTGGTGAGGAGCAAAGAACTCTACCCTACAAAGCCACACACAACCCTACCGGTATTTTACATCCCAGCTGGAGAAGCAGTACTGTCTCTGTGTCTGTCTCTCTCTGGATCAGAATGGTAGAACTGGAGTCATGGACAAATTGGAAGGCAAATAATGAGACCCAGAACTCTCAGTGCATGGAGGACAGTGAACACTGCTGTAGGTCCAATGCCAGCACGAACATAGATGGACAAATCCAGTATGGAACCTCAGTGACCGGAGACAGGGTAGGATGTTTCTATGTGCTGGGCATCTTTATGTCATTTTATCTCAAGTTCTTAACAATCACCATGATAATATTCACCTATATTGTCACTGAACACAAGTCCTGTGAGTGCATTTTACTGTAAGGTTATTGTAAATCAATAATTTACAATAATTGATAACTGATGATTCTGAATACTATGAGTCCCATCCCTTGTTTCCAAAGTGCTCTCCTTATCTCTCAGTCTTCTATAGAGGTGGAGAGCCTGAAAGTCCAGGCACAGACACTTGTCAAAGATCTGCACGGTCTGCAGTCTAAGCTTGAAGATTCGGAAGACATGAAGAAGAGCCTGCATGACAAGTAAGGCAGATGGACTCAGAGATGGACATGTGAGGACGTTGAGTGAGGCGGGTATGTGGGTATGGGGCAACAACAAGCTTTTTATTTGGTCTGCTATGATCTGCAGGTGCAGGGACATAGAAGGAGAGAGGAGGCAGCTGAAAGCACAGCTGGTGGAGAGACAGAGGTGGTACGAGAAGACAATGTCACAGCTGGAGGACAAGCAGCAAGAAAACAAGAAACTTAAAGCACATATGGAGGAGATGCAGCAGGAAAATAACATGCTCAGGGCACAGCTGGCAGAGAAGCAGCAGGGAAACAAGAAGACGGAGTCACAGATGGAGGAAAAGCAGTGGCAGTGTGAGAAGATGGAGTCACGGCTGCAGGAGAAGCAGCAGGAGAACAAGAAGCTAAAAGTGCAGCTGGAGAAGACACAGCTGGAGAAAGAGAAGATGGAGTCACAGATGGAGGAAAAGCAGTGGCAGTGTGAGAAGATGGAGTCACAGTTGGCGGAGAAGCAGCAGGAGAACAAGAAGCTAAAAGTGCAGCTGGAGAAGACACAGCTGGAGAATGAGAAGATGGAGTCACAGCTGGCAGAGAAGCAGCAGGAGAAAGAGAAGATGGAGTCACGGCTAGAGGAGAAGCAGCAGGAGAATGAGATGCTGAAAAAACAGTTATCCAACATGAACTCCAACATGAAGACAGCGCAGAATAACGTTGAGGAGGAGAGGTGAGCTGTAACTCTCTACTGTGAAACATGATTTGGACATTCCTAGTGACCAGATCATAGTATGGAGGTTTGATACCATTGATTACCATTAGCATTGTCAGCACACTGAGCTAAATACTGAAGGTAGCTTCCTGATGGCAGGCCGAGTGTTTTATCTTTCCATTTTTTCACAGAAGGAATTTGGCTCAGCTGAAGGATGCTCATGACCAGCTCTATGGGGAATATATGGGGATGCAGAAGCAAATCAGAGAAACTAAGGTTGGTAAAGCCTTTAATTCACCTTTCAAATGGACCTTGTCGTTGTGTTTCTTTGTAACCCGCCCTAATCCACCTGTAGAGGTTCTGTGTAAATACACGTAGACACCATATTGCAGCTTGTGATTGCACTTTATGAATTTAAAGGTCAGCATTGTATTAATCACTGAAAATAATCTTCAAGTGACAGTAATCATTCCTCTGCGGTATGTGTGTCATGTGTGCCAGGTAAAGCCATTCAAATGCAGCTATCTGACCTTTGATGCTTGTGCGTACAAATACAGGACAAGATGAATGACCTTACTGACAGGCTCAGTGCCGCGGAAGAAGCCCTGGCAACCAAGCAACAGAAGATTGATGAGATGAAGCAGGAAATCTTCAAGAAGGAGGCGGAACTGGAGACTGTCTCTGTGTTCAAAGCACAGGTACCACATGTGATACTGGCAAGACATTCCCAGAATGCCCTGCAGTCCAGCTGGAGAAAATAGCCAAGGAGCAGATTAAAGACTTAGACATACCCCATTTTGACCGTTAACACTGCCGTCTAGTGTTGTAGTCTTGGTGTTGAGACCACTTTTTCCCTTACTTGGTCTTATCTGGGAATTGTAAGCATTTCTACTCAGTCTTGAATTGGTCTCGAACTACAGAGTCTAAGGTTCATACTTGCAGTTTTAGATTGATATGCAAGAATGATTTTCTAATCACCTCAGTGATAAGCTCTCTCATTTCTCCTACTCCTCTCAAAATAACAATGCACATTAATAAAATAAAATACAATCAATAAAAATAAAACTCACTATACTACAGTTCTTACATGCAGCTTTTTACACATCTCTCATCCTAAGTGGCTCACATAAAAATTTAACCAGGTTAGCAGTGGTGCAGTGTTGAGTATTTGTGAGTAAATAGTAATGTCGTGCCTTGCGCCCATAGCCTGAATAGGACATGCTTTTACAGAAAATGGATGGATGGCTGGTCCTGCTTAAATGAAGCAGTTTTGCTTTTAAATATTAGCAGGGGTGATTATAATAGCAATGCATAATTAAAACCGTGGTCTTGATAATGAACTTTATTTTTTTGGTGTCAGTCTCAACCTCCCCAAAGTCTCAGTCTTGTCCCGGTCTCCATCACCCTAAAGTCTTGGTGTTGGACTCTATCTTCAAAGATCTGGACTCGATGTAGGTGGTCTTGACCCCATCACTATTGACAATAGTGTGGTGCTGCAGGTATTTCAGAGAACACTATTGTGTGCTGTGAACTAGTCTTCTCCAGCATAACTTTTTTTCAAGTTTTAGCAGATTTATGATTACGTGCAAAAAAAAAAAAGGAGGACAAGTCAATTTTGTACAATAATCATTCCTGTCTATTAGGTACTTATCGTTTCAGATGTACCATTCTATGCACAATTTTTTAATGTTTCCACCTTGGGGGAAGTAGTGGGGAATTGCTAAGGCACCTGTCAGATGAGATCCTTCCAGCAGGCCAACTGCTTGAAATTTAACATGTTCGCTCCAAATCGCTCCTGTGTACTCACTCCAAGAACACTCCTGATGCTAATACTGTTAGCAAGACCGACTACGAGTAGGAGTAGCAGGTAATTGCCGGGGGAGGTGACCTGCGCTCTGCTTATCCTACAGGCAGAAGTGTACTCCTCAGACTTCTACGCAGAGAGAGAAGCAAGGGAGAAGATCCATGAGGAGAAGGAGCGCTTGGCTGAAGAGTTGAACAACATAAAGAAGGAGAACATGCAGCTGCAGGAGCAAATTGAGTGTCTGGGCAGGTAGAACATGAGTGAGGGACCGATACAGGCTGATAAATGTGTGAAACAGAGACAAGTACAGGGCGGG
>JAABNX020000070.1:30230081-30259356 GCA_015163995.2 Mormyrus lacerda
AAGCTTTAAAATACCCCTCCCACATGAAAACTTATTAAAACAAGACGTATATGTGGATGTCGGGTTAAGGATATGAGTAACATAATAATACTAATGATGATAATATGTAATATATTTGTATATTTAGTTATGTTATAGTTATAAATTATAATACGTACTGTTCTAGCGAACTCTTCTCTAGTACACGTAGTGACAAATGAAAAGCGTATGTACATTTCGCTATGAATTGCAACTTAGTAGTGCATTGCTTAAATGTTACATATATGTTAGTTATAAATTCTAATATTGTTCTAACAAATTTTTGTCTAGCACACGTAGTGTCTGCTGAAAACCCTATGCTTTGTTACGATTAGGCTGCAAAGTACGCTACAGGTAGGATGTACTTATTGAATTTTTAATCCATTTTTATTTATATACAGTACAGGTATATATATGTTATAATTACAGTAATACATTATTGTTATTAATAGTTTAGCATAGAAAAATTCTTATTTCATTGTAAAAAGCTGTCAAAAACCCGTCAAAAAAATGGTCACTATAAAACCGCAGATTTCCACAGTAGAAAACAACATATGTTCCACAGAAAAATCCGCGATGCAGCGGGGGGCGCAATAGCTGAACCGCAGTATAGCTGGGGATCAGTGTATGATAAACATTATGGGACGCGTTGGGCTTCATGGGCCCCCTTGAGCTTCAAGGGCCGCGGAGCGACTGCACCCCGCTCTCCTCGGGCCTGGGTGCACATGTATGTATACATACAGTTAGGCAGAGTCCTTTAACTACCCTGCCACTTGATAAGCATGAAAATTGTTAGGTGTGACTTTGTAAGCTTTTTCAATGTAAATGAAGCCATAACTTTATTTTACAATCAAGAAATATTACTACAGAATGCACAAATCACGCTTGCTCGGATTACAGTATTTATTCATTATCCGCTTCTACAGTTTCCTTAAACATAGTTAGGTTTGATACATGCATTAAGAAACTCGTGGTATACTAGTTAAGTAGCTTAGGGTGTTGGTTTGGGTTCTGCACCCAGATGCATTTTGGGTAACAATGGAACTTACTTCTCATAAATGTATAAACACAGGATTTCATTTTGCGCTAATCCTCCATTGAATCTGTAGCAGACATTTTCTCCTAAAGATTTATTGTACATGTATCCTATTTTAATTACACGTGTTGAAAATGGATTGCGAAACAGAAAAACACCACGAGCATTGACAGTGAAATCCTCTCAGAGTGAAATTAAATTTGGATGTAGGCTATGTAAATCCCTGGAAGTTTAATCTCTAAAAAGTTATGGCAAAGACATGAGGATATATAAAATATACGTAACATATCTGAAAAACCATAATAATCAGACAGTAGTTCTGAAGTTTACACAACTGCAGGATTTTTTTAACAACCTAAAAATGTAATTGAGTAGAAAGTTTCAATTGCTATCGACTACAGCCAGTTTATTTTTGTTCTTGCAGCAAGCAAAGAGACTTCTGAAAAACGTTAGACAGAAAAGTCTCCCTGGATTCACGCTTTTGTTATGTTTTTGATGGTTTTTCAGTAATAGGCAACTTCCTAGGTTCCCCTCCTCTAGTGCTCAGACGTGTATTGGTACCAGCGGTACAGTCCGTCATAGTGAAATTCCCGCCACTGCTCCGTCTTCTCACGGGTCCGCTCTTCCTGCTCTGTGGTGTGCATAGGAGGGACAGCCGGTTATGGAGTCAAAGGTCAGAGGTTAAGCTAATGCAGAGGTATTCATCCTTGTATTTTGAAAATGTCATTAAACTTAAAATCCTCAATAATGTGTCATAATATGCAAATATCATTACTGATATGAATTCATAATGTATTCATCTTACATCCATTTTCTGAAAATCCCATGGGGGGGGGACCAGACCCTATCCCGGGAACAATGATCGCAGGCGGGAATCAACCCGGGGCAGTCGCCAACACACTGCAGGGCTCATACACCCACAGGGCCAACTTAGACTCACCAATCAACCTATCCTGCACGCCTTTGGACCGGGGGAGGAAACCAGAGCCCCCAGCAAAAACCCACATGAACATGAGGAGCGTGCAAACTCCACACGGAAAGGACCCGGGAGCAAACCCAGGATCTTCTCGCTGTGAGGCAGCAGCGCTTACCACTGCGCCGCCGCATTTATAACGGGATTCTTAAATATGCTATATCATACAGAAGCACTCAGCATGCAGTAAGATGACCTTTATACCAGAGGAGAGAATTCTGAATTTCTGAGAAATATGTCTGCTGTCATTTTTATTTACAGGAGTGTAAAAACATCAGAATAATATTATCTAGGCGTGAAAGATAGAAAAGATATAGAAATCCGATGCTGACCACTGCACCACGCAGCAGTCTGATACTTAGAATGGTCATTTCCGTGGCCCATCAGTGATGCAAAGTGAGAATGGGACCGTCCTGATGATGACTTACCATCTCGCACCTCCTCCACATAGTTCTCATACTCGTTCCTCTGCTCTTCTCTGTACTCCCTTCGTTGCTCATCTGCTGCTAGGCGCTGTCTTTGCTCAACTGTATGTGGGCAATATGTGCAATGTAGAAATATGATACTAGAACGGTTGCCCTGACCATTGGCAGGACACGTGCAAGAACATGGAAGGATATTGGATATTTATTCCTCAAAGTCAAAACTCTGAAACAAGTTAGTAACACCCCCATCTGTCTTCTGGTGAGGGTTGCATAAACCCTGGATGGGAAGCTGGGCCGTGTCTGCATATATGCACACACTCACATATACATTCTCTGTCTGAGAAACACCACATATTTCAGCCACACTTCACCTTATCTACAGCCACCAACTCTCAATAGCCCACTTTAGTGCCTGTTAAATATAAGCAAGTTAATAAATAAATACCATAAACATCTAACTGTCTGTTTATTATAGTAGAAATGCAAGTTAATGTTAAATCACTGGCCTGTGGACCACAGGTGATACGGACCAAGTCAGGGTTAGTTTGCAGTTTAGTTAAATACTGGTTGTACTGATAAGATAATGACCTTAAATCATTTGTACTGTAAATGTAAAGTGCACACTGATGTACATGTAAATAAAGCACGTTTCCTGAAGTCCCCTGCAGAGCATCATGTGATCTGGACGGTGATGTCGAATGAAGGATGAGGCCCAAATGGGTGTCACCCTTCGCCAGCCAATCATTTTGGACCAGATGAATCACTGGCCACATACATTGACACACCTTATGATCATCTGAAATGCACCAGCGGCCTCCAGTAGCAGTTTTTCATTTAGTTTTGCAGCAGCTAACATACCGGCCAGTTTGACTCACGCCCTTCAGCAGTACACTCATCTAGACATAGCACCTTCCAGACACCCCCCAAAAGCAAATGGGGGCCGTAAATAGATTGATGTTTCTACCCCTCCCCCCCCCCAAAAAAAAACGTCTCACATCTAACCACACATTTCTCATTAATGCAAATGATTAATGGCAACCCTGTATTACACAGAGAGAGAGCGAGAGAAAGAGAGAGAGAGAGAGAGAGAGAGAGAGTACTTATGCATGGATATCTTTTTGGGGACTGTCCATTTTAGTCTATGTCTATGGTCAAAATCCTGACTATGACAAGCGTAACCCCTACCCAGCCCTAACCTTAACCAATAATAACCATAACCTTAACCCTAACCTTAACCATAAGTGACAAAACAAAATACAAGACTTTTGGCATTTTTAGTTTTTGATTCCATTCGGAGATTTTTATAAAAACGCCCCCACAAGGTCAAAATAACAAAAATTATTACATTATGAGGATATTTGATCCCCACAATGTCATATATACATGCCCCCCCCCACACACACACATACAGATGCTATGGGGCTACACCAAGATAAGTGAACCTGCCCGTAGATGTCAGAGGTCATACAGTAAAGACACTCTGTCATACACTCAAATCACCATCATTATACAAATAACAGTCAGAAATGAAATTTTGAAAGTTACCTGGTCAACATGTAGATTCTTAACCCTGATCCAGCTGAGCTACAGTTTGTGCAAGTTAAACAGATTTCTCTCAGAGATTCACTTTATGAAAAAGCAGGCAGAAATGATTAAAATAGCTGTAAAAAACGAAGAGCAAATCACTCAGACTGTTTTTTAGACATGACTGAGAAAAAGCTTCCCTGTGTTACAGTACCAGGAACAAAAACTCATTCAGTCCTCGTAATCTAGCTGCAACTTTTGATAAGTTTCCAAAAATTCACAGATATTTTCTCAAAAATGCATTGCACGGTCTTATCGAGTTCTGGAAATTTGCTCTTAAAGTATGAATGTCGATGTAAATTTCAGGCTTTAGATAGCTTCACCAGCTGTGCAGATTCATCATTTCCTGCAGAAGCTGCTTCGTTTTGTGATCAAAAATCACAAATTTGCCCAGTGTTGTGAGGGGATTTCTCCAGCGCAGGTTACTGTGGAGCTGAGCTCCCTCAGTCTTTAGTGCGCTTAAACTGTATAAACAGGTCGCCCTGGCCTGAAACCCGCTAGGGGTTAACCACAGATACGCCTGCACATTCCAGCTCTGTACTCCTCATCCAAAGCCTCCCCGCAGCCAAGGGGACCCTTCAGCTCCATCCGCAGTCACGCACGTCTAGCTTGGGGCTTTCGGAAACTCTCTGTGCAAGAATTTTCCGGAGCTTGACCCTATTTTTCATTATTTTCATCTGACGACCGTCTAGTCTGTCCTTAGCATGAAGTCCTGCGGTTCAGGGGCTGATGAGGGTTGGTGGGCTCAGTGTGGGCTCTGCTCCATGCTATCCTGTGACTCCTTCAGCTGCTTCCAGCTGCTTCCCATTCCCAGCCCCTTATCCGGAGCGGGTCCAGAGACACCTGAAACCTGTCCGCCCGCATGCCACAATCCCCCAGCTGCTCCAGGCGTCTGCTGCCTGGTCAACCACAGCATTGGACCACAGACCGCCGCTACGGGGAACGGCATCTGTCGCTGACCACGGGCCACTTGGCCGTGAATCAAACTCCCACACTGCCCCAAAACCTAACTGCTCGGTCCAGGGATCAGAGAACTTTCCTATACTAGGTCTCCATCTTAGTCTATGGTCCAAACAATTTCCTTAGAGTGGATCTTGATTTAGATCCTCCTTGATGATTCTCTCTTTGACCTAGTTGTCTGTCCCAAAACCAACAGTGAACCCCCTTGTCTCATCCCTAAAGGGGAGGGGACAGCACAAGAGAAGATCCAGAACACAAAGGAAGAAGTCTCACCATTGAGCTCATACTGCGACTTTATGGAACGCCGGCTGCGTCTCTTGAAGAAGCTCGAGGCGTCCGAGCCAGACACGAAGACCCTGCTGGCATGCTCTGCAGGGAGCGAAAGCAGGGGGACGTGGTCATGGTGCGGGCAGCTCGCAGATGGGACAGGACACACGGGATGACAAGCTCACCTTGGGGCTCCGTTGCTTTCACGTCCTTCTGGTCGGTTGACACTGCGGCTCCCTGGACCCCATTGCTGACTGTTTGAGGACAATTACGTTTTTATTTCATATTTTTTGATACCTTTCCACCTAGCATTAAACTTCTCAGATAAAAAGAAAATTCCTGAAAAGCGCCTAAAAAGTTCAACAAAAACTAATAATAAACATAATAACTCTGAGTTCTGAGCTGTTGAAGTATCTCCTGGATGGCATGTGGCGGTTTCGACTCACAGGGACATAACGGCCCTCGGTCATACTCACAGGCCACGAGGATCAGAGCGGCAAGCAGGGACAGGAGCACTGCGGGCGTCCTGGTCATGGTGCAGAGTGGAAGCACAGCAGCGCTGGGACCAGAACAATGGTGAATGAGGCGAGTGTGAAGAAACGCCTGCAGTGAGGGTGCTCTAGAGGGGCGGGAGGCTGGAATTTCATGGGAGGGGGGGGGGGACTTTTAAGGGATGGATTCTGCAGGGAACCAACCAGAGACACAGAGCATGGCTCACCTCATACTGCATTCACACATACACACGCACTCAACACAGTACCTAAACATTGATATGACATTTGTACAGCTACACATCCAGAGGATGCTATTCACCATCAGGGGTGTAGTTAGAAATTCTGGCCCAGGGTATCCATGCCCCTCTTACACTTGTTCACCACTGTGGACAACATAGGTGCTGCCCGTAAACACACACACTTTAAGTGGCAATAACACTCTCATTAACTCACACTTTGTGTGGTAACCTGGCAGACAGTGTGAGTGTAGCCACATAGTCTGTCATCACATTAATAGTCACTCTCATAAACATAGTGCCAAGATCAACCCACAAAATAATCTGTTTTTGGCTTAGGATTTTAGGGACTTGTTAATTGATTACTCCGATTACAGATATTTACGATGCTGGAAGCTGGTTGAGTACTGGCTGAGCTCATGCAGGGCACACAGGCAAGATGAGTGCAGCGAGTGAATGCTCACCCCCCCCCCCCCCCCAGTCCAACTGTGTCACCACAGAGACAGAAAGCTCACCGTGCTGCCTGAGGCGAAGCAATGCCTCACCCTCACCCTGATTTCTGAAGTCTCAGAAAAATGTCACTTCCACTGAGAGAGTGAGTAGCTCAAAGGCAACTCTAGGCTTTTCTCCCAAGGCCACATTTTGAAGTTTACCTTTACAATATGATTTAACTTGATGTGTTTATGTAGCATTTTCATCTGACCAGTAGGGGCACCCCCTGCATCCAGAAAAATCATTACAATAGGATAAGACCAGCCCTTGGGGCAATTATTTTTAGTCGAGGGGCAAATCCAAGCTAGCTTCACCATGGCAGCAAGGGTCATTCTTCGATGATTATGTTTGTGTCCCATAAAAATTGATTTTCAACAATATATACATATATCATTAGAAGCAGTCCATCTACCATGTTTTGGGGCCAAAAATCTTCTAATTTCTTAAACTTCATAGACGAGCCGCCTTGTGCCTGGGTCTGAATCAAGGTATCCACTGCCCTTCAAAATGGAGGTCGACAAAAGCTGCACATCTTCCCAGGTGAAGATATCTAGCACCATAGCAGTATAAACCAAGCTGCATGAGAGGCAGAGAGGAGCCAAATACAGCACAAGATCTTCAGAGTCTCCAGCTTATATGAATATTTGTTGTGTTGGCTTTGTGAGTTACAGTTTGAAAGGGGTTTTGCTTCCATATCAAGGCTGTATCAGTAAGACTGTGTACAAGTTTTACGGCATTACAGGCCTGTGTATTTTGGGGCTCTTAATCTGGGTTATATCAAATATGTGCAAAAATCCTTTGACGTCATAGTGGGACCCATAGGCTTGTACACACACGTTCAGAAGAGTGATAGCACCCACAAACTGATCACCTCAGAGGGATAAGAGAATATCATATCCATAAATCATACAACCCACTGTAATTCCAATCAAAGGAATGTTACTCAAGAAACAAAAATATAGACCCCGTGAAATGAATGTAAATTTTTTATGATATGAACCAGCATTCTTCTCCTCCCATCACAAAAAAGAGTCATAAAGTCAAAACAGCAATAAAGGCCGTGTTCTACAAGGACATGTACAAAGTTGTTAAAATATTCACCTCCCAAACATTTTCTACATATTTCCTAAAACTTTGGGTCTTCAACCATACTGATTATGTAAAAACAACTAATGAAGAAATAGCACTATTTACTGATTCCCACCATTAACTGGAATCTCTGCAACTACTCACTTCCAGAAGACATTGTGCACTCAGAGAACCGTGGTGCAGTTTTAGCCCAATCCTCCATGCAGACATATGGCATCTGTGGGTCTAATCGCATTGCTTGCTTGTTTTGGGTCCTTCCTCCTTTGGGTTTTGGTCCGACTTGTTGACTAAGGTTCTCCAAAACACTTCTGATGCGGACTCTCCTCCCATTATTATTTCTTAAATGAATGTCTTGATGCAGGACCTACTGTACTGGTTCCTCAGCTTCAGCTCACGGTGGATGACCTGACATTCTGCTGTAGAATGTTCTGGAACTGAGTGACTTAGAGACAGGTCTAGGTGCAGCAAAGCGTCTCCAAACCATGATTCTACCACCACAAGGCTTTACTAAGCTGGAATTCAGCTTTAGCTTCTCACCATACAGACAGGGGCCAAGTCAGCCAAAAACGTACGACACAATTGTCATAGTACATTGTTAACCGAAGACACACACATTGAGCTCTGAGTTGCTTTTTATATTCTCTCATGGCCCCCTCTCACCAAAAATCATTCTGACAGAAGAAACATGAACCATCGCTGAAGGAAACAATAAGCTCCACTGTTGACTAGGACCTCTGTGTTGCTCCTACATGATATGTAGGATATTCAATAACCTCCCAAATATTTGAACAAGGTCTTGATGTTGAATCGGTGCAGCCTCGGTGTCATGACTGTCTGTGTAACCCTTCACAGACAGAGAAGGATCCTAATGAATTTTCTTTGATCGAGGCCTGATCTGAAAAAGCTTGACCACACTGAACTTCAATGCAGCCCCACAACACTCTCTGCGTCCTACAAATACATCTTAGGCAAGCAAAATAAATTCAGATTCCATAAGACTGACTTCTACTCCTGTTAGCATACAAGTACAAGCAGTGTGACAAATAGAATATTATGGTTTCCAGTAGGTGTTCTGAAGCATTTAACTGGTACGAAGAAAGAATACTTTTTTCATAGTTTTGCCACAGTGATATATTGAAAAATTGACCATTTTTTCTAGAATCAGAAAAGTCCCTTATACTGTCTGTATAATTCTATATGAAAAATATCTCAATAGAATCATAATCCGGTTTGGCCAAATATGTTCACACAAACAGGGAATTTGTGTCTGACTGTCAATAGCTCACAGAAGATGATGATGTTACTTCAGTTGCTCTGAAGTTACAAACAGTACAATCTGTAATTTAACAGCAGGAAACAGAGGAAAACCGAAAAAAAAAAACACATTTGTTAAAAGCATAGTACTAAAACCAGCTAACAGAACTTACAGATTTTTGCTTTCAAGCTTAGGTCAGTATCTACCACGTTACATCCGCCCCCTTATAACCTGCAGGAAACTGCAGATGAAGCCTCCTAATCGTAAACAAGGGAAGCAGGAGCAGCTGTGAATCTCTCAGGGGCTTCAGTGGAGCACCTCTTCAGAAGGAGTTAAACAGGAGAGCCGACAAGGCGCCTCTGTGAGCTACGCTGCTGCTGCTCAGACTCTGACACCTGAGTCCTG
Organism: Mormyrus lacerda; assembly: GCA_015163995.2. NCBI lineage: Eukaryota > Metazoa > Chordata > Actinopteri > Osteoglossiformes > Mormyridae > Mormyrus > Mormyrus lacerda. The sequence goes on from JAABNX020000070.1 coordinate 30,239,316, forward strand.
GCACAAGCCCAGGGAGGAGCAAGTGAGAGAGAGAGAGAGAGAGAGAGAGAGAGAGAGAGAGAGCATTGAATGGGTTAGCTGTTAGCAAGAGGCTCAGAGGATGGAGCTGAAGTGTGTGCGCGTGTGTGTTCTGTCAGGACACGCTTGTGTGACCCATAGTGTGTGTTATAACACACTTAAGTGTCCCAGTGCTAGTATGTACAGTATGTCATCACATGCTTATGCGTCCTAGCCTGTGTGTTATATTCACTTTTATTTCACAGACGCATCTGTTCAAAGTGGAGTACAAGTGAGACAAACGTATATGCTGTCAAGGAGTCACGTGATTTTCCTGATGTCATACTGGGCAAATCTGCAAGATCAGGACAGCGCTGTTATATGCCCAGCAAAAGACAACACGTCGTCTGAACAGCAATGTTGTGATGGAAGGCAGAGATGGTAGGGCAAAAAACGTAGTCTTGGAGAGATTTAGCTGGACGTCGAGGTTCTTCATGCAGGCTGCAATGTCATCGAGGCATAGAGATCCAAGCAGAGACAGTGGTGCCGTCAGGAGGGAAGGTCCGGTATATCTCGACGGTCTTCTGTGAAATAGTGTTAGGTGAAGCCAGGAGACTGGATGATCTGACCTTGAGAGGTAACGTAAAGATATCAGTGGGAAACACGAAGGACAAAGCAATGCGGAACAATGGTTCATGTCCAACTTAGATGTGTCTCCACATGGTTCTGTATGCAGGTAAATATGTTTGTGTATATGTACATTGTAGGTACATGAGTAATGGATGGAAGCAGTGAGGGAGTGTGGCTGCCTCCAGTGAGGCCTCTGCCTGTCTAACACTGCTTGGTTTGTGCTCATGGTTCCCTGCAGTGCCCCCTCCCCCCCTTTAAAACCAGGTACCTCCCTCCAAAAGGGCCCTGGAAAAGAATAAACAAATCCCTTGAATGCTCTCCACTCAGACTTGTTGTGGCAACACGGTTGATCGCATCGGAACATCTCAGATCATTAGGCCATGGTGAGTGTGGGTGTGGTGAAATTAAACGTGCATTTAGCTATACTCACATCCAACACCAGTACTCTATGTTAGAGGGCCCCAGGCTGAAAGTATTAGGTAAATTTCCCCCTTCATTGCAAATGGTCCTTTTCAGTAAGCTGTTTTTCAGGGCAAGAGACAGCTGTGTGAGGTAAATCCCCCAAGACACCCCACCTCCAGGGAGACAGAAAGAACCAGAGTGTTTCTTTCTTAATTAAAGCATTTTACTAGCAGCAAAAAATGTCTGCAAATGACTATCAACCTGACAGACCGTGAACCTGGTGTTTTACTTCTCAGTCCTCCCAACACTCCTGGTGGGGGAGAGGGCACGTTTCCCTTTATCTGCCCCCCATCCCAGTATCACCACACACCCCCAGGAATCCGTTTTTATGTCGTTAGCATGTCCTCCAACATATGCGAGATCAGGCTCCATTTTAACGTGCTAGAAAATTTATTTCATGGTCGTGTTGAGCGACACCCTTCAGAGTCGCCAGCCATACTAACTTACCTAAAGTCCATCATGATTGTTATTGAACGGGTAATGGACTCTAGTAGTCGATTGGGTAATGCTCAGGCAAAGTGCTTTTCTGCTGCACAAGGTCAGACCTCAAGTGTTCTCCCATTGGAGAGGAAATCACAGAGACCTTGTTCAGGAACCTTGTTCCGAGCCGCCCAGACGGAGGACTTTTGTAGTTTCTGGCCACTTTCATGTTGCTTTCGCACTGAACGACAGGAACTGTGACCTTTATGTTAAACAAGCATGGGAAACGCAAAAAGCTCATAGATTGAACTTCACATATCATTTCATACGAGACTGCAACACCACCCCAATACAATGGCGCATGAAGAAGCAGTTCTGTCAGTTAATAGGGGGAATCAGTCACACGGCTCGACATATACAACCCGTGACATGTTTATAATTCATTATTAAATCTGGCCAGCAGATCGATCTTTTGTTATCTACAGAATAAAAAATGTTTATTGACTGTTATTCCACTGAGAAACGATAACCAGCAATATTAGACAAAAGTGATCAAATCTTCCGATGCAGAAATACAGAGACACGAGCAAAATGCATTGATTGATGCATTTTATGTAACTAAGACAAAAATTTAAAAGTGGGAAAGCATCTCTGGAGACTGTTGCTAACAGCAGGCTATAAGGTGTATCGCTACGGTAACCGCTGGAGAAATGCCATTTAATATTACAACTTTCTTTGGCCATGGTTACACCGATGGAAGGAGCTCAGGCAGAAACTCAAACCAAAATGTCAATCACTGTGTGTCGGTGATGTGGCTCTTTAACAACATTGATAACAGACCCAGGCCAGTGTTTAATAAACTCATGAATAGATTAACTCAGGCAATTAATGAATTTATTTAAGGCACCATACTACTGTTTTCATCCATTCCATCCACCCCACTGCATGCTCTTTTAAGTGTTTTAAAAAGCCGAGTCATTACAGTGGGGGCCAAAACACCATATTCCACCACTGACTAAAAACGCAGACATGCGATAAAGGCATTCTAATGCTGATACATAGATTTCCAGTATTACAGCACATTAGAAAAGTCACAGATTATGTTAAAAACCTGCAACCTGTCCCTTTTATCACTAAAATCGTGCCCAAATTACAAACTATCCAGTGAAGACACTATTAGAGAATTGGGGAACTTTAACTGCATAGTTAAGTGCTACTGACCTCAAATCACAAACCTGCAGGCCCCGTCTAAAAATTAGCAACGGATTCATCATTCAGGCAAAGTGACATCAGTTACACAGAAGGTGCCTGAGAAGCGGGGCGCCCTGGCACGGCGCCCGTCATCCACATGGATTAGCTTCAGGTGGCAGGGACAAGGGCTCGGTCATCCCAGCTCCCCTCAAATTGACGTTCGCTCCCCCTGCACCAGGCGGCCCCTCAAAGCCCAGGTGTCCTGTATGCCAGATGGCACCAAAAAAAAAGCAGAAGGAGAATCTTAACTGAAAATGAAGCATGTTGAAAAACATCAGTCCGATACAGGCGGTGCTTGGGTTGTGATGACATGCACGCCGATGCCATCCTCCCGTGGGAAGAATTACAAAAACCGCCCTGTTCGAAAACACACCACCCCCCCTCACTACCACCCTAAATTGTTCCGCTTAATATCCCTCACATAATAGCAGACGCACCGACTACATCACTACACAACCGGCAAACCGCATCCGGATCTGATTCCGTCCCGCCCTCACCAATATCAGACTCCCAACTTGACTACTAACAGGATCATGATGGTCTGGAGCCGTCTCAGGCAGCAGACGGCAGAAGCCTGAGGAGCACCTTGTGCGGGAGGCAGTCAGCCGCGGGGCACGGACGGGCACGGATACACACACACGCGCACACACACACACACACAAAGCCTGTGGCTAATTCAGAGGCACCAATTAGCCAAAATGCATATCCTTGGACTACAGGAAGAAGCCAGGAAGAACATGCAACGTCCACAGAGCAGAGGGTGTAAGTGTTCAGTAAAAATGAGAAGGAATGTAACACAAGGGTGGAAACCCTTTTTATCTGAAGGCAGCTGCGTCTGCAGTTTACAGCAGAAACACAAATAAGCTACTTCAAAAAGAGTTATTTAACTTTACCATATAGAATGCTGGTGTTTACAAAGGTCTTAAAACCGTTGTCTCATCCTGTGAAATGTTTCTTTGCAAGGCTACTTCCTGCTCAGCTACAAGGCTCCATTACACAAATCAAATGTTGGGCGGAATGAATCACCACTGCATGCCTTCAGAGGAACGTTTTCCGGTCCGCGCTACTACCTGCCTTCCTAGGTGACTCAGAATGCATGGCTGTCCTTCCACACCAAGGTTAACCGAAGTGAACTCACATGAAAAAAATTATTTGTTTTGCTAGTTTGTGCTTAAATATCAGTTCCTACTTCATTCCTTTGAACATTTATGTTCTTAAACAGGTACTCCCAATTAGGATACGGGCAGGTGTCGCTTACCTGGGCGATGCAGCGTGACCTGCATTCCTCGTGGGGGAAGCCAGACCACCGGCACTGACTGACAACTTCTAATCTGGACACTAAATCCCAATTCAGTGTTTACTAATAAATACTTTACTGAGCATGTTGTTATAATGATGAATGAATGAATGAACTGTATAATAGGTAGCCTTTCATCTAGTCACTGTGTAAACGTAGCATGTAAAGTATATTGTCTAGTAAATGTCAGTATATCGTAGTATACTGTTTAGCAAATGTGTAAATAGAGCACCATGCGGCTCTGGGAGACTATATTTCATCCTAGATGCAAACATGTATATTGACTGGCTGAATCCTGAATGTCAAGCTGGTAAACTGGAATGTTAACACTTAAGGCTCCATGCACTTGTTCCCACCTGAAACTTTATGTTGTCCAGGGAATACTTCCGGGCTGCTATCTCCCGCACCTCCTTCTCAATGTTCTCCTGCGTTGTCCCTTTCACGTCGATGTAGTAGCAGTCTGCACTGGCATAGTGACAGGAAATGGCCTGGGGAGAGGGAGAGCCACGCGGATTTCAGCGATGTTTCTGGGATGTAAGAACAAACACCGAAATGCCATCTACATTTGCAGAGGTTTGGTGGAATGTGAGCGTCATACTTTCCAGAAGCTTCCATCTTATAGTTGCTGATGTGTTTACAAAGCAGGATCCCAAACCTCAGACCTCACAATGCACAAACTCAGTGTTTAAGTACCTGCCATCATAGTAACTACGAGTTCATACCTTCTTGGTCCGCAGAAGGTAAATGCATCAAACAGCTTTAACAATAACACAACAACAAAATAACTGATGGGCAAATTTCCAAAACTCACTCACTCCACAGGATACATTTTTGGGAAAATTTCAGAGGACTTACTGAGTTTTGGTTCCCAATATTGGAACATATTATGGGAAATCCAAAAAATTGGATTGGACAAATTACAAAAGTAAACATTTTACAGGGTTCCCCCAATTCTAGCAGAATAAATTTCCATGACTTTTCCAAAACTTTTCCAGTACCATAAGAAATTTTTCCAAACGTTTTAAAACTAAAGTAGATAGAACAGTAGTTGTATAAGGTAGTTAACTACTGACTTCCGCTCATACATTTCCGTTAGCGTGTTGCAGAACGAAGCGGGAAACAAAAATGAACAAGGTTCCAAAACTTTTCCTCTCTATCCAAGAATTCTAAAACTTATCCAGGGCCCGGAAAAACTATTTCAAAATTCGAAAACCTTTCCAGGTTTTCCATGACCGCGAGTGCCCTGATTTTATCTTACCGGATGTTTTACCAAATGTTAATTCAAATTTAATTTCTAAAACCTATTGGATCTCCACCCTCAAAGACTAGCATGGAGCATCCTGATCTAGAACCCAGGGATCCATAGATGCAGAGCCTGAGATCTACACTGGGTTCTGTATAAGACGGTTACCTTCCGAAAACCCTGAGTCTGGTTCATTCCCGATCCATGGATCAGCAGAGGGTGGAAGAACACCGTGTCTCCTTTCTCCATCTCCAGGTGAACCCTGGGCAGGTCTGGGTTGTAGTCTCTCACGCCGTGGTACATCTTATTCACCCCACCCTGGACGCCGGTGGAATGTTAGAGGGAAGCAGAAGAAGCTGTAGTTTCCCCGCTAGGTGAAAGACTGGGGAAAGGGTAGATTAATAGGCAAGAACTGTACAAGGACCAACACCATTTTAAATTAACGGCTCCATCCTCAGCTTTTGGGTCTGTACCCAGTTCTGTTGGGGACATCTAGCTCCACATCCCACCCCCACCCCCCATTAGCACCTCCCTCCTGCAGGCACACAGACCTCCCAGTCTGGGTAGTCATGCTCCTTCAAGGTGCCACGGTGGGTCCCAGGCAGCACCACCAGGCAGCCGTTGCGCTGGTGAATGTGCTCCATGGCGGTCCAGGCGCAGACGATGCGGTCAGAAGGCCGGAAAGGGAAGTAGTGCAGGTCCTGGTGCATGGGGTGACGGGATGTCTTCTTCCCTGTCAGGGAACCAAGCCAGAGGTCTAGCGTCACGCTGCTCAGCTCCCACCTGGGGCTGTCACGACTAATAATCAAGTAATGTACCGCGATGACGGTAAAAAAACATAACAAAACGAACTACAGGGATTCAGCGATGATGTTCTGGCTTTAGTTGGTGCATTTGTGTTATACATGTAATGTAGAGCTAAACAGTAACAATCATGTAGCCTATTCATATTGTAATCAAGTCCCTCCATTATTTTTACTTGTATTTCATTAATGACTGTATTTTGTGAATGTTGAAAACAGGTAACTGTCACATAAGAGGAAGTGAGATAGTCAGCTGAGTTAAGCCAATATTGTCAGAGGAAACAAAACTTTGCATGGGCACAATTTTAATGATGGTTCCTTCTCAAGAATATCCAGTATCAACATAAGGTTTACTGCCACCGCTCTCGCATGAGTTCTGCATGCGCTCTCGGAGCCAATCAAAATCATTTTTGTCCATGCTGTTGGATGTACTCATAGACAGCATGGTACATTTGTGAGAAACATGCGTAAAGAGAGAACAGTTAAGAAGAACTGGTCACCAAAAGACATTTGTCTTCCACTGTATGGAGATATTTTGGATTCCATAGAGACAATATTGAGCAAAAGCAAGTGATTTGTCAACACCGCTTTGTGTCTATTGGTACGGCTCGCAGAAAGAACACCAACTTATTTGACAGACTCTATCGATAGGCAAGTTCAATTTGGCTGTAGTTGATTTTGGATAAATGAGCAACTCTTTTTTGTTTTATAAATATTGTTATTAATTGATATTACATATAACCAAATTATATGGTTATTATATAGCCTACCATACTACGCAAGATGATGCAGTTAAGTGATAGGGCTAGTCTTCGTTTTAGTGGTTATAGAAATTGCGTATAGCAAATTCAGCATGATTTAAATGAAAGTGATGAAAAAGACAGACTAGGGTACTCCAAAAGGATAAAGGAGACATAGCTTATAGTTATTAAGGTTATTTATGGCTAACCTCAGTTTTGGTTGAGTCCGCGAATGTCTTTTTAAGGTGCGGTCGCATTACAGTCGCACTATTGTGGATATTTAAGGTCCGTAATGACAGCACTTTCATTCACTTTCAATGTGAAGTGATCTCACACGACTGAGGCTTTCACTCTTTATATTGGACCTACATCCACTATGCTCCATGTTCCTTCCTTCGTATCAAATCAAAATGTATCAGATTCGACACGTTTATTTATCAAATTGACCGCAACCAGTGGTAGATGCAGGCAATTAAATGTTTCCCTGAGAGCTTCTTATAGTAATAGAAATATGTGAAGAAAATATAAGCATAAAAGAAAATAAAATGGGAATGTGCAAATTGTCCCTACTGATAGCCCTGGTGTTACTGCCTGTAGGTAGAAGGTGCTGCGGAATCTGTTTGTCTAAAATCTGATGCTCCGGTACGGTTTCCTTTATGTGTAGTTGGGATGGCTAGAATCCCTAAGGATGGACCTGACCTTCTTGAGGCATCTACTTGTGTTGATATGTTGGATGTCAGGCAGATTGCAACCAGCAAAACTGTATTGCCCAGTGATTGAGAAGGTAAATTTTAACTGACACTTCGAAAAAACAAACAAAACTGAGGAATCATGTTTAACTGAATACTTGTGACAGCTCTACTCCCAATTCTTACAGTGAAAGGCTCACATATGCATGTTGCATTTATTATGGTAAACTGTTTGAAGGGAACACACTGCCATTTTCCTATTAGCCATAACCTGTCGGAGCATGGCAGATGCCTACTATATAGGTGCAATGGGGGAAGGGAGTGTAAGTGAAGTTTCTGTGTGTGTGCTTCCTAATGCTTTCCCTTCATATGGGTGGTCTAAACCAGACTGTCAGTCTAAACCAGACTGTCACTAACTCGTCATCCCTAGTTAATGATAAAACCTATTAAGAGTTGTGTACTTTTGGTTCTTGCTCTCCATCCTGGCAAGAAAAACTCTTACAACTGGGTTTTGACTGTCCATTCATAATAAGCTCTACGAAAGCGCTGCATGCTGTTTCAGTATAGAGAGCGCAACAGAAATTTATAGGTGTCCAGACTGTCTGCGAAAACGCATGGTCCAATTTATTTCTACCTGACATCAAAGTGTTTAGCATATCAATTAATCCAAGAATATTCATCGACCTTACATGACACCAACAGAGGCTCCAAAATGAATTTTTCCCAGAGCCCACATCGCGCATTCTGCCATAATTCCACAGTCACTTTCCTTCATGTGTTCTGTGATTGCCCCACTATTGCTTCTGGAAGAATGTCATTCGAATGGTGTCCAAGTCTTTTTGCACTGATCTCATGCTTGACCCTAGTCCTTGCTTATTCAATGACTTAAATCTCCTCACTTGAACTTTCCCTACTTTGAAAAGCATCTGGTATTCACAGGTTTTACTGCCACAAAAAAAAACAGCTGTGGATCGAGACAGACACATTTGAGATGTTTCTGAATTACATCACTGCTCAATGATCACTCCACTGGAAGAGACTACCGCCAGATTAAATAGAGCTAGTTAATCCACAGTTCCTGCACAGAGGGGACTTTGCTTATCTATTACAAGCATTCTGTGCTGTTGATGTTTCTCTCTTTTTAACATTGTGATGCCAAAATTTGGATTTATTCCCAGATCCGCCCATTGATTATTATTATTATTACCATTTTAGTTTTCTGCCTTATTTTAGGTTTTAGGCGCGTGCTCAACTGAAAACTAATAAAAAGCATAATCACAAAAACTGCCTTTTTACTAATATATATCTAAGTAAAGATATAAAAACTGTTTCAATGTAATACAGACACTGTCTGTGATTGCGGGGTGTGATGTTTGTAAAATATATGCGGGATGTTTCTCATTTTTCTTAAATCTTCTAACCGTTTTTAAACGTCGCGCCAGCTTCATCACAGCCTTGCCATGTGCTGATAAGGCGGCGGCCAGAGCTTTGAAGGCTCACCAGCATCCGGAGGCTTGTTGATTAGCATCGTGTGCATAGCCATGATGTTCGGCCCGGTGAAGCACTCCACGTACTTCAGGATCTGACACACAAGGGGTGCACGGGTAAACAAAACAGGGCGGTCGACAGAGCGGGAATTAGGCCATAATGAGACTACTGGCAGGGACTGGCCTTGAAGGGGAGGGGCTTGAGGGTGTCAGTGTGTCAGAGGTGGGGGGGTCTGTTGCCTGTTTTCAGACCTGAGGCAGGGAGCAATAGCGGAACAGCTCTTGGTCCTCCTGGAAGTCCTGCAGCTTGGATACCGCCTTCTGGTCAGGGACAAACTCTGACTTGGCAATGGCCACATCCCTCATGACGATCAGACCCGGGATGTGAACCTCTCTCCTACAGATGCGTTCAAACTCTGTCCTGAGAGGACCGACAGACATCTGTTCATAGCACACCTGAGACGACTTCCTAGTGTGGTCCAGAATCACACAGGCCTCACCAAACCAAGCGACCTGAATGCTTCAGAACAAGAGCACCTTCAGGATTCAGAGGTGCTGAGACAGGCCTGCCTGCTGATGGCACCCGCCAGAACCAGCTGCCATTCAACATTACTGTAAAACGAAAGGAGACCGATACAGCTCACTCCGTCATAATTAGTAAGACGGAGTATTTACTGCACAGATAATCTTGTCTGGCAGGCTAGTTAAATGGGTCAAAAGCTGCCCTTTGACCAGTTGACCAGGCATCATTCACGCTGTCATCAAACACGCTGTGGATCATCTGCTTCAAGGCAGAGAGACCATTCAGTTGCATGGTACACATTGGAGCCAGTAGACAGCTTGGTGCTTAAAGGCATCGACGTGAAGGTCATCAGTCCAAGGAACATCACTGCTGCTGCACCTTAAATGAGCGAATTATTTCTGCAAAAAGCTGTCCCTCTCGAAAATCTCTACCACCATGTTGGAGAAGTGGCAAAATAACCACAACAACAATTATCATCATCATCATCAAATTGTATGCTTCCTGGAATTGGCTCATCATAATCCTGCGCTAGCTGGATTCATTATTATTAATTATCATCATCACCAGCACAAAAGACGATGACGGATTCTGAATGGTAGGAGAAACGGGTATTTTGTAAACTAGTTAAAGACACACAGGTTTAGAGATCAACTAAACAAACTGGAAAAATGTAATTCATTTGCTCAAATCTCGTTTTCATCTCCTACGATGTACATTTTCCGACATAAGTTCAGTATCGTAAAAGCAAGGTTATGTGTCTGTCACATTGAAAATGTAAAAAGGTGTGTCTTCGATTTTCAAAAAGTAGTCTGTATTGACAGTGGATTAAACTACCTATTATATTATGTTAATATGAAACTTTGATATTCTAGTTAAACTGCCAGGCTAAATAATAATAATAATAATAATAATAATAATAATAATAGATACTTTGATTGATCACTGTAGGAAAATTGCCTTTTTATGTCTGCCTAAGCTTGTTCTGTGTATAGTAAGTTGTCTGAGAAGAGCAGCCACCTGTAGCGGCGCCCAGGGAGCTGGGGGTTAAGGGTCTTGCTCAAGGACCCGCAGACGTGCTGAGGCTGGGTTTGAAGTTTGAACTAGCGATTCATACACTGAGAGATAAGGGTGGTCGTGTGTTTTCCACTAAGGACCATGCTATAATGCGCAGACACAAAACTGAAAGTTGTCATAAATCACTGGAACGAATTAGATTTTGTCGGTTATGGCTGTACACACGCTTGCCTGAATTTTTCAATGTCCTCTGCAGACACGAGGTTCTTAATAAGCAAAAAGCCATTTTCCTCGTAGAAAATCCTTTGTCCAGGTGTCAGGATGCTGTTATCAAGGGTGTACCTGGAAATCAAATTTTAAAAAAAAAAACAGAATTTGTACAACTCAGTCTATCATTTGCTAGTCTCATTTTAACAGTTATTTCCAATTCTGTTTCAGAAATGTCCATTAGCATGATCCCTGTCTCACAAAACTGTATGCCTATGGCACCCATTATAACAGCAAGTTGGGTCACAGCACTTGGAAGTGACGACTTCACTTTAGTAGCCAGGACAATCTGACCATATCCAGTGTGGTGAAAATAGGGCCACTTGCCACTTACATCTACTCATCAGGGAGATGGACTTGTAACACTAATGATAAAGTGGGGTTTAGATTTTAAAAAAAGCTTCCACCTGCATAATATTTACTGATGGGATCAGCAAGGACAGAAGGTTGCAGGCTGAAATCCCAGACCAGTAATTGCTGTTGTACCTTTTCCTCAAGTATTGCACCGTTCCCAATCTGCTTCAGTACATCCCATTTTTACAAACATGTAAACTCAGATAAATTTACTTGATCAGCGTCACTTTGATGCTCCAACTGTTTGAATTGTTTTAGGTAATCATGAGCAGCTTACCGCAGCGGTAAAGTGTAATGTGAGGACATCGACGGCGCAGAAGCAGAAGACGGTATCTGAATACAGTCAAGGTGAAGCGGACTTAAAGTTTTTTAGATGGTACTTCAAATGGCTTATTCAGCGAGCAGCATATATTAAAGCCAAAGAAATCATAAGTCCGTTATGTATTACGCTTTAGTCCGATGCGGCACTAAAATTCTTAGATCACGTTAAATTAATGTATCGTTCACGAATAGGAAGACGAAAAGTTAAACACGGCGTGAGTATCTTCTAAACTATATAAACATGAAATAACCAAAAATATAAACCTGAAAAAATAACAATAAAAAAAGCAAGGCCTTAGCGTCCCCATCTTATGCCTCGGTTTCCCCTACTACGTTGCAGCGCACTATGTGGGCTGCCGTACGGCGCAGCCTTCCGGATCTCACCGGTCAGGAAGGGTTAAAACCCAGCGAAGGATACGAGAGTGGTAGAAGGATGATCCAGGTGATTCAGGACCATTTTCAGTCTTTTTGCTGCTGTAGACATCGTGTCGCCGTTCCAAGTATTATTCTATGATTGAGTATATTCAGAAAAGGAGAACTGCGCAGTTCGCTGTCCCCGGTTTCCAAATGGGGCAAAGTTTATCCGAGCAGTTATACAATATTAGACAGATCAAGGCGGGACAATCCCTGTAGGGGAAATCGTAAAGACGATATGAGAACACATGAATGCCACTACACAGTCATATTTATCAGTGAGGTAACTCGGGACTTCGTTTAAGCCCAGTTCGAGTTCCCGAATTAGGAGTGTGTCATTAAAACAATCATGGCGGAAGCAATGGATAGTTCCACTGTGAAAGGCAAATTTTATGTCCATCAGTGGGACGGCCCACTCCCAGCCCAAAATATGGGCATACTGTCACGCTTATAAATACGTATAAAAACCCATAATATTAAAGTTGCATGGTGTACATATTGACCATAGTTTAATGCTTAAAGCACACTTTACATGACATATGTCTGTATTCATTAAGCTTATCTTTGCCGTCAGGTTGCAGCAAATACCAAGTGGGCAAGTGTAGTGGGATCGCAGAACAAAAATATTTTCCCACCCTGCTTCCTACGGCTACGTAGCAAACTATACAGAGTTATACCAACTATACAAATATTTTCACCTCATGTTTAATGAGACTGGGATAATTCCACTCATACCCCCACTGTCATCGTTCACGTTATTAGTCTGATAGTATTAAGCTGTTTATGCTGCATCTAGGAACTCCACTCGATCTGCCTTGCCACCTGATGCTGAACACCTCACAGGCCTCTGTTTCCCTTCTGCTTTCTCCAAAACTGCAGCTTCAGTGCCTCTTTCAGCTCTGCTAAAGAGAAGCACTGAAATGTCTAGGAGGACCTGGAGAACTGCGATTTGACCGCCAAACCTAGATGGACAGCCGTGGTCTGTTCGTCCCAGGCATTGCTCTGGTCATTCCAGGCATTGCTCTGAGCAGAGGGTCCTCGAACAGCTCCCATGGCTGGTCTGTGCTGTACTTGGGGAGCCAGACAGGCACTGCCAATGGGGCAGTGAGCAAGGCTGTTTTCAGCAATGGCCCTTCAGCCTTGTCTGACCTTCCTCATGCATCGTGATATTAGCATACAAAAATATATTGGTATTGATCAAAATTTCCACATCAATGTCCCCCACAACAATGACCTGTGTTGAATTTACTAGTTGGCCTAAGACCACAGGTGAAAGCAGTCGATCAGGTAGCGCTTACTATATAGTCTGAGATTCACATTTCTTTGTATTCTGTATTCTAATAGTGTAATTAAGTTCATTTAAGTTCAATTAAGTTAAGTGGTCATCTTTTAAAAATTTTTAAGTGAAGTTAGAAATTGTGGTACAAATAAAAGACGCATGCATTGAATCATTTCCTATATGAACAAAATTGCTTCAATTTTAGACCAAAGTTTTACATCCTTAGTCACTACAATATTTATTTTCATTATCTGCATCAATTCAGGTGCCAGGTATGTTCAGCGTTGAGTCTAGCCCCATTGTTTCACATTCTCCTTTTTTGTACTTTTTATATTACTGTAGATCCCTCTGTTTGAATCGCTTGTCATACCAACATGAAGCTATGCTTTATTTCCTAGCAAAATGTGTTACGCTAGAGGTCATTATCATTCATACATGTCAAGTCATTAAAGACATGTATTGAATGATTACTGCAAAACTGTGGTGACTTTGGGAGAGATTTTGAAAGACAGTCATAATATCATACATTTACACCAACATCATTTAAACATTTTATTTGACTAAGACTTATCCGCAGGACTGTACATATGTACATTGATGGAACGTGGTTATTGATAATAAAAACGTTTTGATTACTATAAAAGGAGCATTGCCAAAAACAGAAGGTTATGATGGATACAGAGATAGTCCTGCAAGGTGAGTTGTTTTTAATATTGGGCTCAAGATACAAGTTTCTAATCAGGAAATGTCACACGTTAAAAATGGAGAACAACGCCAAAAAAAGAACTGACCTACATTTGCTGAAAAATGGGCCGACCTGTGTTGAATTTATATTAAATAGTTTTGAGCTTGTTTGAAAGCTGATGGGCCTCAGCGTGTCTAAAGACTTTACAAAGCATTCAAATCAAGGTCACAGTCGTGCTGCAAGTGACACCTTATGACAGTTTATGACGCTGTTTACAAAAACTGACTGCCGTTTGATAGCAGCCCAAGCTGTCCCCCCGATCTTTACCATCATCAGCCTCACTGTGAAGACACATCAATTCAGCACAAATCCGAGTATTTTTAATCCACCCAACAACCTTCCAGTACGGACATTTGAACTGAAAAACAGCATTATTATATTTTCCCAGGATATCATGCATAAATGTATTTCGGTCCTGCGGCTCAAAACATCCATCATCACCCGCTTGTCCGGGATCCGGGTTGCAGGGGTAGCGACTTCAGGAGAGATACCCAGACCTCCCTCTCCCCAGCTACCTCTACCAGCTCCTCGGGGGGGACACTGAGGCATTCCCAGGCCTTTCGAGAGATATGATCCCTCCAGCGAGTCCTGTGTCTACCCCGGGGCCTCCTCCCTGTAGGACATGCACGGAAAACCTCTCCGGGTAGCCGCCCAGGAGGCATCCGTACCAGGTGTCCAAACCACCTCAACTGGCTCCTTTCGATGTGGAGAAGCAGCAGTTATACTCTGAGGCCCCCCTGGATATCCGAACTTCTCACCCTATCCCTAAGGGAGAGCCCAGACACCCTGGGGAGAAACCTCATTTCGGCCGCCTGTATGCACGATCTCATTCTTTCGGTCACTACCCACAGCTCAATACTATATTTGAGGGTAGGAACGAAGATGGAATAATACACTGAGAGCTTCACTTCCAGGCTCAGTTCATTTTTTGGCCACGATGAACCAGTTAAGTGCCTGCAAAACTAAAGACGCTATTCTGATCCGTCTATCCAGCTCTCGATCTCTTTTACTATCACTTGTGAATGAGACCCCGAGATACTTGAATTCCTCCACTTGAGGCAGTACCTCCTCCCTGACCTGAAGAGGGCAATCCAACCGTTTCTGGCTGAGAATTATGGTCTGGGACTTGGAGGTGCTAATCTTCATCCCCGTCTCTTCAAACTGGGCTGAGAACTGCCCCAGAGCTTGCTGGGAGTCCCCAGCAGATGAAGGCAACAGGACCACGTCATCCACAAAAAAAAAATCCTGAGGCCACCAAACTGGACACCCTCAACACCCTGGCTGCACCTAGAAATCCTGTCCATAAATATTATAAACAGAACCTAGCGGAGCCCAACCCGCACTGGGAACATGTCTGACTTATTGCTGGCAATGCAGAACAAACTTCCGCTTTGTTCATACAGGGACCAAATTGCCCACAACAGTGGACCCTGGACCCCATATTCCCGAAGCAGCCTCCACAGAGCACCTCAAGGAACCCAGTCGTAAGCCTTTTCCAAGTCCACAAAACACCTGTAGACTGGATAGGCAAACTCCCAGGCCCCTCCAGTACCCTCGCAAGGGTATAAAGCTGGTCCAGTGATCCATGGCCAGGACAAAAACCGCATTGTTCCTCCTGAATCTGAGATTCAAGTACTGTACTTATATTATATTGCATTGCACATGGTACTATTGCACATGGTTACTATATTGTACGGAGTAAACATGAAAATGCAGGTATGAGGTATTTTAGAAGAGCTATGATCTAAACTTAAAGTGCGTTCAGAGCCCTGATGGCTTGTGGAGCGAAGCTGTTACACAGTCTCGTGGAGGCAGAATGGAAGGTACTATTTGCCAGATGGTAAGAGTGAAAAAAGTCCATGTAATGAATGGTTGTGGTCCTTCACTAAGTTTCTGGCTCTGTTGTAGCAGCGGGTCTTGAAAATGTCTTTCAAGTGAGGTTGGGGCACACCGATATCCTTCTCAGCTGCTTTCACTTTCCACTGCAGATAGCTCCAGTCCGAAGCCTTGCAGTTCCCATACCAGACAGTGATGCAGCTGGAGAGAAGGCTTTCTATGGTGCTGGTGTAGAATGTCTTGAGGATCTGTGGTGGGAGGCGCGCTCTTTTTAGTCTTCGCAGAAAGTACAGCCGCTGACGAGCCCTCTTAGCTTTAGAGGAGGAGTTGACGGACCAAGAGAGGTCCTCCATGAATTGGACGGCCAGGAACTTGGTGTTTTGCACCCTCTCGACAACGGCGCCGTCGATGGTTAGAGGTGGATGCACAGTGATAATTTGCTGTGCAGTCGTGAGTGAGTAGCGTGAAGAGCAATGGACTGAGCACACAGCCCTGTGGCACGCCTGTGCTCAGTCTGAAGGTGTTGGAGATGTTGGTGCCGATCCGGACAGACTGTGGCCTGTCAGTTAGAAAGTCAAGGATCACTAACGAGGTGTTTAGGCCCAACCCACTCAGTTTAGGTTTCTGAGGGATGATGGTATTAAATTCTGAGCTAAGGACAATGAACAGCATCCTCACATGAGAGTCTTTCTTTTCCAAGTGGGTCAGTGACAGGTGAAGTGCTGTGGATATGGCATCGCCAGTTGACTGGTTTTCATGGTAGGCAAACTGGAGGAGGTCAAGAGAGCTGGGAAGATTGGCTTTGATGTGGCCCATGACTAGTCTCTTGAAGCACTTCATGGTAATCGGTGTTAGGGCCACGGGACGGTAGTCATTCAGGCAGGACACCGCTGATTTCTTCGGAACTGGGACGAT
Organism: Mormyrus lacerda; assembly: GCA_015163995.2. NCBI lineage: Eukaryota > Metazoa > Chordata > Actinopteri > Osteoglossiformes > Mormyridae > Mormyrus > Mormyrus lacerda. Next base: position 30,256,003 of record JAABNX020000070.1, read on the forward strand.
TGTGCTGGTCTTGAAACACACTGGAACAACAGCCTGTTTCAGGGAAGTGTTAAAAATGTCTGTCAGAGTGTCTGTCAGGTGGTCTGCGCACTCCCTCAGCACTTGTCCCGGGATGTTGTCGGGGCCAGCAGCTTTGAGTGGGTTAACTCTGGATAGGGTCTGTTTCACTGTATCTGTGGTCAGGCAGATTACCTCCTCTTCCGGGAGCGGAGCAGATATCCTGGTAGGCTCAGTGTTGAGTGCATTGAGCCGTGCATAGAAGGTGTTCAAGGTGTCAGGGAGAGAAACATCGTTGTCGCATAGGGAGGTTGGTGGTTTGTAGTCTGTGATAGCCTGAATGTCTTTCCACATGCTTCGAGTGTCTCTCATGTTATGGAAGTATCTGGATTTTACGGGTTGAGGAGGTCCTCAAAGTATTCCTTCCACCTCCAGGTGAAGTCAACAGCACCCCCACCCCATTGTAAACAGTAGAAACCAGGAGCTGCTTCCCCATCCTGATATTCCGGACAGTTTGCCAGAACCCTTTTGAGGCCGACTGGTAGTCACCTTTCCATGGCCTCACCAAACTCCTCCCACGCCCAGGGTTTTGCTTCCACAACCGCCTGAGCCGCGTTCTGTCTGGCTTGCCAGTACCTGTCAGCTGCCTCTGGAGCCCCCCGGGCTAATAATTCCTGGTAGACCTCCTTCTTCAGCTTGACAGCCCCCCTCACCTCTGGTGTCCACCATTGGGTACGGGGGTTTCTGCCACAACTGGTACCGACCACTCTGCTGCCACAGCTCCGTACGGCCGCTTCCATGATGGAGGTCTGGAACAATGTCCATTCAGACTCAATGTTTCCAACTACCCCTGGTATGCAGTTGGAGTTCTGCCGGAGGTGCGAGTTGAAGATCTGGCAAACAGAAGCCTCTGTTCCTGGTATGTTTGTACCTTGTCCACTTATAGACACCGTTATTCTTGAACATGGTGTTCATTATGGACAAACCATGCACTGCACAGAAGTACAACAACAGAACACCACTTGCGTTCAGATCACGGAGTCCGTTCCTCCCAATCTCCCCCTTCCAGGCCACACTGTTGTTGTCCACATGATCATTGAAGTCCCCCAGCAAAACGATGGAATCCCCTCGTGGCGCACTAACCAGCACACTTCTCAGGGAGTCCAAGAAGGCTGGGTACTCCGGACTATCATTCAGTGCATAGGTGCAAACGACGGAGACCTCTCCCTGACTCAAAGGTGCGGACAGACAACCCTCTTATTCACTGGGGTAAACTCAGTTGTTAATGCACCGAGCTGTGGGGCCACCAGTAGCTCACCCTAGCCCGGTGTCACTCACCCGCTGCAACTCCAGAAGAGTTGGTTCCAGACCCCATGCTATGTGTTGAGGTGAGCCCGACTATATCTAGCTGGTATTACTCAACCTCACGCACAAGCTCAGGCTCTTTCCCCACCAGAGACGTGACATTCCACGTCCCGAAAGTCAGTTTAGTCTTCAATTTTGTTTCCCTTTTGTTATGTATGCTGGGCTGACACCATGTTCAAGGTGTGTCGCCTTGAACCTTCCTTATAATGTCTTATTCTGATTTTAAATACAGTCGTCATTTGTTCACAACATGTTCTATATTAGGCCAACGTTATAACGTTTTAAAATTGAACTTGAAGAAGACTGTGTACTTTTTAAAAAGTAACAAAAATCACTTAAGTCAAACTCGCTAACTGAAAATAATAAAAGAGGTGGTTCTACTCATACATCGCTCCCATTTGTGTATAGAAAATTGGTATTGTAAACACACCACGTTAACACGAGGGGTCGCTGACGAACAGCATTAGCCATACGCAAGGTGGCGACTTGACTGAGGGGGGCGCCATTGCCATAATATCCGTCCGTAAGCGTTTAAAATGATGCAGTTATATCAGAAATTCTCCCTTGGTGTCACTTCGAGGCGGAGGCGTCAATATGTGTACGATCGCAGCTCGAATCTTGCCTGTAATATTATCATCACCATTTGCTTCCGAAACACTAAAGACACGCAAATTGTGCGCCTGAAAGCCGGCCCGCTGGATATTTGAAGGACATGATTGGACTGCTGGCTTTTTCCGCGACCCAAGCCCCCGAAAAGCGATAAGCGAACCAGAAGCAAGACAAAAAGTGCTCGTACTGCGGCGAGCCTGTGGACGGCATCCGGCCTCGGTAGGAGGGCTGAGATCGGGGACTCGGCACGTCGTTTCTGGTAAGTAGCCGTACCTTTCCGGGTTTATCCCCCGAGATCGTCTAGAACCACTACACAAGGCTGCCGGGGAGGGGTGAAACTGTCCGCACGCAGACCTAATCCGGCGGAACGACAAACGCATCCCCGTCTGCGTCTATCGGCGGCTCAGCTTCGCCAGGCATTCAGGTCCTTGAGGGAGATATAAACCTTGGTGCCACACGTTTGGAGACGGGCGGCCGGTGTCTCCCAGTACCGTCTGTCAGCGCCAGCCATCTCGAAATACACATTTCCTCCCGATGTTTGGAAAGCTAGTTAAGTTAAAAACAGCCTAGTGACTAGCTAGCTGGTCGGGGATATGACCTCGATGTAGTTTAACCCGTCAGTAAATAACGTAAGGATTAAATGCCTGGGTGGAAAGTGCTGAGTACTGTAAAATTGCAACATTGCCGCTGTTTTGATGACTGATTGAACACCTCGTGATAAAGGCATCCCCCCTTTCTTGGATTCTTAAGTAAGCCTTATACATTTTGTTTTTCCCCCGGTTTTAACGTGGCCGTGGGAAGCCGGATGTTTGGACACCGAGCCGCCCAAAGCAGCCTGACATTGTTCGATCTTTAAAGCAGAGACCTTGAGGGGGGAGAGGTACATTGTACTGGGCCCTGTCCGATCGCGGTTTCGGTGTTTTGACTGGCATTTGTATACAAAAAGAAACGCAACAATCGCCAGTCGCGTCGAAATGAGGAGGCGCGCCGTGGCCCCCGATCGGCACAATGACTGGTAATAGATCGACGTTTACCAGAGCCGGAGGTTTATATCTGGACATTGTCATTCTCCGATATTTCCGGTTTTATTATGAGCGCTCACGCTTAACATGTTCGGTTGTCTCCAGTGGGCTCTACATGATTTAAAACCGTAAAGTATGAAGCATTTGCTTATGATCTTTCATCATGTAAACCCTCATGGTGAAGGTTATTTAAATTACTTAGGCTACTTTTGTATTACAAGCTGAATGAAGTGTATTAAGCACAACAAACTATATATATATATATATTAGTTTTTTTGTGGTTAATACACTTAATTCAGCTGATTGAACACCTCGTGATAAAGGCATCTCCCTTTCTTGGTTGGTTTCTTAACTAAGCCTT
>JAABNX020000070.1:30292702-30307635 GCA_015163995.2 Mormyrus lacerda
CCCTCTCTCTCCCTCTCACCCTCACCCACGCTCCCCCTCTCTCTCTCTCTCTCTCTCTCTCTCTCTCTCTCTCTCTCTCTCTCTCTCTCTCTCTCTCTCCCTCCCTCCTCTGTCTGGCTCCGCCATTGTTGTTGTTCACAGCTTCTGCATTTAAATTGCCAGCCTCACTGTTTTTCTCTGCATTGTTCCCCTTCCGTCATCCATCGCTCACCTGCCCCTCCCACCCCCTGTGCTCACGGCAGGGGCAACGGTGCCCCCTGCTGCCCGTAAAAAGCGACGCTGCCCCCTCCACCACTGCAGAGATCGGCGTATTGACAAACGACCCAGCATAAAATGAAATTAGCTCCTGACATGCAGGAGACCGAGTGAATCGCAGAGACGTGTGGGGCAGAGATAAGACCCCTCCCCCCAGCACTGCCGCAGCCGGGCCTGTTTGGCATCAGCCGGGACAGGAATCTCATTAACTCTCTCCCCCCCCCCTTTTGTGTTCCAGTCGGAAATTGGATTTGGGAAGCTGGAGACGTACATAAAGCTGGACAAACTGGGAGAGGTGAGTGGCCACTGTCGGGACCAGACCCCAGCACAAGCAGATGCTGGACCTGGCTCACATGTACTGACATTAGATAATAACAGGGCAGTCCGTGCTCATTGTGAGTTTGCCCAAGTTACGTCATGCATATGTCATGCCTGACTGGTCTGCCCCCCCAGGGGACCTACGCCACGGTTTTTAAGGGTAGGAGCAAGCTGACCGACAACCTGGTGGCTCTGAAGGAGATCCGCCTGGAGCATGAGGAGGGGGCCCCTTGCACCGCCATCCGGGAGGGTGAGGGCTCGCGTCTCCCTCGCCTCACCCACCATGACCCTTTATCCCACCCCCTGAACTCTCACCTCTTTACCTGTTTGACGGTCTGACCTTTCTCACCCTCAGTGTCGCTCCTGAAGGACCTGAAACACGCCAACATCGTGACGTTACATGACATTGTCCACACAGACAAGTCCCTGACGCTGGTCTTCGAGTACCTGGTAAGAAGATGACCTTCTGCTCTATCTGTCTGTGAACCTGCCTCCCTAATTCTCAGTTTCAGCTTCATCCTACTGGCTCAGCACTGTAAAAAGGCACCGCCTCCCATGACCACTTCCTGTCTTCAATAGCCTTTCTTCCTGTGCAGGACAAGGACCTGAAGCAGTACATGGACGACTGTGGAAACATCATGAGCATGCATAATGTGAAGGTAACCTTCTAGTCCAAGGTAGCTCCATCAGCCCTACAGCCATGTTGGCTTGGTTGTGTGTGTATGTGTGTGTGTGTGTGTGTGTGTGAACTCTGAGAACGCTGTGGGGCTTTCCCAGTCATGTCCAAGATCATCAACGGGATGATGCTGGCTTGTCTGATGACAAATGTTGTCTGTCTCGCAGCAGGAAGCAGGGCTAATCTCGGAAGTGGAGTGGTACTCTGTATTTACATATCATGTATGACGTAAATACTTTGTTTCAATCAAAGTTAAGCCTGTGTTTTTGAAAAGGGCGCGTCCTTTGTGGACCATTGTGTCTCCAGCAGTCAGTCTCATATTGATGGACAAAGCTGAACCATCCGTTTGCTGTCAAGCAGTTCAAAACCCAGCACCAAGAAGCACACCAAGGTTGTTTAGACCACCCAGACAGGCAGCACAGCCAGCGAATACTTTGTGACAAAACCTGTATTTAAGTTTTCAAATACTCTAAACAGCAGTTGGTATTTGTCACAGTACCAACTGAGTATTTAACAATTGACCAATGAAATGTAATTGATAAATCTGTAGAGCTTTTACATTTGTTGAGGAGCAGAATTGAACAACAATACGTGAATGTATTCACGTTTTACGCTAAAGTGTCCATGTTGACACGGGAAGGGGAGTTTCAGAGGAGACGGAGAGGCGGGAGCCCGTTCCCAGGGGCGGCTCGTGTCTGACTTCCATGCAAGCTGGAGCTTCAGCTTTGCCTGCCGGCCTGCCCTGACATGCCTCACTCCTTCGTCCCCAGATCTTCCTGTTCCAGATCCTGCGAGGGTTGGCCTACTGCCACAGGCGGAAGGTGCTGCACCGTGACCTCAAGCCCCAGAACCTACTGATTAATGAGCGTGGGGAGCTTAAGCTGGCTGACTTTGGTGCGTGTCACCCCCCTGAACCCCCCCCCCCCCAACCCACCACTGTGGTATGAGAGCATGGACGTACACACTGACCCAGATGCCTGCCTGTTTTTGTCCAGGTTTAGCCCGGGCCAAGTCTGTGCCCACCAAAACGTACTCCAATGAGGTGGTGACGCTGTGGTACCGGCCCCCGGACGTGCTCCTTGGGTCTTCAGAGTACTCCACGCAGATCGACATGTGGTGAGTGGACTGGGCTGATCAAAAGCCCTGTGCTCATTGGCACCTCCTGCTGGCCGCCTTCCAGCTCCGTCCTGGATGTTTTTCCATGGAAAAGGCATTCACCTATCGGGCATGTTGGGACTTCTCAGTGGTTTACACAGGTTTCCCCCTTAAAATTGATAACAGCACTAGTGTTGAGAGATTTGTGCGCTCTGGGAAATAAATTACCATCAGAATCTGCATACACCACAGGCCTGAGGTGAAGAAGGGTCTGATTAGAGAAACCTCTGTTATATCTGTGTACACAATTTATATTGGTATATTTATATTTTGTTCAGCTGACCCCATATTGGTAAAGAACAGCTGTCTGCATTAAATGCTTTTGTTTTTAGACTTTTTTGTTTTTGTTTTTGAGAAAGTTCTTTTGAGTGGTTTTTTACTGAGTCATTCAGTTACTGAGAATGTGTTTGGAAACCTTAATTTCAAGTTACTGGGAAGCTCCCTTAAAGATTAATATTGGAAACATGTACGTTCACATCTATGTGCCCATTTTCTGCGTCGTGGTCATGTGACCAGCAGTGGTTCTCTGCCGCAGGGGCGTAGGCTGCATTTTCTACGAGATGGCCGCAGGCAGGCCCCTGTTCCCAGGTTCCACGGTGGAGGACGAGCTGCACCTGATTTTCCGGCTGCTGGGTAAGCGAAGCGTCTAGGGGACCAGCTCCACACCACAGCTGCCGACATTCAGTTAAATACACCAGGAGAAATGAGGCTGTCAGACTCAGCTGACAGAATTATAGTGTGTTGGTGATTTCCAGTTGGGCTATAGCTCATTGTCTGTTAATAAATGTTGGTTTTTATCCGTGGAATTCAGCCAATGGCAGTGCCAGCATAGAGTCATCTGCACCCAGTGGGTTAGCTTCATTTTTCAACTTACCCCCGGTGCAAGTTAGAAAAATGTAACATTGACATAAAAATTAACTAGACCAATTTCCCTCTTGGGTTATTTTAAAATGACTGTTTGAATTTGTTATTCTAAATTTAACTATATTTTTTTACTGCAGCTGTGTTTTGGGATTTATTAGAATTCAAGTTAATCCAATTAGTGTTAGTGTCATGGGATAATACCTCATTCTCTGGTGTAGTTTCCATAGTCACAGATATTCAAAAGTGTGATATGTATGGAGCAGAATAGAAAGTCCCCTGTAGCAGAGCATCAGTCCCGACTCGAACGTTTTGGCGGTGCTTGTGAACGACTTCCACAGCGCCCTCTAGTGTCCACCAACGACAAGGAATGTTTTGCTGCCAAATGCAGACAGTTAAGCTTAAAGGAAATTAACAAATTCTTTTTTCTTTTTTTTTTTTTTTTTTTTAAACTTGCAGGGACACCTTCAGAGGACAATTGGCCAGGAATCTCATCAATCGAAGAGTTTAAATCTTACAATTTTCCCAAATACAAACCGCAACCTTTCATCAACCACGCCCCAAGGTTGTGTGCTCGCCGTTGGATGTTGTGTTTGATCACTTATTTCTGCCAGTGTGCCGCGTCTGTTTCGGATTGCACGCCTCGGGTCGCTGCATGTTCTCTGTTGCGGAAAATGAGCTTTTGCTCTTATGGCTGACCTTTGCCCTCAGTGTTCGGGAGCAGCGGTGCGGCCGGAGTATTGTGTGAGACCCCCAGGAATTGTGGGGGTCTTTCCTTCCACAACCAGCCCTCCTGACCCCATTCTCATTAGCTAGCTAAAATGAGCCGCTCTCACTTAGAGATAAGAGACGCAGTACTACGAATTAGCATGCATAATCTGGTGCGCGGCAGCTCTGCGGATATCATCCCCCATTAAGAGTCTCCCTCATGCCGCGTTCGGGTCGCTCGACTCCCATGCCATGGTGGAGAAGAGGATGAGACTGATCTAGAAGTCTGGTTCCAAATTAAACACGATGGTGGCGATATCGCCTTTTAGCATTGTTGCCAGGTCCAGCAAAAATCTCCAGCTCAGAGTCTGCGTAAAATCCGCCCTATGGAAGCTGAAGCTAGCCCAATATTTGAAACCCCTGTATACTCTATCTCAAAGAAATAAACCGGTATTTTGCATGATAATTACATTCAAATGTTCAACATTTTAAATCCACAGCGCACAATGTTGTCACACAGACAGACACACTCTCTTTTCCCATTTGCCAACTTTTGTAAATTTGGCTGGAGTGAAATTTTCTAGATAAGTCTGTACCCACATGCATTTAGATGTAACAGTTTTATCGCCTTGTAAATAGTCTATCGAGTTTGCCCCAACGCTTCGGATGTGCCTAATTTTAGGTTTATAATGGAATATATATTTGCCGTAATATTGCTAGCATGAGTGTAACTGCATGAGGGTCACAGCAGATGCGTGAGATTTGGCAACCCTGCTTTCCATGTGCGTCTGTCTGACTTTCGGTGCACTGCTATTCAGCATTACTCAGCAGTAGGGCCCACTTGCATTCATAATTTTTTTACCCTATAATTCTGCTGCTGCGGAACATTATGAAAGCACCCAAAAAACCCGCAACCTCCTAATATTTACCCGCAACTGTATTTTCAAAATAGCCCAATTGGGCGGGAAAACCGCGGACCTGGCAACTCTGCCATTGAGGCTCATTACCTGTGTTAGTTCACACTGCGGGCAGCAAAGCGACCGGAAGTCATTTATACTGTATGGGAGACGACAAGGAGCTATGAGGCGCCAAACCGTGGAAAAGCCAAGCGAAAAACGCGAGAGCAAACTAACGCATGTACGCGAGAAATGTTGAAAATGCGCGCAAGCGACAGATTTACAGCGCGAGAGATATTGAAAATGCATGCGAACAAAAGTACGCGAGAGATGTTGAAAATGCTCCACAGAGGATGAGTTCTAAAGGACAGCATAAAATTCAAAATAAATATATCTATAAGTAAATGGATACATACTTCAGTGATTAATGAAATGTGCCGTTATTTTGTTATTTCGTGAAAGGTATTATACTTTGTATTCTACCTATAATCCTGAAATCGTATTTTGTAATGTTGTGATTCTCATTAGTCATTATTAAAGATACTTTACATAATAGAAATTAAATTATTCAAATTACATTTCACAATAAAGTTCAACTTTCACACTGACGTATTTCAGAAAGACGGTTTCCCGAACCAGCTTTTTATTTCATAATGTTTCTTTTCAAAATAATGGTAGCATGTTGCAGCGTCGTGAAATGAATTTTAATTAAGCAGAGAGCACGTGCGTGAGACAAATCGGATGGGGACTCGTGTCGCGAAGTAGAAAAACGCAGATCGGGCAGAGTCGTAATAGTAAAGTTCTGCGCATACGCATGTGGCTCGGGTTGTCTTGGTGCGCATGCGTGCGCAAATTGGGTAGGCACCGCAGATCGGGTAACGACAAACGCTATTCTCGCCGACTCGCCCACCATGTGAACCTCCCCCCAAACAACTAAGATTTGACAGCTGTGCACCTGGTCTTGTGCATTTTAAATTCATCTACCTCGTTTCGTAATGTATCCGACAGATCATCTACGACATTAATAATGATATATCAGTCAACATAGGTCGTGATTTTAAGTTTTCTGTGTTTTTGGCTATTCTTAATTGTGACCTCTCTGTGACTATATGTCGGTGCGCTAAAGAACTTAACACTACGTATGTCGCAGAGTTCTCAACTTAATCACCTGGCTGGCCTGAGATTTTACATTTTAGACCAGTCGGCACAACGATTTACCAGATTTTTGTAAACCTTGTAAATGGTGTGCAGGGTCACCAAACTACCACAACACCATTGATGTAGTCAGTTTTACCTTATAATGTAACAATATAGATTTGGCATTAGAAGTCTTGTGTGAGCGTTGAGTCTTCAGTAGTGAGTGTCACGGCAAATGCGTGACAGTTGGGATTACTGATGTAGCGAGACGTTTTTTTTTTGTGGCTGCATGCGCTTTTAGATAGAGTGGACCTCCAATTTCAGTAAAGACGCTCCTCTACTTGTGAACTTCAAACTTTTAGACATACGAATGAAGAGGACTGTAAGTCGAAATTGTTTTCGTTGGGCTCCCGTTTCCTGTCCACAACATCACTTTTTTTTTTCTGCGAGCCAATTCCACCTAGTACGACGTCTGGCCGCTACTCCCCCCGTGCAGCAACGTAGCGTGCGTACTCCCAGCATACTAGTTTTTTGTACTTGAGTATACCCATAAATGATGTTGAAAAACGACTTACGAACATTTCGAGTTACGAACGGCCGTTCAGATTCGTAAGTAGAGAAGCGTTTGTATTACAATATTTACAACGTGCCTTACACGTTGGCAACAGGGACGATACACATTTTTAGTTCTGGGTATGTTTCCCATTCCTTTCGGTACTGCTTATTGTAGTTTCCCCCATGCATGGCATGGTTTATGATTATCATTTTCTCACTGTCTTAACTTCTTCTTTCTATGAGATTGAGAAGATCCCCCAACTCCAGTTAAACACTTCCCCCAAATTATTTGTATAAAAATTAATACCCGCCCTATATACGCTGAACCAGCCAAAAATTTGACTTCCCGCCAAAGGAAATCAAAAGAACCTGCCCGATCTGGCAACAGTGAGCGGCGATCATATGCCGCCGTCCGCGTTTGTAAGCGTGCGTGCGCGTGCACATGTCGCTGTACATCCGGCTAGGCACGCGCACGAGTATGTGCAAAGCTATCGGCTTATCTGCAAATATGCGGTTGTTTGTAGAGGGAGAAATAATATAAATTTAAAATTCATTCTGCGGCATGACATGTTATAATGCTTAACATGTACAGTTTTAACCAGCAGTCTTTCAGTTTGGTCATTTAAGTTTAGGCATTACAACGTTGCCTGTGTCCACTGCTACACACTTCGTGCGTGTTATTGTTCCCCTTTGCATATGCATTCATGTATTTCATTGTTGATAGGTCTGGATCGCAGCTCTTTTATACCATTAATACACGTTACTATTCGCGTAGCTGTACGTGCCCTCGGCCTGTGTATACTAGCGGTATTCTCTCTTTCTCTCTCTCTCTGCCTGCACTCCCGGGAGGAAATCCTGTGGAATGTATGAAACTGCGCTCAGCTTCCTTCCTTCCGCCCGCCATCCCTCGCGACGGCGCCCCTCATCTCTTTCCCTCCCCCTCTCTTTCAGGTTGGACACCGAAGGCATCGACCTCTTGTTAGCGTTTCTGAAAGTGAGTATTGCATATAGTTTTTAACCCGAGGGTGTGGCATGCTTGTACTGTACCAAAATACCTCGTGCATTTTTTCTCTTTTTCAGATATCAGCAAATTTATATAATCTCTCCCCTGCCCTATTTTTTGCATGGCTCGCTGCGATAACATATGTGATACCATAAGCGGCCAGGAGGTGGCGCCGTCAGTCATTAAAAAATGTTTTATTTATTTCTACTCTAATCATGAACATACTACATTTACACATTAAAACCTTAAAAAAAATGTTGTAAAAATGCTTACGATATCTAGTTTTTAAAAGTAGATTATTTTCTTTAGAAATGTTTTTTTGTCTTGGTGATTATCTTTGCACACATACTGACAAAATCACCAGCTTCTCCTTGCAGACAAATCTATCTGATAAATACATTTGAGTTATCGTAGGATTTTGAGTGTAGAAAATATTTCAAACTGATCAAGATTATCCACCCTGTATTTTGTAGTTAAATACTTTTAGCACAATGTTGTTTACCTCTGTAGCTCTATAAATGGAACTTGCAATTTAACTTCGTTTTAGTTTTACAAAGTTTTACAAAACTCCTTGCCTTTTTAAATGTTGAAATGCCAACAGCCAGTTCATAAACCTGTGCGTCTGTCACGCAAGTCATTGTTTTTGTAGCAGTGCATGTGCGTGGCATAGATTGTGCTGAACTGCATCCTGAATGTGGAGGCCCTTAACCTCAGTGCAGCAGACAGGCAGTGCAGAGCTTTTAAAAGGTCAACTGGACTCGCATCTCTGTCTTTGTGCTTCTCCAGTACGAGTCTAAGAAGAGGATTTCAGCCGACGAGTCCATGAAGCAGCCTTACTTTCACAGCCTGGGAATGAGGGTGCATGCGCTGCCGGAGGGTGAGGGTGCTCTGTCACACGCACACAGGCCTAGTGAGCAGAACAGGAAGTGCACAGAGAGCACATGGCGCACAGATAAATGCAATCGGACTCCAGTTTCATGCATGCACACATTCTGGTGCTCCCGCCTGGTAATTGTTGTCCTTGGAGGGTCTTCCCATTGATCCTTTATTCTTAACATACTTTTGTTTTCCTTTTAATAAATTGGACTCAAAAAGGCCAAACGTCTGTTAAACCGTTTGCGTGGGTATGTTTAAGAAATGGTATTTGATTTCTCTGGAATTGGGATCTTTTAAAGCCCTGCAATTTCTCCCACAAACAGGTGCGTCGATATTCACACTGAAGGAGATCCAGCTTCAGAAGGATCCAGGCTATCGGAGCTCCTCTTACCCAGAATCAGGTAAGGGCATCGAGCCGTTCTGTTCAAACGTGGCTGCTATGCCCAGAGCCCAGAGGCCTCTCCTGGGGGTTCCCCTGAGCCTCTGTGGGTGGTGAGGAGCGGCTAAAGTGTGGCAAAATCAAAGCCAGGGCTGAGGCTTGGGTCCGAGTAGTAACTGCGCATGACTGACTCACTTCTGCCCCTATCTGTGCAGGAAACAGCAAGAACAGAAGACAAAGCATGCTCTTCTAGACTGGGACTCTTAACTCCAAATGAAGACATCGATTTCTTCTCATGTATAAACTGACCCACCAGCCCTGGGGGGGAGGGAGGCGGGGAACATGCTTGTGGTCGGCTTCCCCTCTCCCGTGCACGGCCCCCGATCCCAGGGGTTCCCCCACCCCTTGTCCCCACCCCACTGGTGGATCTTTAGCGATCCCAAGTTTTCTTGCAGACCATGTTGACTGAAGAAGATGGACTGTAGGTGTTAATTTATTGGGGATGTCCTTTGCTGCTAAACTACTGTCTGTATTTAACACGCTTGTGTTATCATGTGACCCTGCTCGGTTACCACCCACCCCCATCACACCAGACTGGTCACAAAAATGATTTTGTTGATGGATGTTTTTGCTCTTGTTGCAGTTGTTGTTTTTGAGAATTCAATGGTTCTGGTGTCTTCTACAAAACTCCCGCTGGTTAACCTTGAGTTGTCCTGCATTGCCAGACCTTTAACTGAAATCTTCTGTTGTGTTTATTTTATTTTATTTTTTTTAAAGCTGTTGTTTGATCCCGAAGCAGCTGATATTTTCTTAGATTGAATGCTGCATTCGGGTCCCGGCTCGAGTGCTGTGTTTTCGTTCCAGGCTGTGACAGCATCTCTGCAGATGTCGTTACCGTGGTAATGGTGCTGTGTAGTCACATGACCCCACGCGACTCCACCCTCTACCCCAGTTTACCTTATTGTTACCGAGCATTTCAAGAAGAATCCAACTGGATGGGATGCAATCCGCTGTCACAGGACTGTACTCCCCCCATGACCCACTCGTCTGCGAGGGGCATAGCAGTTGCAGAAGGAACCAGGCTGGTGGCGGCTGGCCGCCGCCATGTTGAACCGCTGTTTGATGCACGCCACACCCTGTGTTGCTATGGAAACGGCTTAAACACTGGATCATTTCGAATGAACAGACGTTGGGTTGCCACTTCTCTGGCCATGAGCCCCGACGGACGGATGGACTGCCTGCCTGCCGACTTTCTTCCCGCACGGCTTTGGACAGCTGGCTGGCCATGCCCCCGTGTCTAGGGGGCGCCCCATGCCTCATCTCTGCTACTGTGCTCGTCCGCTTCTCTCTCGTGCACCTAGCTTTGTATATTCAGTTGTGTTAGCCTCTCTTCTGCAGTCTAGTTTAGCGGATCTTCAGTACCTGTAAATCTGTTTCTGTATCCAGATGGTTGGTCTGGTTAGCTGGTCATCAGGGGAGTATTTAAAAAAAAAAAAAAAAAAAAAAAAATATACCAGTAGTCACTGTACTAGACTTCAGGGCCGTGAACATCCAACTTACAGAAAACGTTGTAGGTTATTTAACAGTGTTAAAAAAGGCATTTTGTATGTTACATTTTAACTTTATTTGTGAATAATTGTGTAACTGTGGCATGTTGGGGGGGGGGCATGATTTTTTTTTCTTTTATTTTTACAGAGAAGAAAAATGAATAATATGGAAAATATGGTGTAACAGTTTGCATTGGACCACTATTTTGCCCACCCCCATGGAGAATGCAAATGGAGAAGAAAGAAGAAAAATTTCAGATTGAAATTTTACATTTAACAGATCGTTGTGTTGCTTTCGACTGCCAGTAATATATTAATATTGTTGTACTTTTGTTTTCCCCGAGTGAGTGGTTTGATTTGATTTTTTTTTATTTTTTTTTTTTACCTTTTTTGGTGTTTCACAGGCAGAAGTCAACAGCGCATGGACCACTTAAATTTTTTTGTGTGTGTTATGTAAGTTCTGCCCCACCTGGATCTGAGTCTCACAGTGAACAGCTTTGACCGTTTAACACTTTTTACTGGAGTTATTTATTTCTCATAACTATTGAAGTAAATTTAGTCCGTTTCATACAGATTTCTGCGGTGTTCGGTTAATTTTATAATCACCATCTGAAAGTTGTCATGGTAAAGTTGTAGGATGTCTAACATGAGGGCTTCAGATTCACTGTGTAGCATAAGAAGGTTAAGGGTGTTTGGTAAAGCGGCAGTCTGTGTGAAGATGGCAGCTCACAGCAATGGTCAGGCTTTCCTATATGGGGCGAGGGAATACACCAGCTTCAATCTCATATTTCAAAGAACGGATCAGATTTTGCGTGTGTGATGTGTGTGTGTGTTATATATAGACCAATGATTCTCAACCTGCGGCCCGCGGTCCGCATGCGGCCCGTCATAGATGCAAATGCGGCCCGCGATGCTGACCACGTAAAAAAAAATTAAATTAAAAATAAAATAATAATAAATGTATCCCATTAATGGTAAGTAGAATTATACTCTCAAATGATAATAATACATCTAATTGTAATAATTTAAGATGCATAATATCTGGTTATTGAGCGTTGATGACGTCATATGTAAATAATATGCGGCCCGTGAGACTTGAACTTAGAAATAGTGCAGCCCACTGCAAAAAAAGGTTGAGAACCACTGAGATAGATTGTTTCATTGCTTTAATGAAACCTGGCAGCAAGTAACATTGGTGGAGGAGCTGGTCATGTGACCATTAATATTTACTGGTTTAGGGTTCAGAAGTTGCTCTGCTACCGGACCTGTGTAGAGATACATAACCCGATTGCTTCAGCATAAATATTCCCGTATATGAAGAGGGAGTGTGAAGAGGCTGCAGAGGTAAAACCCACACAGGCCGACAGCACCTTTACAGGAGGCTGCAGAGGTAAGACCCGCACAGGCCGACAGCACCTTTACAGGAGGCTGCAGAGGTAAAACCCGCACAGGCCGACAGCACCTTTACAGGAGGCTGTAGAGGTAAGTTACAGGCTGTCTTCTACAAACACTTGGCCACCATCTTGAAGGAAGCCATGTGAGACAGCTGTCAGGAGTTGAAGGCCTACAGTCACCAGGTGCGCTCTGGAATTTCACTGATCCAGGACCAGCGTTGTGTGGTCATGAGGGAGAGAGATGTGCAAAGGCAGGAAGGGATGGATGGATGGATGAACCTGGCCAAGAATGTTGTGTGGAGCAGTGTCGAGGTCCACTGGAGAGCCTTCTTGTATAGGTTTAAGAGTTTGAGGGGAATTTTAACTTCTCCATAACATTTAGAAGATTTGGGCTCTCAATGTTTCAAATTCAAATCCAGTAACACTGCAAACCTTGAGATCCAGGGTTTCTTCGCAGGTTAAAAAGTTCAGTCCAATATATCAACTTCCTATTTTGATGAGCAACATTGTCATTTTTGGTTTTCATCATCATCACTAAAAGCTGTGCAGCTCTTGACATCAGCTTCTGACGTACACAACCTGAAGCCGTTAGATCCCTAACAGGCTGCTTAGAACTAAGAGCAGAAACCCAACACTGAATAATAAGTTCAAATTCTAGTTTTAATGGAGCTGGAGGTGAGTAAAAGAGAACCTTTTAATCTGCAGTTGACCTGGTCCTTTCAGGGTTTGGCCTTCCACAGTCAGTAGTCCTCATGCTGGGGGCTTTGGAACCCTGTCTTGTAATTAAGCTGACCCGTTGTGTTCCTTCCCAAGGAGAACTACATCCAGGAACTTTCAATCAATCAGTAAAACTTTATTATATGCAGGAGACATTTGGAATCATTAATCTTTTTTGTAGTAACAATAGGCCTTGTGGTTATTCCCCCCGTCATTTGCTTTCTTCAGATTTTGCTTTATATTTTGAGAAAGAAAATTTGGGAAAAAATAACACAATTTTATGAAAAAATTACATTAACCTTCATCAAGCCAGACTTGCTTTTCTTTATTTAATTTCTATATTCCCATCTTGGGGAGGGGGCAGAGGTGGCAATTTCAGGTCCAGAAAGTAAAAATCCAGACCACGATTTACTTTCAACCAACCAGTTGAGCATAAAGAATCACAGTCACAAAGTACTCAACTGGTTGATTGAAAGTATATCATGGTCTGGATTTTTACTTTCTGGACCAGAAATTGCCACCTCTGGGGGGGTGTTAAAACACTGCACAGAGTGAGGTTGACAGAAAGATGTTTAAAGGCATAATCTCAGCCTCTTCATTCCATTAAAATACTTCTTAGTTGAAGCAGCCACAGTTTTCAGTGTTTTTCATACTTGTATACATAAGTATGCAAAATGGCTTGTGTTTTTTTTTTATATAAAAAAAAACATTCAATAATGAATACAGAAGTATACTATAGCATTCAATGCTTTGTGTTTATTTAAAGGCATAGTCCCTAGACTCTTAAAAAGCACAAAATATAAAATTAATATGAGAATACACTTGTATCAATTCCTTTATGAAAAAATAATTAAAAGCTATTACAAAGCCTTTTTAATGTACTGGAATTTCGTCTTTGAAAGAAGGTTTTTTTTTTTTTTGTTTTCCCATAAAGCTAGAAATAATACATTTACATAATCCTTACAATGGGAAGGCACAGCTGGCACTAACGTAAAGCACAGTGCAGATGATACAATACAGTTTATTACAATACAATACAAAACGTCAACGACAGAAACCAGATTCACAGCCTCCAATGGAAATTAAAAATATTTCTCTTTAAATCAGACATGGAAAACAGCAACAATTTCACCCCTTTCTTGCTAATGTCTTAACACACGTGATGCACCGAGCACGTTAAAATACTGATTATGTGTCTTTGGAAACATTGGCGCCCTGTTTAGAAAGTGTCTGCATCTGGAACCCAGAGTCACCCAATCAGGTCACACTCCAGGCAGTTTTGGTCCAGTCACACTCGATAGCGTTGAGCTTGGTAGTCTTTGGCTCTTGGGCTTCGAGGCCTCACGCGGGATCGGCCAGGCCAGGGATGGGCTGCTTTGACCCGGAGGCAGGATACACAGCAGCGTGACCAAGGGCACACGCGTGAGTACCAGTTGGGCCCGTGAGCTTGGAAACCCGAAACCGCTAATGGGTAGGGTGTGTGTGTGCACGTGCATGTGTGTGTATGTGTGCGTGGAGGGTGGGGCATATGTTTGAAGGTATTTTATTGGCTAAAAGCAAAACACAAAAGTTTATAAAAAAAAAAAAAAAATTGTAAAGAAGAAAAGGATTTTTTGTACATGGTTTCACTGTGAATGTGCAAAACCAAAAAAAAAAACAAAAAAAACCTAGAATGCTATCCACCTGGACGGCCATGATGATGATGATGATGATGATGATGACGACAGTAACGGCGGCAGAGAGTGGGGGCTGGAGCCTGTCCGTTAGCTGCAGAGCAGAATCAGGACTTCTGGGCACTAGAAGAAAGCAGCAGGGGGGAGGAGGCCCCATCCAGGCTGGGCAGGGGCACTGGTATGTGCCCGTTGAGCAGGGTGGGGAACTGCGAGCACACAAGACACTTGGTGAGAAGGCTGAGAGTGGCACTGTTCTGTGTGTATTTAAGGGATCGTGTGTAAACTGCTTGTTTATTAAGCTCCAAAAACACACTCAATGAAAGCAAGTGAGTGCATTTAAGGGACCATATGTAACCTGCTTGTTTATTAAGCTCTAAAGACACAAAACAGATAATATATAATCTGTACAAATGTCTTTACTGGCGCTGGGTGATTTCCGGTAGAGGATGATGCAAAAGGTACGTGGACGGAAGTTTGTACACCAACTTCCCGCCTAAAGACAACCCAGTTAAAGAGGCAGTTGTTAAATTAGAACTAATTCCTGTCATGTGTTGTCATAATCCAAATGAGTAATACCATTGCATAGATGTCACACAATAATTAAAATTCTGTTATTTCACATGAGGAGTCCAGGAACGGCCTGTGGATTGAGTCTGCAGAAATTTCTATTTGGCATGAAGCAGTGTATAACGTGAACATGCAGAGCGCCAGGTGGGGCCACTGACCAGACCAGACCACCCCTCCATGACCCCACAACCCCCCACCCCCCCAACCATCATCCAG
>JAABNX020000070.1:30308352-30323061 GCA_015163995.2 Mormyrus lacerda
AGGCGGTCATGTGGCCAGCTGGAGCAGGGTGACTAACTTCACTGACCTTTTGGACGCTCGGCCGCTGCGTGGGCCGCGGATCGGTTCTCCCCTCCAAGCCCCCACCCACACAGAGTGCGCCGTTCCACGCTAGCCCCCCTGGATTGCTGCTGGGCCCCGGCCGCGATACGGCAGCGGGCAGCTACTATTGTTCTCGTATGGGAGGGGCTGCCAGCAAGTGCACAGGAACAGGATCTAGCTTTGGTCACCATGGCGACAGTACGAACTTCCTGTTGTCCTTTCCTCATGCCTTTTTTTTTTTTTTATATCCTCACTGGGGCTCCAGAAAGCAGGGAAGTGGGCCGTTCTGGTCAAGGACGGCCGTGCGTAAATGAGGCCCAGCTTGCTGACCTACAGGCTTCCCCTGCGCTCAGGCAGGAAGGATGCCCAGGTTGACCCCCCCCCCATCAATTGTCATGCCTGACTGCTGAGGCCGCACTTAGCTAGGAGGTGGGGACAGAGTGGTGAGTTTGCTGTCCTGTCTTTTATTCAGTACAACACGACCAATATAACCTGTCCTATTACCTGAGTGTGACTCAGAGCATAACCTTGGTTACCTCTCTAATTGCCCCCCAACTCCCTCCCCCCCATTTTCTATTCTCCCTGACCCTTTCTCTCCCAGATCTACACTTCTGTCCAGCTCCTGATCCAAGTCTCAGTCACCTGGCGATCCTACCTGGAACAGGGAGCTGTGGCCCTGCAGCCGGGCAGGACTCAGGGGGGCCACGGGGCTCAGGCTGCTCCAGAAGTGAATGCTGGACAGCAAAGGGCTGGGAGCCAGCAGAAGCCCTGAGGGAGTCTGCAGATACAGCACAGGAGGGTCAGGGTCAGGGGCTTCAAATCAAGATGCCACTCAGCATGCGAGCAGGAAACTCACTTCATGTCACATGGTTTCTATGGAAATACCTGCATTCTGCCTTATACACGTGTGCTATTCATACTCATTGGGTAAAAGGCTGTGAGTGCTGGAGTAACTAAAGACCCACACCTTGCTACTGCACATTTAAATATTTTATCCGGTTTATATAGCTTATGCACAGATTGTTAATTACATATTGCTCTGGGTGGGAGTTTTAGCTAAGATAGATAAGAAAGATTATGGTAGAAGTTTAAATGCCTGTAATTAGACATAGATTTATCAAAAAGTGTGTAACTCTCCAATCACTCTTATCAGATAGTTTCAAATTTGAAGATAAAAGATACAATGGTAACACTTTTTCAGTCCTGAAGTACAAATTATGAACAAATCATGAACAAATATAGCTACTTCAGATAAAAGATGCATCACGATTCATTAATAATGAACAAATATGAGGTCAGTATTTCAGTTACTTGTTCCTTGAGTAATTCAGTTTACAGAATTAACCAACATAGCAACAAATACAGAAACTGCTTGAGATAAAACTTGCATCATGATTCATTAGTAATGAATTAACATGTGATCAGTATGTAACAGCTTGTGGTTAATTAATACATAAGTAATAGTATAATAATATATAATTTGTGCCCCACAAATTAAAAAAAAGTGTTACCAATAAAATTACTACCGTCGGACATCTGAGCAACCACAGCTGTCACTCGCATTAAGTTTACAGTTTGCATGAGAGTGAATTTTCTCTTTTCCGTAAATGAGTTTAAAGGAGGTTTCTCCTTATTGTGTTTAAGAGAAAGATTTCCACAAAAATGAAGTGTTTAAGAGAGAAGTGTCTCCTTATTTTCAGTGCGTTTGGTAGGTTTCACCTTCTGGTGATTATGACTGAAGGTGAGACTTTTTTCCCTTTAGTCAGTATCCATCACCGTTTGGCTGCAGGAACAGTGTAAGAGACAAGCCGCTTGCAGATTTGAATGAACCCCTTAACGGTCAAGACATTGAAGGCCCCGCCCCCCTGAGGCCAGGGCGGAGCAAATGAAATCAATGTCTGACCCCCCCTGCCCTCCCCCAGACCTGCCACCTAAATGAAGTACTGTTGTGTTGCTGTGAGACTCGGCGTGGCGTTCATGATTTGCCGGATTAAGCACAGATGGTTTCGTTTATGGATTTTCCTCTCTTATCCCCTATCTGGGGGGATTTTGAAGCCCCCTACATTTTCCTTTTAAACTCAGGTTGCCTTCTCCTATACAATCTAAGCCCTGGTGACGTAAATACGAACACATATAAGATTTCAGCCGCATGCGTTCTGTTTCAGACGATCTTCCCAGCAGTATTCATATATGTATTCATTATGAACATTGTGGGAACCATTGAACATGTGTTACTACTGTATTGCATGAACACTGCGATACATTAATTAACAACTTGTTTTAAGGTATCACATCGGTACAAAATGTTGACGTTAGCAGTTAAGATCGACATGACTGTGTCTTAGAGAAAGGGTGCACAGCCCTCGATAGTCTTTGTCAGGTTTCAGTCTGTTTGCCTGCTGCTATTCACCTCCAAGTTGATATTCTTTAGGCATGATTGGAGTGCTGGTTAAGAAATTGTACCTGGCCATCGCACAGCCAATCAAACGGCAGGTCAACCTTTGAAATGGATGGGAATTCTAAGCTTATGATTGGTTCATGGGTCAGATGAGTTCTGATTTTCAAAGCAAGTAACAGCAGGGCCTGTATCGCAAAGCTGGATTTCTAACTTCGCCGGATAACTTGTTGGATTTAAGCCTATCTGGGCTAAATCCAATTCAGTCCAATCCAATCCAGTTTAATTCAATTTTATTTGTACAGCATATTTTCTCAAAGCGCTTTACATTACCCCAGCCCATAGCCCCCAGTGAGGAAGCCAGAGGTGACAGTGGCAAGGAAAAACTCCCTAGAAGGAAGAAACCTTGGGAGAGACCAGACTCAAAGGGGGAGCCCATCCTCTAGGGGCTAGCAGAGGAAGTCAAATGAACAATGAAAGTGTAATGTAAGTGAACAAAAATAAAGCCCATTTAAACTGGGGTACCTTAAATCCGACAAATTATCTTGCTAAGCAAGAAACCCAGCTTCTGGATACCAGCCGGAGAGAGCTAACATTATGCTACTACGATTAGCTATGCTATTGACGGTTAGGATAGGCGGGTTTCTATTTTTCAGTTGTCTTTATCCAAGAGTTCATCTGAACCATGTATCCAGTGCAGGGTAGGCATAATATTTACAGAAATATTTTGATTCTTCATCATAGACAGCTATTAAAAAGCGGCAGTGTTAAGGACTGAGCGGAGCACAGAGCCATGTGCACAGTAGTCATCCTGACGCGGGGGTGCACCGTCGACACCCACCTGTGCAGTGAAGAAGGCAGGGGTCAGGGACCCTGACGGAAGTGCTGGGCTGTTGAGGGCAATGGATCCGATGTCACTTCCTGACAGTAACAGGGAGGGGGCTGAGATCTCCAAGCCCTTGGGCTTCTTGGTTTTGGGCGGGAGTCCGTTGCTGCCGCTCCTCTTCTCAGCGGGCTGGGTGCCGCGCTCTCTGTGACCGGCTGACAGGTTGAGGGGTTGGGCTCCCTGCTCCAGGTCGTCCATCTCCACCTTGGGGCTCCGCCCCTTCCCGGGCAGGAAGCCAGGGCTGGGGGAGGGGGAGGGTGAGCGAGAAGCGGGCAACCGGGGGGAGCCAGGGAGGCTGGGTGAGAAGAAGGCCTCTCCAGGAGAGGAAGAGGAGGAAGAGGAGGAGGAGGGGCGGGGCGGGGAGGGAGGTTGCGACACAGCTGAGGGGGCCCCTCCCTTCTCGGAGCGGTTGGGCACAAAGCGGATGACGGTCCGCGCCTCCTGAGGGCGCTCCGCCCGTGGCTCCACCTTGACAGCTCGCAGCACTGGCGGCTGGTTGTGCAGGGAGCTGATCGTGAAGGACGAGTACAAGCCCGAGTGGAGGTATTCGCTCCGGCAGGCAGCGGCAGTGCCGCGCAGGCCTGACAGCGCCACCTTAGGGGGGTCCTCCTCGCTGTCAGCCCCCAGCAACTCCGCCTCCTGAAGAATGGCCCCGCCCCCATCACGGCCCATCTCCACTGTCTGTGGGTCCATCTTCAGAATCTCCGGGAAAGACACAAACTTGTACACAAACTTCTGGCCAATCACCTTCTTGATGATGTTCTGGGAACATGAGGAGTAGCGTGAATTAGTGAAAGAGGTTTTAATATTTCCCTAGAACTACAATTCCATTTAATCACCAAATTCTTCCAAATGTATCCTTTATGTGACACAATATTCCCCTCTATTTCTGTGTTGTGAAGGTGGGACTGATAAAGGTTTAACAGCAGAAGTTTCTGGGTCCTCCGTTAATGTCAGAGGGACATCTGTACCTGTAAACCCATGAGTACACACCTCCACTGAGTATCATGGGACAAAAGTGTGGCATTATGGGGCCACTTGATTAGTACGATAAAACCAGAACTTTTACTAGACTGAGAAAATTGTACTGACCTGTTTGGCCTCATTGTTCTTTATCCTGACCGCTCAAAGTGGTTAGTTTAATTTAATGCACTTTCACTTTTGTCCCATCCTACTTGTTTTTCCAGTCTAACGTACTGTTGAGCTAATCAAATAAGCGTAACAGCCATCTGTGTTTATCAACGCCCTGTACGACAACAAGCATGTAACGATTCACTGATTATGCAACAGCTCCTCACAGTGAATCTCCCTGCAGTGGCTTGTACACAGACTACACACTGACTCACCATATCATCGGTGATACATGATTCATGCCATAATGGATATATTGACTCTACGGATCATACTTAATATGCTGACTCCCTGTGTCTCTGTATAGTAGCTCAGAGTCACCTTGACATAGTTCAAACTCTGACTCTCTGTATGTTAGCTTAGACTCACCTGGTCATGCATTGACTCTCTGTATTGCAGCTTATTTTCCCCCCATCAGCTCATATATCGACTCTCCGTATTTGCAGATCAAATTCATCGTGTTATAGTTTACACAGTGACTCTCTAAACTGCATCTCAGACTCACCTGGTCATGCACTGACTCTCAATATCGCAGCTCAGACTCACCTTGTCATAGTAGTAGCGCAGGGCGCGGCTCAGCTTGTCGTAGTTCATGTTGGTCTTGTTCTTGCGCAGGCCCCACAGCTTGGCCACCTCCTCAGACTTAAGCAGCTTGAACTCACCATCGTTGGAGGTCCAACAGATCAAATGCTTGTGATTCTGGTCCAGAAGCAGCTGCAGCAGGAACTGCCACAGTGTGATCGCGCTTTCCATCCCTAGGACAAACGAGATGCAGCCGTACCTATGAAACCGTCTTCAAGACGACCGTCGTCACATATATGACACTGCCATTGAACCAGCGTCAATGCAGGCACGAGACAAGGGACACGATCGATATTACAATAATCGCCATAGTGCGAAAGTAAAAACACCTATCTGGGTCTCCAGCTATGCCATAGAACATTTCAAGAATCTTACAGCTGAACACAGCATTCCTGCCATCAGTAATTATTACCTCTGCTCTAAGTACCCCAAAGTTTCTATCTATGAATTCAAAACATGGCGTGCAGCAAGAACATGGCTGAATTAGGAACAGGAAGAAAAGGAGACGAGCCAGATGAGGTACAGATGCCATGGACTCCCTTGGGCTGTTTGCGGAAGTCACTCCAGACCCAAACCAGCTCCATAAGCCCATTATGATTCGGATTGTGAGGTGGTTAGGAGTGGAGCAGCTACAAGCACAAGATGCACACGAGGAGCAATGAGAGAGGCAGCAGACCCACCCAGAGGTCAGAGACGGGCGCAGTAGCTGGAGGAGCCTCTGGCCCGGTGTCTGGGCTGGAAGCATGAACACTGCGAGGCTTTGAACTGAACTTCACATGAGAAAACTGGCACAGGAATCCGCTTCTCCTTCAGGATCCAGTAGACATTACTGCGCCTTTCCTGTTCTGCTACATGTTAAGCAAGGCCTGTAAAAAGCCCGTGTCAGACATCCAGTACGGCCTGTGGTTGTGCCAAGACCTTAATTAGCTTGTTCGGGAGGTTTAGGGGCTGATGTCATTGGGGCTTCAGGAGGAAGGGGCTGTTGGTGGTGACTCATGGCAACTTTTCCTTTTAGCCTAAAAGTTTTTTTTTTTTCCAAAAAGTGGCTAGAACAACAAAATACCGATGCAGGTTTACATTTATCAGGTCGGCTCCCTAAACTAAACTGTAGATCTTACTGACGCAATGACAAAATGCATCAGATCCGAGGCCTCGTAAAATTAACTTCTAATTACCCTATTGGATGACAGTAGGAAATGATATGTGGAAGAGGAAGGTCTCCCCAGGAGAGCCGGAGCAGGAGGGGCAGGTTGGGAAGGAAGGCCCATAGCCCAGATCACATGAGCCCAAAATGCTGACAAAGCCAATCAACTGGGATTCTATTCCCTGGCCCCAACATATACCTTTGGCTAGGTTGTCAAACGCCTGCTAGTTACTGGTTATCACGGCTGTGTGTCATGTTAATCTGCCAGTCAGCTTGTAGCCAGCCCACCCATACACCCATTGCAGATTAGCAGCATGGAAAAGAGGGAAGGGCTGGCCGAGCTGGGCCTTGGGGGGAGGGGGGGGTCGCACTATATCTCCCGTTAAGCACAGAGCCGCGGATGCCGAAACCAAAAAAGCCGCAACCAAGATGGAAATGAGGGGATCACACTGAGCCACTTCCTTGCCCATAGTCTTACCGAGCAGCCTGTCTGCTGCTGTATTTTTGGATACAGAGCCGTAAGTAGCGTGGCTGTATTGATTCAAGCACTCCGGTCATCTGGAGTAAAGAGCATCCATTTGTTGCAATCATGCAGGGATCTGGCAGGGTCGCGCACTCCAATTTGCCCCTGCCCCAAGCCCTGCGTTCACCTGCCCTGGGCCAGACCAATGTGCTCGGGGGGGGGGCAATCTCTGCGTGACAGTAACCGCCACCCCCCCCCATGCCCCAGCCACGACTGACCAAAACATATCAAGAAGAGTGTCTGTTTTTCAAGTGGCTGTACAAACGGAGGTATGACTCTAATTCACATAGAGTCCTCTATTATTCGAAATGCCATTGTTGGAAAATTCCTAGTTCCTGTCCTTAAAATCAGGGTGACGACCATGTATCTGCATAAAAACAGGCTTATTTACCATGACTGTAGCACACAAACACACAAACCCACAGTAATATGACATATTTATCTGCTTTTTATTATTATTTGTAAGGCAGCCTAGCTTCAGTGCCCTCCTCAGGCGTGTGATGTCAGGGTCCCACCCAACAACAGAACCTGCTCCTGCTCTCTGATGGGTTTTAATCATGCTCACAAAACAAGTCAGACAGCAGACAGCCCAATGAGCGAGGAAGGGAAAAACCACGTTTAGGCAAATGACTACCCACAATGCCCCGCTGTCATCACATTTACCTTCACTGCCTTATAACATTCCAGAGGTGTGTGCAGACTGTTTCAAAGAACAAAGCAGTCATTCAGGTATCAATTAAATGATTTCATATGTGTTATTAACACAACTAATTAAGTTGTTTATATCATTTCCTGGTTCTAAACGGAAACTTCTAGGCAAATACGTTGTACAGGAAGAAGAAAGTCAACTTGGTTTATTAATAGAAATGCAAAATTTCAGAATTACTTGAAAGATGCTGAAATTGTTTACAACCAAACAGAACGGCATTTCTCTTTTGAGGAGAGATTAACAGGGTGTTGCTAGGTCTCCAGCAAAGCGGTGACTCAGATTGTTGGGGGGGGGGGGGGCTAGATCCTCGTTCGGCACTGCTTCTCCACTAACGGAACCGGAAGCTGAAGCTACAGCTGGAGGAGCCTTACTTGCAAAACATTTTGTGAGAGCAAAGTTAAAAAAAAATTACTATTTATCAGGAAAAAGCAATATCAGCCATGTAAACATCAGATCACGAAGCTGAGCTACACAGAGATATACGGTAGGTATTATCATTATCATGATCCCACAGCCTAGTTTTGGATGGATGGATGGATGGATGGATGGATGGATGATTATTCTCATGTTATGGTGTGATAGCACTGTGACCTCACACCCCCAGGACTACGGTTGTGTGTTACTATTATTCTGGACCCACGGCCTACTTGGGGCACTCGGCTGGTGTCTCATATTCTCCTCCTATTCATGTGTGTCTCCTTCAGGAACCCTGCTTTTCCTTCGCAGTCCACGGATGTGATGTGAATTCGAGGACTCCATATTGCCTGAATGTGTGTGTGTTCGCGTGCGCGTGCCCTGCGACGCACTGGCATCCTGTCCTGTGCGTGTGCCCTGCTCTAGATTATTAGCCGCTTGGAATATTTTACCCAAAGCAACTTATATAACTTACAATTTAACCCAGTTACTGACCAATTAAGGTAGTTTGCTCAAGAACAGCCCAGCATGACTTTTGGGATGTTACCCAAGAAGCTTTTAGCCCCATAACCCGTCCACCCTCTGATGTCAGAGCGGTGTAAACGTGAGGCAGACTGCCGGGAGGCCCTGCTCGAACCCCTGCTCCTCCGGGGCCCAGAGGGAGAAAAGGGGGGGGGGGGGATCAGGCACCCTGCCAGCGTGTCAGTAGCAGGAGGGGGTGGCATAGGGAGGGGGGTGATTCCTTAAAGAAATATGCTGCGGTCCAGCAGCCCCCACTTCTACAGGAAACAGAGGGGGCCAAATGCAAACCCACATCTGGGGGGGGGGTGGCCCTGTCGCCTGTGCCGATAGGGCCAAAGCAGGCCCCGGATGTTGTGGTTTCAGGCAATATATCGCACTGTCCACCATCACACCGAATTCACCCAACTCCCTGCACCCCGGCCCACTTCTGTGACGAAATAAATCACAGAAGCAGCCGTGCACACTGGCCTGTGCCGCGGCGGGCGCCGCCCCCGCCCCATCAGGATCCGTTTACTCAGCTGACGACTCGCTGCCTTCTCCTTTTCTCTTCCCCTCCCCCTAGTGGTGGGGGGAGGAGAGGGCGGGGGGGCTGGTTGGCCGCCGGTCAAACAGACAGTCCCCTTGAGTGCTCAAAGCAGAAATCTGCAGTACCTGCTCTGACTGACTGGTTTAGTGCAGCTGTCGAGTGCTTTGGGGGGTTACGGGGGCGAGTTCAGTGGGTCCGCCTGTCGGACCGGTACCAGACCAGAAGGTCTTTCCCGAGCAGCCACAGAGGTGGGTCTGACGGCGGCTTAGCGCCGCCCCGCCTGGGCTGGAGGCGGCGGCCGAGATGGTTTACGGCCTCTGGATCCCCCATCCATTTCGGGAAAAGGGCTCGTCACGCTCTGGAATTTATGCGGCGTCTATCTCACTCCGCCAGCCTCGACCTCAACAGGCCCAAGGAGGACGACACTGGGCCTGTTTACTCTGACGCACCGAGTAAAAATAGCAGCAAGGCCTAAAATTACACTAATGAACTCTCTTCAATCAAGACATCTGTGGCGCTACAGAATGACGCTCAATTAAATATAGACATTTAGTCACTGATTTAAGCCACTTTCATTCTGTAGCTGGGACAAATACACATTAATACAGCTGGATACGTCACTGGAATGATACAGGTTGTCATCACACCAGTGTACAAGACCAGGAATCCTTAGAGCATTAATACCAGCGTACGGTGAGCTACGCTACCTGGTAATACGACAGCAGTAAGCTGACCAGCACTGACCGTGGTTAGTCATGAACGATCTACACATGCGAGATGTTTGATCAAAGCCTGGTATGGAGTATGTTGGTACTCTTGATGTTACCCCTGTGACTCACTTAAATATTGTTTTTAGGAGGCATCTCTGCCCCACAGTATCAATGGCCTATTAAACCCTATTAAAGCTTCTACTGAAGACGGGAGGGACTCCAATCACTTGACCCCAAAACGCAGAGTCGTGAGTCAAGTCTGTGCTGGCTTCACATGGAAAGCCGATCGCAGATGCTCATAATGAACTCTGAAACCCCCTTTTATCACACCTTCCGTTCCTGGTGAAAAACAAACTGTGACTTGACCACTTCCCACCCAGGGGCAGGGGAGGGTGAGGGACGCAGGTCCGCACACCAGTGAGTCGCAGTTGTGCTTGTCTGTGGGACTGAGAAAATGCAGTGAAGAGAACTTCCACACAGTTCCTGGGGAGCTCAGAGACCCCAGTAAAACCAGTGTCCAGCATTTGGTGTTCTCCATCTCCCACTCCATCCTATAAGTGTGGGACTGATTTAAAAAAGCTCCCGTCCACTCTAACGGCAACCTGCCACTCCCTCGGTCCACCTCACAGAGCCCTCCTCACCCATCATGTACTGCTTCCCAAAACTTCAGGGAATAAGCACAAAAGTCAGAGTGGAACAAGGTTTTTTTTCCACCAGAAGCAAAATAAACCATTTCCTGCCAAAGCATCCTCTGAGTTTCCATCTGCATTCAAAAACTATAAAACTGTCTAAATCAGGACTTCCTCCAATTCTGATCTGAAGTACGTCTTCCTGAGAAAGGCGATCGCAGATTGAAAGGTGGGAATTCCTGCCAGGGGTCCAGATCGGAAGCCCCGGATGCTGCAGGGCTCCTCCAAACGGACAGCTTCCTTTGCCATTTTTCAGCCTCTGTTGACATCGACAACAAAACATCCCTTTTCCTTAGCTTTTCCTCAAATGCGTCTAAAGGAGCCATTATGTTTCTAAGGGTCTTGGGAATGTGTCACCATGTGACCAAATGAATATTAAAATGTCACGTTTGGATATGAGCTTTAATACACTTCTACATATAATGCAAACATCAAAGCTAAACTGTACCCAGATTGATTGGGAAATCTGAGGAAAACTAATTATATAATGGTGCACTTCTTAGGCACAAAATGCACAATAATGAGGGTTTACAATAACTACATTAAAGCACAGCTGTGCTTAGCCCACTGACAGTCCGCAACAATCTCTTAACAGAGAAGGTGTGCTGGGCTGTGATAGGGCAGCTGGAACTAAACGCAGTGCACGGCAGGTCTGTCAGAGTGTGGCAAGTTTCGCTGTAAGGTTCACTGCGAAACACACAATCAAACACCCACTTAGACTGGGAATACCCAGAGTTGCTCGATTCGCCTTCTCTGCGTATATTTAGGCTCCGTTTCCTCTGGTGCAATTTGATCCTGGAGAATAATGAGTCATTGTTTGCGGCAGACAGAGAGAGTCCTCAAAGTCCACCGTTGGTGGCTTTTTTTCAGCCCCTAGGAGCGATCTTCACATTTTGCATGCTCAATGAGCCCCGTGACTCCCAGGGGCTGACTCCCAGGGGCTGCCCCCAACATGAAGGACTCCCCGGCACAAATGGAACGCCACGGTCCGGAGACACAGGCTGCAGATGGTGAGGCGGAGCTATGTGAAGTGGATCATAGGCCTGGTGCGGTGCAGAAATGAACCAGCACAGAACCGATTTCAATCCAAATATAGGACACACCGTCCTAACCAATGGTATCCTCCCATAAAATTCCACATCTAACTGGAACCCTTGCTACTGGGCTTGTGTGCAGCTCCTCCGGTGCCTGTAGATGCTCACTGATGCTCGCATTTTATATTATCAAAATATGTAAATATGTGTCTGACCTAGGATGTGCATGAAAATCTGAGGAACTATCAGCACGTCAACTGCTGTCCAGCATAATACCATTCAGTTCTTTTTTAGATAGTATCCCAGGCCACACATTTGCCCCAAAGGCCATAATGCTAGAAGCAGATCTGAAACACACCATCCACGCCAAAATGAAAGAATTTAACTGCGGTTTAGTGTTGCATGGCATCAAAAACAGAGTTTCTTGATCATTCGTGTACAACCGTGGCAAATGCAGGTTAAGGCGGGATATCGCATAAATCGTCTTCGCAGCTCGAGTCATAGAAGCCTACTAGCTGAACTCTCGATACCACTTCCCTGCTCAATTGCAATCGTGAAAAGTTTCTCTTGATGTGGGTCCCGCCTCGACATGAGGGAGCAACCAGTCGCACCTTTACTGCGGGCTTAGGTGGCACAGCTGCATTGTCATATTACTCCCACAGTCTCGTATGTGTAGGCAAATGCAAGAAATGTAAGATTGAGTCACCCCAGAAGAGAGCGGTTTGTAGAAAATGAAAAATGAACTGAAAAAAGGAACAGTTTTTTTCTGTAAAATATATAAGGGGAACATGTTAAGTCACCTCCCCCTTTCACCGGCCAAAGATGAGGACCCATCACTCCTGCTCCTCTGATCCATCCTACCTGCCTGCATGGATACCTCCAAAACACCCTCCTGCCCGTTCATACCCATCTCAAGTACGGGCCTATAGGCCTATTTAGCCTATATATCTGGACTTGCCTAGCTGCAGCATCAGCAATCCATGGCTTGGACGAAATGAAATGCTCGACATAAATGATTGAATAATTCAATTATTCGGGAGAGCGCTTTCCACTTCAACGGCAAGGCATCGGCGCTAGGGCTGAGATCTAAGCCCGATTTCCCAGTGTTTGTTTACGTGTTATAACCACAACCGTGCCGGGCACCAGCCCGTTTCTGTAACGGGTTACGGCGGCGCGCGGGGGTGGGGGTCTATTTCACAGTGGCCGTAAAAACACATGGCCCCGCTGGAGAGGCATTAGGGGAGCGGTTCTCCAAGCCTGTCCGCAGGTACAACAGCTCGGACCGGAGCCTCTATGCGCACAAAACCTTCCAGTGTTGAGGGGAACGGAAACTCCTAATGAGATTAGTCGGTGTGCGCAGACATTGCTTAGCCATGACTAAATCTCCTCTCTTCCTGTTCGCAGGCAGTGGAAAATCCGAGGAGCCGAATTTGCGTGTACCGCGCTGTAGCATCCCCGCAAATTTTAATACACTTTTTTCCCCCTAAAACCTCATTAATAAACTCCCCCAAAATCACCGGCGTCTACTTCAAAAAGCAAACAGATTTCAAACGTAAAGTAGATGCGTGGAGAAGCTGGGAAAACTACAGTTTCTTTGTTTGCGCCAATGAGTCATTTTCAAGATGTTGTCTGCTGCCAGCTTCAAAGCGGAAGCGCATGGCAATTAGTCTCTCTGTTTCCAGACAAACCAGAAACTCTACTAGTGCCTTTTAAAGGGCCATGCGCCTATTTTCCCCGACCGCCGCGCTCTATTATCAACTATAAAAACTTCACTCTTTTGTTTGATTTACTTAAAACCAAACCTGCAGCGTCGTCGTTTCTGTTTGCATCGCAGCCCGACATCAATACGCTTCGGCGTCCATTATGCACATGAACAACTATCACAGACAGTGTGAGAATATGCAAGTTCACAAATTAATCATAAATTCACCATTTTTTTTACTGCTAAAATACTCGCCTCGTAAGAATAACGTATATTTAAAACGGCGATTTTATCGGGACAAAAAATATTAAAGCCTACGGTTATTGCAATTTCAAGTTCATTATGATGCCTGTGTTGTATCAAATTTCCAAAGTCATTTTTGAGGTTAACGTTACAAAATCTTACAGTACACAAAATATTAAAATTTATTAATATCTTAAAAAATAAAAGTTGTCGGACGTAACGGAAAGAAATTCGTTTCCACGTACCCAGATATGAGAAGTTTGATTTCCCTCCGCAATACTTTTAAAACGAATCTATTAAAATCCCTTGGTTTTCCATGCTTACTGTCGTCTCGACTGTTCTGTCGAACTGTAATGAGATCCTGATTTTTTTTTTCTTCTTCTTCAGAGCAGGAAGTTGGAGCAGGCAGACAGAGTGCCGGCTCACTTCCTCTCCTGCATTATTCCCCAGGCGGTTTGCCGTCTGTGTAAACAGGCTTTTCCTCCCTTCGTCTCTCTCTGCCCGCCGATGTCCAACATTGCGCTATTATAGCACACATAGTAATATTGTAACTCTAACTACATGCAGAAGGGCTCCAACTGACGTCACCGTCTTCCTGTCGAGCGCCACTGGGAGGAGCTCGTGTTCCTTCCGTCACACACTCGGCCGAGGTGTGTGTGTGTGCGTGTTTAAACAAAGTGTTACCGAGTGATATTGTGTACTCATACGTGTGCGCTTCTGAATCCACTTTTCATTGCGACAGGGCGGGGATGGGATCGCTGTTATGGGCCGCCGGTGGGGTGGAGTTGGGGGAGAGGTGGGGGGATTGCAAATAAGTTTAACAGATGCCGAGGCAAAAGCCGATCGCGCTTTTATCTGGGGGTTCATGGCAATGAAAGCGTAAAACCCGTAATGTCAGAGTTAAGTCAGAAATAACATTTTGATAGGAGGGCAACAGGCTCCGTACAAAATTATACTTGAGGTAGGCATATGGAGTGGCGTCGACTTTGGAAAATAGGCTACAGGGTGAACATGCAGGGCGTGCATGGATAGTCTTTATTTGATGCGTTTATTGCTCTTCCACGCCACATACATAAACACAAACACTAGCTGGACCACCACCAACAGTGTGGATTGTGTTTTAGCACTTCTCATTTTTGCACCGTTCTGCAATTGGAGACAATACGTATATTCAAATCCAGAATGTTTGTTTTTTCCCAGCCTAAATTTGATCTTTTAATTAAAACTCCTAAAAGTAATGTGGTTATGTCATAGTTCCACAAATATCTGCCTTATAGATGACAAAATTATCTGCTACCAAGTTTTGCTAGCCTGTGCCATGAACCGGGTTAATATTTTTGGTATTGTTTGTATGTATGAGAATGTTCAAAGACAATTTTTTTCAAGGAAATATTTCATAGTTGGGCAGAGTTTACCCTCCGTCTACCTATTACAGCTGC
>JAABNX020000070.1:30332640-30376123 GCA_015163995.2 Mormyrus lacerda
CACACCCTCATCAGCCAGAGATGACAGACAGCCGAACATGTCAAACACACCTCTGTTGACTCTGTTGGTCCAGGCCAGCTCTCGTAACGCGTGTGTGTCCGTGAAAAGTTTGGAGTGAATGAGACAAAGGGCGGGAACGCTGAACATTCTAGAATGCTGAAACAAGGGGCGGGGCGGGGCACGCAGTGACAGCATCACTGAGATCAGACCTGATCTGACTGAATTTTGACTGGTGCAGAAGCGAGGCTCCGCGGACCGGCAGGAACCCTCTCACGGACCGCTACCGGTCCGCGGCCCATAGTTTGAGAAACGCTGGTCTAGGGGACTGCAGGACAGGAACAGAAAGGCGCCAAGGGAACTACAGGACAGGAACTGGAAGGTGCCATGGGGACTGAAGGACAGGAACAGGAGTGGGAGGGTGTCATGGTTCCCTTCCCCAGGGCCGTGACAGGAGAGGTGCCTGAGTAGGCGACATTGGGCATATTGGAGTCAATACAGCAGCCATGGATGGTATGCCACCGTCCTCCCCTCGGCCAGCCCCTCCCTTGGGCCCCTGCCAATATCAGTGACCTTACTGTGACCTGGGGCCAGAGAAGCTCAAGCCTTGGGCAGAGGCAAGGGTCCACAGAGAGGGACTCAGGGTAAGACCCAGAGGGTCCCACTCTGGGCAGGTCTCAAGTCACGTGCATGCGCATGCATAAAAGTATACAACAGCACTGTGAATAACAAGGTTGCTGCGAAAAATATTCTACTATTACTACTGCAGGGAGTTAATACCATCAGTAACATTTCATATCGGCACAATAACAACAACAATACTTTGCTATGCACACAAAATGCTGAGATACAATATAATAGAAAAAATAAATACTTTTAAGTGTAAAGTATGATGTACTATGGTAGCATGATATGGTAGTATGGTTGTATGATGTCCATTAATAATACTCCTGTTGGCTGATAAGGAGTCTGATGGCTGTGGGGAAGAAGGAGTTGTTAAGTTGGGAGGTTCTAGATTTCACACTTCTGTACCTCCGTCCTGAGGGCAGAAGTGTGAACAGTCCGTGTTGGGGGTGTGTGGGGTCTTTGACGATGGAGGCAGCTCTCCTCTGGACTCTGTGGTGGTAGCTGCTCTGTAAAGAGGGCAGTGGAGTCCTGATGATCTTTTCCGCAGTCTTGGTTGATATACCAAACTTCCTCAGCCTCCTCAGGAAGTACAGCCGCTGTTGAGCCTTCTTGACGAGCTGTGTGGTGTTCAGTGACCAGGTGAGGTCCTCACTGATGTGGACGCCCAGGTACTTAAAGCTGCTCACCTTCTCCACCTCAGGCTCCCGGATGAACAGTGGCTGATGAGGCCTCCTCCTCTTCCTCATGTCCACTATCATCTCCTTTGTCTTGTCCGTGTTGAGGGTGAGGTTGTTGTCCTCACACCATGACACCAGACCGGCCACCTCTCTCCTGTAGGCCGCTTCGTCCCCTCCAATGATGCAACCGATCACTGCGGTGTCAACTGCAAACTTCAGGATGATGTTGTCTTTGTGGGAGGCGATACAACCCTGTGGGATGCCAGTGTTGGTGGTGATGCTGGCTGAAGTCCTGTTGCCGATCCTAACAGACTGAGGTCTGCCAGTCAAAAAGTCCTGGAGCCAGTCACAGAGGGTGGGGTGCAGGCCAAGTGTGGTCAGCTTGTGGGTGATCCTGCATTTGATTATTTCTCTCCGAGTTGGAACTTAGATGAAGCCATCACAAAACATCTTGAAAAACATGACTGCCCGGACTTATGACCAGCGTGTACAAAATGTGTGTAATAGATTGATACTAAAGTAAAATCATCAGCATTAAATAACTGCGCAAAAAGGTTTTTGCTTCTTAAACAGTGTTGGGTGTTCCTCATAGATTTTTGGCTGAGATCACATCCAAATCTGCCCATCACATATGGTTTCATTGCAATCTTCAGTTTTGTCATGTTTTTTTCTTATATTTGTTTATATAGTTTCTGCAAGAGACCTATCGACAATATTTTGTACAGTCTGGGAATGTCCAGCCATGGAATAAAGCCAGGTTGGTAACTCTTCTATGGATGCCTGCAGTCCAGGCATGCCTGGGTAGGCCAGAGCCAGCTTGACACTGCCTCAGTATGCTATAAACGTGCTCAGGGTTAATAGGCCTGATAGTGTGTAGTGTTATTTGCAGGATGATAGGTGTCACTCAATATGTCTTGTCAATATCGTAACGGCCGTTATAGATTCTGCTATATTTGTGGCGAATATACGGTTGTGCCTCAGAGACGCTCAATGACTGCTCTTGTGACGAAAGCATATCATCTGTATTTCGGCTGTAAAATTGGTGATCAAGACAAGGAATGGGCGGCTCACATTTGTTGTGCGACATGTGCTGTCTGTCTGAGAGCCTGGCTCAGAGGCACTCGAAAGACAATGCCATTTGCTGTCCCAATGATATGCCGAGAACAGAAAGACCAGGTAACGGACTGTTACTTCTGTTTGACTAATGTGTCTGGTTTCTCTGCCAAAAACAAGAAGTCAGTTGAATACCCTAATGTGCCTTCAGCAATGAAACCCCATGAATCCCATGCCACATGACAACAGCCTTCCAATTCCGAAACCACCAGAGGAATGGACCAGATGAACCAGATGAAGAAACTGCAATGCAGGGAACTGGCAGTGACAATGATCCGAGTTTTGCTCATCGGAGTGGTGGCTCTGAGGCTAGGGTTCTGTACCAATACATATTGTGGGTTCAAATCCCACGAATGCCCTGACTGATTCTACTCTGTTGGGTCCTTGAGCAAGGCCCTTAACTTGCAATTGTTTCACCTTGCGTATGATGTTTGTGATGACCGGTCGGCAGGGCGAGCGGGGAAGCAGACAAGAGCCGTAAAAACGGTCGATACGGGGTTTTTTTTAGCGCAGACAGGACAGCAGGGGAGCACACAGCAAGCCACGTCAATGACAGACCTGGGGATACAGAGTCAGACGCGGACTAAGTACACAGTACAGGCTGAACTTAACAGGTAACAGGTGATAAGCAGGAATTAACACAAGGTAACGAGGTGGGCGCGGCACACACGAGGACCAGACGAGCCGGTGTAACATTGTTAATCTACAAGGCCCTGCAAGGAGGTCCTGCAACTTACAGGTAATAACTTGGGGGTTCGTGGCAGGATTGGCACTCCAGCCTCTGGAAAAAAAACCTCCCACTAGTCCATTTGGCACATGAGAATCATAATAATACGTGATACAGCAAAACCAAAACTATATTTGTGCATACCCACCAGGTACCCGTCACAATCAGCAAAAACTTTTCAGCCAACAAAACTTTTCAAAAAATTGTTGTGAAGTGTAGTTGGTGCCCAAAGAGGGTCCAGTGCTTAATAGTTCATTGTATCTTGCATTAGTAGAAGTGTTGCCACGACTAGTAGAAACCCACAAGTGGAGATGGAGAATTTCCATGACCCAGACTTCACAGCTGGTCTATTAGTCACTCAATGAGAATCTTTGCAGGATGTTTTCCATTCTGATCATCCCCATGTGTCTGAAGATGATGGTGAAGGGATCAGAGGAGCATGTTCCACTGCTGACCATGGGAGAAGCACCTCATACCCCTTTTGTTCTGGAGGGGATACAGGAGATATTAACCTGGTGTTGTGACAAAGAGTGATGATTCACTGGTGGTTCCAAGATAAAGGGGTTTACTAGGGGAACTAACACAGTGGGGAAAACCTCAATCTAAAAGGACCACATGGGGTCAGAAAACAAGCAGGGAAAAAAAACTGAATTAACTAAAAAGCAAAAAGCTCAACACAACTAAGGAACAAAGAAAGACTGGGAACGGGGTAACACAGGGCACAGACCCAGGAACACAAGTATACAGCTACATTCACAACAGCAGACTGAGGAGCAGGACAAAGATACTTAAATAGTCAAATGACAAGAACTAACAAAAGGCAGGTGTGGATTTTCAAAACATTTAACCAATGAGGACAATACAGGGAAAGAGGGCACAGGTGGAGAAACTTAATTAATAATTAAAAAGCACAGACACTATGGAATTTTAATACCAAAACCAGGAAGATTGACACACAAGGGCTAACACTAGGAAGCAGAATGAAATTAAAATGGACATAAATAGGATAAACGTAAACAAGAAACAAAACACAACAAAAACAGAAACCCAGTAAACAATAGATGAGGCAGGCCTCAAACCCATGAATGCAGGATTGTGGCCTTGGTGCCACATACTCAACTCATCGAGCTATGCTGTGGTCCTGGGAATGAATGAAACACACTACTGACTGAGGGAACAGGATGGCCAGCAACACCTTTAGGCCAAACAGGGACCGAACACATAGGACAGGGATGGACGGGCACTGACCCCAACACCCGTTTGCAGATAGTGGAATCTGGTGAAAAAAATCAATTCTGACTTTTTAAACATCCGTAGATGCTTGCAATGTATATATGCAAGGAGTACAGGAGAAGGTGACGGCAATGGAAGGATGGTGCAAGTACAGGTTCAGTAACACAACTTACAGACATAAAAGTGTAAGATGTAGGTCAGTAGGGCAGTTGAAGGCTTTAATACAGCCATGCGCTCTGCCATCTTCATCTGTCCTGGTTCCCCTTGAGATGCCTCTGTAACTCATGTAATTCTTCTCCATCTTTTAGTCATTCCCATCCATCTGTCAAAGAGGTTTTGTTACCAAAGTCAGCATTTTAAAACACCCATCAAGACTGAGTTTTCACATTTTGGCCAAGAATCTGATGAAGATCCAGTTGCATACAGTATATTGAGAGGTGTGAAGAATGTTTAGCAGTTAGACCAATGAGTGAGTGCTACAGTAGCTACAATGCCTACTGTCCTGTCAGGTACAGCTAAAGATTGGTGCTTGGTGGAGAGGAGAGCTATCAGAGCCTGGAGTCAATATGAAGCTACTTTCTTAAGATCTTTTCTTTCAGAGGATTAGGAGCAGAGAGAAGCAGAGAAAAGAATCCATGAGAGGAAACAAGGACCATCCATAACTTCTCAGTATAGGGCACTGTAGAAAAAGAATTTCCCCAACAAAGGAATTTCCCCACGGGGATCAATAAAGTTGTGATTATTATTATTATTATTGTATCTTCGATGGAGGAATGACATGACACAGAAGGGCTTGGTACATGCTGTTCTGCAGAAGCGTAACCCTTGTCTGGCAAGCCTACTAAGAGGTACTGTTAAAATTGTGGAAGTGATGGAGAGAGTGGAAACACTGATTGAATGGCACTGGCAAGAAACAAGCACTATCAGAGTCAGGTCAACCAGCGAAGTGCTGACCAACATTATAAATGGACTTCTAGTAAGGTTAGCCATAGAAACACATTATAGATGCAAGGAATTATGCCAACTATTCTCAAAGCCCTCACATTACCAGTCACCATCAGGGGCTGAATTTTGTGGCTAGGATACTAGAAAGGATTTCTTCTGCTAATTCTACCAGGATGGTCATATTAATTCAAATGTTCCTGCAAGTACAATGGTCTGCTAAATCTTTTTGGAGGTCTTTATCAGTCAAACCAGGTTTTTTAATTTGCCTTTTAGCAATACAAGCATTTCTCTCAGAAAGTGTTCACGATCTTCCAGACTTCAACTTTAGCTTCACCATTTCTGTTAACTGTAATTTCTGTAACAATACAAACTGAGGAAACAGCTACCTGTAAACGCTTTGCTATCTTCTTGTAGCCTTCTTCTGCTTTGAGAGCATCGATTATTTTATGATTCAGAGAGCTAGGGAGCTGCTTAGAGGATCCCGTGGCTGCTGATTGCTGGGACAAGGTTTGAGGAGTCAGAGAATTTCTACAGCTTTGCACTCCGAATCACCCAGGGTTTCCCAACGATGACTGTGAACAAGCCACAGTCCAAATGAGCTAATGAAGTTCTGGGACCTTGGTAAACGTTACCTGAGACTCAAATATGTTGGGGTGCCCAAACTTTTGCTTCAGGCCCTTAGTTTTTATATTTTATATTTGTGAATGATGGAAATAAAAGTAGAATCTTGCTTAAAATAGTAAAGAAAAGTGTCGTCTTTAACTTTATACCTTTTGGTGATCAGTTCTTCTTCTGCTCACTTAACTATTCACATTAACAGACATTTTAAGCGAGGGTGCCAAAAACTTTGCATGCCACTGTGTGTTATTACTAAGAGCCTATTAGTGGTACACTATATGAACAAAAGTATTGGGACACAACTCTTAAGCATTGAATTTAGGTTTCATTCAGACCTATTGCTAGTCCATGAGTTTTCAGGTTGTAAAATTTCTTCTCAGCTAGACATTCTACTATCAACTGTATGTGGTATTATTGCAAAGGTGAGGCATTTAGGAACAACAGAAACTCAGCCACAAAGTGTCAGACCACGTAAAGTAACAGGAGGGTCGCCAAGTCCTGAGGCACATAGTGTGTAAAAGTCGCCAACGCTCTGTTGAATAAATAACTGTAGAGTTCTAAACTTCATCTTGCAAATACCCCAGCACAAAAATTATGTGCCAAGGGCTTCATATCACCAAGACTCACATCAACAAGCACAATGTCAGGCATCAGATGGAGTGATGTGAAGCACACTGCCACTGGACTCTGGAGCAGTGGAAATTTTTTCTCTGGGGTGATGTTTCACGCTTTCTGCTTCCCTGTCTGGCAGTCTGATGGACAAGTCTGGATTTAGAGAACGTTACCTGCCTGACTGCATTGTGCCAACTGTAAAGTTTTGTAGAGGAGGGATAATGGTATGGGGTTGTCCTTCAGGGGTTGGGCTTGGCCCCTTAGTTCCAGTAATGGGAACTCTTAATGGTTTAGCATGCCAGTTGTCCCATGGACTTTTGTCCATATAATATACGCATTAACCATAATTACCATATGAAAAGTGTGCCATGGTAGAAAAAGGTTGTGAAACACTATGCTAAATAAATACAATGAACAAGATGTACAAACACGGCCACTAGATGGCAAAACAATCTAGCATTTGAGTGTAGAGTAAAATCCCACGAATAACATGTGCTAGTCTTGAGTTTGACAGCAACTAATGATGATTGGATGATTGGATATCTTTGTTTTACCATTTTATGTTCCATACAGTATGCTCCATTATTATGTGATTAATTTATATTAAGGTCAAATAGCATATTAAACTCTTTGTTTGTAGCTGTCACATGGGCATGTGTAGTATCTTAACTAAAGACTCCAGTGAACTAATACGAATATGAATATGAATCAATATGAAACATCAATTCATTTTCTAACTGCCTATCCTGGTCAGGGTCGCTTTGTACCCTAGAGCTGATTTTATGTTGTACTTTTAAGACACGAGGCTGGGGTACACTCGGGACAAGTTGTCAATCAAACACAGGGCACACAGACATTTTTTACACACTCACAAATATTTGCGATTCACATAAATTCACATTTTTGTTCTGCAGGAAGAAATGAAATTACTAGGAGGAAATACCCGGAGGCAGATATAGAACAGGGTATTCAAACTGAGAACCTGGAGGTGTGTGGTCATTGTTCTACCCTCAATATAAAACACTAACAAACTGGGCACTTCTGTAGACCCCGCAGTTCTGCAGGCGCCTCCAGCAACTGCCCACGAGGATGTGATCTCCTTCACCGGACCACCAGCATTGGAGAACCAAGTTCAATGATGTGGCTCAGGGTGTTGGAACCAGGATCCAGTGACTTGCAGCCTGTGACCTTTAGCAAAGTCACCGAACATGGAGTGACACTCACTCCAGGGACCGACACAATCCTCATAGCCAGCTTTGTCAGTGCCAGTGGTCTCATCACCCTTGACCAGAGGAGTCTCACCTTGTGGGCATCCATCAAGTACAGAGTGAAGTTAGCGAGTAAAATGTGTCCCTCAATGAGACTCACCACGGTCGGAGCATATACTGAGACACACAAGGGTCCTTGGCCTGAGTCTCATTGAAAGGAGTATCATCAGACACCATTGGGAGGAGCTGATTGATCCGCTACAGCAACAGCTAATTTCCCGAGCATGGCAGCCATCAGACCGACAAGACCAAAAGTAGGTATACCCACCTACAGAGGTCTGGCCACTTCTCTGTCTGCGTACCATAGAGAGTGTTGCCACAAAAATACAGAGATAAAGGCTAGTTGGGTCTCTGTCTCACGAGGAGGGATTTGGGGGGGGACACCATTCAGGGTCACCATGCCAAGCCTGCCGCCTACCCAACAGGCTCCTCAGGGTGTCCCAGTTTGGCAAACCCTTCAGGGTTCTGATGCTCTGGCTCCTGCCCTGTCTTTCTGAGTCTGTAAGTGTTCCAGGTTTCCCATGACACGGTCTGACCCGCTAAGACATAAGAGTTCCCACATTGTGGGTCCACCGCCCAGCATCCAGGGGTCCTCCAGAGACCCCTCTTTGACCTCAGTCCCCTTTGTGTCTCCATTTGTCTTTGTGCCCTGTCTTGTCTATGTTTCACCCCTGTCTTCTTATCCTGTCTATCCTGTTCCTGTGGTCCCTTTACTTGTCTACCCTGTTGTGGTCTTTGTTTTGGTCCTTTCCCCTGTTGTCTTTAATCCTGCCCTGGCGATTGTGTCCTTAGATGTGTTGTTTTTTTCCTGTTCTCGTGTATATGGTGTACGGTGTCCTCCCTGTGATGTCTGGTGTCTGGTTTCTTGTCTGTGCAGGGTTTCATCTGATCTTGACCTGTCTGGTCCGGTCTTGTTCCCCAAAGTGTCCTGTCTGAGTCTCTCACAATGCCAGTTTCTGTCCTTATTGTTAGTCCTGTTCACCCTAGTTGAATCTGGTGTCATTGTTCTTTTGCCTGGCCTTGCTTTCTAGTTCTGCTTTGTCTCCCCAGGTTCTATGCTCCAAAAGCCCGTTCGTCTGGTGCTTGACCCGGTCCTGAGTGCCGGGTCCAGCCCCGCGTTCTGGCTGTGAGGTCCCTCGTGTTCCAGTCCTCTTGTCCGGTCCCATGGGTCCCCTCCCTGCATGTCCGGATGATGCGTGTTTGCCTGGTGGGGGGTTTGTGGGCGCTGTCATGTCCAGCCCACTCCACCTGTCTGATCCCTGTGTTTTCCCCTGGCTGTGGCTCCAAATCAGCCACACCTATGACCCATCAGTCTTACTTCTTGTTCCTGCCCTCCTGCTGATCATTCACAGCTGCTTTGTGTTTTCTTCTCGTTAGCCTAGTTTATAAGCATCTCTCAGTTCAGTCTCTCTTGTCCATTCATTGTTATCTGTTTGCATCTGCTACCTGCCTTGTCAAGCTAATAAAACGTCCCCGTGAGGGATTACCCCTGACCAGGCGACACTCTGGGTTGTTTCTTACATTTCTAAACAGGATAGCAATAAATAGCAATTTTTTTTAACCTTTGAAATATTTTATATAGCACCATTTGGTTTAGCATGCGAAGAACCCCAAGAGTTATTTTAACTGAACCCTCTGAAATGGTTTTACATGGAATTTTTTGGGGGGCGAAATACCAAGCTATCTGTGTGCGTGTGTTTGAGCATGTGTGTGATCTATGTTTCCCCTTCACTGTTTGCACCCTGTGTCTGCCTTGTGTGTAGGTGTATTTGCATGAAGTGGTGGGTGTCCTTTCTGTCAGTCCCAGCTAGGGTTGTCACTTCAGTCCTACAAAATTCCTGGACACCCAGTCATTGACCTATGGTGTTTTTAGGTCTGTTTGATAGGGAAATTATCCTGCATGTATCCTACATGTAATAGTGTCATGACCCGCCCATCGTATCTGCCTAGTCCTCTTGTTTCCTCCCTGATTGAATGAACTAATGAACTGCACTTCCTGTGGGTCTGAGTCAGGGGTAAAGTCCAGCCAGCATTTCCTTTATTCTCAGGAAAAGTGTGCTTGTCTTGGGAATTTGCCACACTGTGGGGTTGAACGAGAAAAATAGGTGTCGGTGGAGGAGGTCAGTCTAGGCAGTGCATGTGAACCAGAGGTTCTGATGGAAGTAGGTGTCCCATGGTGACGTGGAGTATGACAGGCTCCTGGAGAACTGCTTGCCATTTTACAGAGGCCTGTTATTCGTATCTGAGAGAATGGAGGAAGCAGGAGCAGGTGAGTTTTGAAACAAAAGGAATTTTACTGAACTGAAGAAACACTGACAGAAAATAAATGGGGCCCCAAGGGATCCATAACATCGGTACCAGAGGAAGGGTGGGAATGGACAATGCATCGTCAGCGACATACCTGGGAAACATGGGTCTGGGAGGCACTTAAGGCCACTTCAGGTCAATGGTTGTGCCAACCTGGCCATAAGCTTCCGTATGTTCTCCGGTGCATGTTCTCTGGAGTCCAGTAGAGGGGCTAGCCGGGCCTCTGTTTCCAAGAGAGGTAGACGGGGACGTGCGGTTTGAGCCTACTGCCCGGACCCAGGTATCTGCCCGGATACCTCCCCAGTTTCGGTTTGGTGGAGGGTACCTACAACACCTTCCTGATCCCATTCCTGTATCTGTTCCCGTCCTGCAGATCCCTCGGTGCCCTCTGAACCCGCTGGCCCTCCACGGCCCTCTATTTCAGTGACCTGAAGGGATTCCACCTCACCTGGGAAGGGACTAGGGAGGACCCACAGCTCAAGATCCCCACCTGGCTTCGGTAGTCACATCTACATCTTAGTTCTTGTCCCTTTGCCATCCCACCTGTTATGCCGTGACCTATTTCTCCCTGTCCTTGATGTCCCTTCACCTGTCAGCCCTGTCCTTGTGTGTTCTGTTCCATGTAATTAAGTGTGTCTTGTGTTTTGTTCGGTGCCCTGGATGGGTTCCCATCTGTTTGTCCTGTAGGGCCTTTCCCTGTGTCATCCTATCCTGGTGTTGAACCTGTACATCCTGCCATGCCCTGTCCTGTCTGTTGTTCTTGATGTGAAACTTGTCCTGCCTTTTCTTTTCATAATGGGCTTACCTGTGTGGCTCGCTTGTTCTTTAATGATTTTAGGATTCATCATATTCTTTGGGTGAAATTCCCCAGATGTAAGGAATCAACATAATATTCACATGTTATCATAAGCAAATGAAACTTGTTCAAATTGAATTATAACACCGTTGTCATCATACAAACAGTATAGCCCAGCTGCCTAATGTTTATATTTTGTCATTTAGCTGATGTGAATATTGCTGTGCTGACGTGCAGGGTGCGGAGCTGGAAAGCAAGGGCAGGAGTCCAAGGAATCAGGGGAAACATGGAATTTATTAGGGGCAAAAACACTCAGGAATATTGAACGATGTTAATGACCAGAATAGGGAAACATGCTCTGACGCGGACTTAAATACACACCACAGTACTCAACATGAATCGAAACAGCTCGGAACACAGGTACTCCACACGAGGTACAGAGGGGGACGTGGGACATGGGAGAATCAGGATGTTCGAGGCATTACAGGAACCTCCCCCCCCCCCCCAAAGGCGCATACTCTTGGTGCACCTAAGCCTAAAGGGACCGAAGGGACCAAACCAGGAACACGACGGGACTCAAGGCACAACAGGACAACAGCACCTGGGAAATATAAGAAACATCAGTGGGGCATTGGGAACAGCATCGATACACAGAACAGGCACAAAGACAACAACCCTGACAATACCTGACAAACCACGGGGAATGCAGACACACACAAGAGCGCCAAATATGGAAATACAGAACTGGGGAACCAAACCAAAGGAAAGGACACAGGGGGAACAGAACTAGGAGACAAACTAACAGGAGGAACAAACCCACCAGGGGGCACAAAACCAGGGGAG
The DNA here is from genome assembly GCA_015163995.2 of Mormyrus lacerda. Taxonomy (NCBI): domain Eukaryota; kingdom Metazoa; phylum Chordata; class Actinopteri; order Osteoglossiformes; family Mormyridae; genus Mormyrus; species Mormyrus lacerda. Next base: position 30,344,404 of record JAABNX020000070.1, read on the forward strand.
AAATCCATGGGAGGAACCAAACTAATAGGGGGCACACTGACCAGGGGAGTGAAGGGACTGGGAGGGAACAAAGACGGAAGAGACGGATGGGGAGCAAACACAGGGGGAAAAGAGGCAGGGGAAACCAGGGAGCCGGAGGGACCCCTATTGACCACGTGGGTTCCCTGGGGAAGGTCTCAGGGTAAGCCCCAACAGATCCCACTTCAGCTCCTCCTCTTCCTCTGACAATACAAGGAGAGCTGGAGCAGGAACCATGGGGTCTGGAGCAGGAACCATGGGAACAGCAACAGGAACCACGGGAAGAGGAGCAGGAACTGGAGAATGCACCTCAAGTGCGGGTGTGGCCAGGGAGTGCACATCTGCAGCGGGCACGGGTGTGGGCAAAGTGGGGGGGAGACAAGCCTCGGGTGCGGGCAAAGTGGGAGTAGCAGGAGGTTTGGGCTGCCCGAATGCCAAAATATGCGGCAAACCACAGTGCAGTTGCACCCATCATACCTGCCTCTGACCTGTGCTAGATTCCGCAGCAGCTCATCTGCGAGGTATGGGTTCTCAGACAGGATTTTCCTTGATAGGACAGCAAGAGCTCTAGCTGCTGGGTCCTCCTGGACTTCATGTTGCTGAAGTAAATCACTTCATCGACTAGACTGAGGTAGTCCTCCTCGGTCATAAGAGGCATCTTTTTTCGAGTCTGGTCATTCTGGGAACGCGGGGATTCCACACGAGGTAGAGAGGGGGGCATGGCACACGGGAGGATCAGGACAATTGGAGCATGACAAATTCATACTGTTTGCTGAATTTTTCAGACATCTTTACAGTATTAAATCAGTGGATGGTGGAAGAGAGATTATTTCAGTTGTAAACAGTGTGAACTAATTCACCCAACACTGTGACCAAGATCAAATCTGTCATGAACAACACGAATAACCAATGTTCTCTATAAGTGTAGGGTCAGCAAAAAATAATAATGTATCACTGGAGGAACCATGGGGAAGTTTGGGCTGATGCCAACCATGTAAATAGTTTGCTGTGATCGTTATGCACTGTAATGATTTGTGTTGTACTGTAATGTTGCATATAGTGTTTAATGTTTGTTGTTGTTTATAGTGTGTGTGTGTGTCCACTGTGCATGTTAGGAGTAAACGGGGCGATGGGCACGGTGAGCAGCATGAGTGTGTTGTGAGTGTGACTGGTACGGATACAATAAAGCCAGCCTGTGGTAGAACCTGGAACTGTTCGAGTGACATTTCTGGACAACAAGCAGAGCAGCATAGCTCGGCAACCTACCATTACAATGATGGTAGAAGTAGGATTGTAGGAAAGTTACGGCCACTTCCTACAATGACCTGATGACTTCCTAGAGTAGCGGGAATAATCGGTCTGCGGAATGGGAACCCTGGAAACCAAGCAATACACCTACTTGAGGCCACCCAATGGATTCAGCACAACCCACTCACGCCCCCACCGGGCAGAGCAAGCAAAAGTCCCCTGGCTGAGCGCACTAGTACCTGGGAGAGGGGGAGTCAAGGCAACTATCAAGCTCATGCTTCATTGCTGGGAAGGAGCCCCTGGAGACCTCTTCCAGGTGCACCTGGCAGCCCAGCACAATGTCTGGCATGACGAGGAGATGGCATTGCACCTGGCACTGGCACTGGAGAGGGAAGCGCTCCAGGCTGTCCTCAGCTGGGGCCCTGACGAGCAGCAAAATTCACTGCCCTGGTGGAGGTGCTGGAGCTCATTGGAGGCGGAGCGGGAAGAACTGGCGAACCGGTGAAGGCAGGACAGCAAAACCCTTGCAAGGATGAGCTACCCACAGTTCCCCAAGGATGCACAGGAAGCGCTGGCTCTCCAAACCTTTCTTAAGGCTCTAACACCAGAGTGGTTGTGTCAACACATTCAACTGTGGGCACCAGTCACACTCACTGAGGCCATGGCAGAGAGAGAGCGAGTCGAAGCAATCCTGACCCCACCTGCAGAATAACACCGGTCGCCAGCCACCCCATGCTGAACCAACACCTGTGTGCCTGAGGGCTCCAACAGCAAAGTAGGACAGAATGTGCGTGTGACTCACACAGAACCATGGCGGCGAAGTTGCCTGACAGCCACTGCTCCTTGTCAATGCTGCAATGAGGTCGGCCACTTTGCACGCGACTGCCCTGCTCCAGCATCTCGCTCACATCCTGAACTACAGCGGGGAAAAACTGGGCAGGTGGTACTGTGAGTGGAGACATAGTGGCCCTCTAGCACCACCGACAGCAACGCGGGACAAAGAAGGCCACTCAATATAGGAAGAGATCGATCTGAAGCACCCGGGGAGAGAACACCAATGACACAGCCTCGATCCCTCCCCTGATCATGGAACATACAGTAGTAAGGTCCCAGTGGGGGTGTATAGGAAATGAGGCAGTGTGGCAGACAGGACCTGATGGAGGAGCAACAGGACAAGCTCAAAGCTCTACTGGGCTCGTTCCATAATATCTTCACTGCCAAGGACGAGGATTGTTGAGCCGCTTCCCTGGTGCACCACTGCAAAGACATGGAGGATGCCCCGCCCATTTGCCTGCACTGACACAGACTGCCCCTGGGGAAGCGACAAGTGGCGGAGCAAAGAAAAAGAGAGATGTCAGTGGTGTGGGGCTGGTCGACCGCATACAATGTGACAGAGCGATGCTTCATCTTGGGGCTGGTGTCCTCCTCCTGGTGCTTTGCTAAAAACTTTGGCATTATTGCAAAACCGCTGCACCATCTTACAGAAAAGGGATGTGGTTTCACGTCCTTGGAAGCCTGTGCTGCGGATTTTAACCAGCTTCACACCATGCACGCCAATGCCACTGTGCTAGCTTTCCTAGACTGTCTTTCTTTCATCTTGGACACAGATGCTGGCTGGACACTGTGCTACTGCAGGTAAGACCCAAAGAGGAGCGCATGGTTGGATACTTCAGCCGGGCACTTACCTAACAGGAGTGCAACTACTGCATGACCCGATGGGAACTGCTGGCCATAGTGCAGGCATGCAAACACTTCCATCCCTAACTCTGTGGCCAACAGTTCCGGTTGTGGACAGACCACGTGTTGCTAGCATGGCTCCTTAACTCCTGCGAGTGAAGCTGCATGAGAGCACGCATGCTCTGTCTAGCCAGCCCTGCACCACAGAGAGCTGGCACTGTTGCTGCCAGGTGGAACATAAGAACATAAGAAATATACAAACGAGAGGAGGCCATTCGGCCCATCAAGCTCACTTGGGGAGAACTTGACTAATAGCTCATCTGGGCACATCTGGGTGAAACAGATGCTCGGAAAGCTGAGGCAGCGATTCTATTGACCCAACTGCTGGCAGGACACTGAGCTATTCATGCACTGTTGGAATGCATGCACGGCTTGGAAGGGTTCTAGCTGGCAGTCGTGGGCTCCCATACAGCCATCCCTAGTTGGCGCCCCCATGGAGCGTGTGGAGATGGATGTCCTAGGTCCCTTCCCCTGCACTAAGGCCGGGAACCACTACATACTCTTAGCCATGGACTATTTTATGAAGTGTTCCGAAGCGTATGCGGTTCTCAATCAGAAGCGCCACTACCACAGCAATTAAACTGCCTCTGGCCAGTGATCAGGGGAGAAACTTCAAGGCACAGGTGTTCGGCAAGGTCTGCCAGCGGCTGGAGACTGTGAAGACCCGCCCACTCCCCTTCACCCTCAGAGCGACAGGCTGGTGGAGAAGTTCCACCGTACCCTTGCCGCACAGCTGGTGATCCTCATAGACAAACAGCGCACTTAGCACACCCACCTTCCACTGGTCCTGTCGACGTATCGCGCAGCGGTGCAGGAGAGCACCGGCTGCAACCTCACCACCCACATGTTTGGCCTTGAGCTGTGGACTCCAGAGGAGCAAATGTTCAGCTCGCCCCCTGTGTCGGAGCTGCCAGCGACACCGAGATTGTATTATCTGCACCAGCTCTGGGATTGTGTACAGACAGAGCTGCCCAGGGATCATCAGGACGTGTCCACAGTTGGGCAGAACAGAGTATATGGCATCCGCTGCCGAGGACAGGCCTTCCAGCCCAAAGACCCTGTTTGGGTGTACTGTTACATCAGGAAGAATCACCCAGGCAGTCACCCAAGCTCGACAGCCACTGGAAGGGTCCAGGGGAGGTCCTGGAGTGGGTCTCTGAAGCGGCTTACCGGGTGCGGATGCCAGAGTGTTGCAGGACTGTAGTGTTGCACCCTCAACGGCCATATCAGGATGGTGGGACACTTGGGGGCCTGCAGCCACAGTGGAGTTGCCGCTGCACAGAGCGTCTTCAGGACTGTGTAGGGTTTCTGGGACAGTTAACCCCCTAAGGGGGGAGGGGGGGCAGTGTAGTGCTGGAGGGACAGTGGAGCAGCGTGGCAGTTTGGGCTGTAAATAGTTTGCTGCAATCACTATGCACTGTAATGTCTTATCTTGTACCGAAATGTCACATGTAGTGTTTAATGTGTAGTGTTTTGTTGTTGTTAATGGCAATAAGCTACTAGCTAACAATAAGCATGCAATGGCAATGAAGAATGTTCGATATTGGGGGAACACAGTAATATAAAGGCAAGAGTTTATTTATATACGTCAAACTCCAGTTCTGGAGGGCTGGAGCCCTGCACAGTTTTTGGTTTACCTTCAATTGACACATCTGATTCAACTCCTTGTCCTAATTACCACAGAGCTCATAAGATAAATCATCTGGGGTGGGGGAGGGAATGAGCTAAGCTACACTTGTAATTGAAATATTGCAGGTTCGAATCCCCGACCAGCAAGACACCCTGAGCAAGGTACGACCCCCAAGCACTGCTCCCTGGGCGCTGAATTAGCTGCCCCCTGCTATGTCACATTGTCACATGTGAGTTACATGCAGAGGACACATTTCGTTGTTGTGCACTGTGTGCTGTAGTGTGTCAACAATGACAATTGATCACTAAATTCTACTCAGGGCTCTGGCCATCCAGAACTGGAGTTTGATATCCCTCACTGTGTGCTTTATGCCAAAGTAAATTGGTCATCTTTACAAGCTCGTCGCCTCACCCACTGGTACATGTTCATTTATAAAGCGATTCTGGGTAAATTTCCTTCTTATCTTTCATCACTCCTGAACTGGAAGCAAGGACGTCGTAATCTTCAATTGATGGACTTTCAAAATCTGGTTGTTCCTAAAATAAGTTCTGGACTGGGAAAGAAAGCATTCAGGTTTTCAGCACCTGACACATGGTTCACACTACAAACCGAACTTTGTCTGCACATCTTAATACCCCTGAAGGAATTTAAATCTCTTATAAAGACTCTGGAGACCAGGTTGTCCGTATGCAAATGTATATCTTGATTATGTTGATGTTTTTCTTCTTTTATAATATTATGTATGACTCTGAACTGCCACTGTGTTGCTGCTACCTTGGCCAGGTCTCCCTTGCAAAAGAGATCTGTTATCTCAATGGGACAAACCTGGTTAAATAAAAGTTAAATAAATAAAAAAATAAATTTATAGGGTGAGCGATTGAAACTCCACGCCCCTATAAACACGTATGATTACAGTCCAATCACAGAATGTCTGCTTTGATTTCTTGCTTTACATGTTGCAGTTTTTATTATTCTTTATTCCTTTTTAAGACTCAACTTTTCATTAATTAAACTGACTGTGTATACGTATATTATGGTATACCGTTTGTTTATGTAATTATCGAAACTTTACTTGCGTAACGAATGAAAAAAATGTTTTATCTCAGCATAAATCTCATGTTCTAGTTAGCATCCGGTTTACATTCTTCAGGATAGTGCTTTATTACAGTTGGTAAATATTAAGTTTTAAAACAGAAAAAGATTTACAATGACAGGATGTGACATTGTGCAGTATAAAGCATGATCTTGCTCACTATTCTCGAACCGCACGTAAAACGAAAATACCCATAACGCACCATAGTGGGCGTCGCCGTTTCCATAAATTTGTAAAAGCAACATCTTTGAAGTGGTTGAAGTGGCTAGTTAGCAGCCGGCAAGACATGGCCCCGGTGATGGACCCCTGCTCCTTCGCTTCCTTCTCCAAATGCACAACCAAGCATTTGAACCTGTTTTTCCACGTTGATTTTGACCGCCGTGTAATCAAAGGAAAGGTCTCTCTTACCTTAGAAGTACTGGAGGACAAACTTTCTTGTCTGGTACAGTAGAAACGTTTGTCTTTCTTTTTTGCGTGGGCTGTTCTTACAGTTAGTGGGCTACGTTATCAGACAAACAGTAATCATGATACATCCTTCTTGAAAATATTAACTCGGCTAGTGTCATATAGAATTATATGACGTTTTGTGGAAATGTGTGAGTGGAAAATGCAAAAGAAAAAAAAAATCTTGACAAGATTTGACAAGGATGTTGACAAGGTTATGTATATTTAAATAACTGGATACCTGGTTGGCCAGAGACTACCTTTACACCAACGAGCTATCGGCTTGGAGCATGGGAATGAAATGTTATGGACGTGTGCGGGGTGGACTGGGATTGAAGTGGACGTTTTAACAGGAATGTAACACTGGTGTGACGCTTAAGGCAACCAAAAAGAAACTTTCCATTTGGTAGATTGCAAGGGGTCGAACTAGACGGGATGTGTTTTGGATGTGGGTGCAGTCCGGTGTGCTATGCTTGTCGATTTGCAAATTCAGCAGATCGTGTGTGTGTGTGTGTGTGTGTGTGTATTACATTTATATTACATTGTTGGAACGAAATGTACGTCACAACGTGATAAAAACCTGTTGCTTTGACGTTTTTCAGACTGCTTGGTTACTTATGGTTAAGGTTAGGGCTGGGGAAAGTTGTGAAGTGCTGCCTCAGTTTGTGTCTCTCTCCCAGAAGAAAAAAAAAACTACTACCAGCTGCCATGCTTTTCATGCATATTGATAATCCGATAGTCAGAAAGTTCAAGTGGAGAGTATCTTTTCCATTTTAACACTGTCCTGTAAATGGACACTGCATGCAGTTAACATTGCCGATGTTGCTACTAGGTTTGTTTCCACATGTAGGCTTTAGTGAATTTACAAATGATCATACAAAGCGTCCGTTAGAACAATAAAGAAATCCGACACAGTTTTGGATAACTGTGGATGCGGAGTCTTAGGAGTAGATAAACTATCAAAGTCGACAAATGAGCCATGTGTAATATAAAGAATTTCCAGTATTCTCTTATAAGGTCTGATCATATATAAGGAAGCAATTTAACAAAATCAATGACTCAAGTAACTACCACAAGGAACATGCGTTAGTATTTAAGGTACAAACAAGATGAACATCATACACACTTCAAACCCCCCATGCTTCCATCATGCAGTGTGAAAACATATGATGTAATACAGATAAGTTTGGAGTATTTCCTCCATATTTGGTCAACAGAATTCTGATGGCTACAGTTGTGTTAGTGTTTGTTTTAGAAAGCGGTGTTTTCAGTTTGTCCCAGAGAAAAAGTTCTTTGTACCTTAATGCTAAGTCTGAGTTCTAATGGAAAAAAAAAAAAATCATTATATATTTCATTACGTAATGCAGTCATATCATTTATCATTCCAATGGGGTGACTGGTCACTTAATCTTCTCTCATGGTTTAACCCACTGAACTGCTGGTTGCTTGCGCTGGAAAGATTTCTTTCAACTTTTGGAACATCCTTATGTTCATCCTTGTATAATGGACCAGGTGCTTTTTCCACATGGGGTGTTGGGGAACAAACTTTTAGTCTGAAGTTGACAGTGTTCCATCTACAGACATCATTGTTGCAGACATCGTTGCAGCGAGATATAGCATTGTGGCTCAGTGTAGAAAATGGGGAAATTCCAGAAGAGATTTGCAGTTGTACCCTTGAGCAATACTTAAGTAAAATTGGTTCAAATGAGTGTTGCTTTGCGTGTAAGTATATAGCTTTAGCAAACAAAACCCAAACGGGTGACTGGAAAGGAAATTGAGGTCTTTCTTGCTTCTCTGGGTCTTAGGTAATGTTTTTTCAACAGCCTTTACCTTATTTCTCATCCTGGAGTTTTTAACATTGCAACATTGTGCATGCTGTTATCATTTATTAAAAGAAATAAAATTATAAATTGCTTTTGACACACAGTAAAGTCAAGTTTTTCACTTCCTCTGGGTCTTTGTCTGTCTGTGTCTGTCTACAAGACCCTCGATACCAAAGACCTCACCATCACTAAGGTAATAACCAACGGTCAGGTGGCCAACTTCAGTGTGGGTGCCAAGCACAGCTTCAATGGGACTCCTCTTGAGATACAACTGCCCTTGGAAGTATTCCGGTAAAGACCACTAAGTCCTCCTGTCCACTGCACTTTCAGGCAGGCAGGCAGCTCATGCTCAGCTTCTATTGATACATTGCTCTCACTGCTATATCGACATTCAGACTTTTTATACCTAATATGAATTATTGACTTTATTTGAAGTGGTGTTTAGTGCTGTGGAAAAGTTAAAGAGAGTTGTTAAGGATGTTGATTTTTACAGTGAAGTTTCCTCTCTCTTTTTAATCCCGCTGACTTTACTTTTACTATGTCTACTGTTATCCGAAGGGGGCAACATGTGATTGTGGAAGTGACATATGAAACGTCTCCCAGGGCCTCTTCGCTGCAGTGGCTGACCCCTGAACAAACTGCTGGCAAGAAGCAGCCCTATCTGTTCAGCCAATGTCAGGTATCCCAGAATGCATCTCTCATATAAATATCCCATTTTTCTGGGCTTCATATGTTAAAAAGATCTGATTGGTCTATAGATTGAGGAAATAGTCATTGCCCATAATGCATCTTCCTGCTCCTTTGCTTATTCATGGATAGTCCTCATACTGAGTGAAAAAAAATTGAGCAGTTTTAATCTTAAATCTTCTTAGCACATGTCTTAGAGAGTGACATTTTATAGATGATGATGTATAGATGGTGTTAATTCCTCTTTACAAACTGAAACTAGATATACAGAAAATTGAAAAACCTAAGGCCTGAATACTTCAAAGTCTGAAAGAGGTGTCCCTGCCCCTCTTCCATCCTCCCGGCTGGCCCCATTTGAAACCCTGTTATGTCTGATGTTCCAGTTGGGATTAGCTGGTGATCAGCCTCCATTAGAACACAGAACACGCACGTGATTCAGCTACACGCCACCATCATTACAGATATTGTAACAGAGAATAGTGATATGCTGTCGTTAGGCCTATTTTAGAGGCTAAATAGTTCTTCATTATTATTTATATATAAGTTTGCAATTGGCCAGCCCTAGTAAAGACTCAGTTCCTCTGTCCATTCACATCTAAGCGTGGCTCTGCGTGGGACATACAGCTATGCAAATACAGCTCTCACAATGAAATTTACAGGCAGTCTGAGTCAGAATCTTTATTCACTAAGTACAAAAAGTACAAAGAATTTCTTTTGGAGCCACTGGTGGCTTAGCATTTCAGTTAAAGGTACAATTAAACATATAATCAAAAGATGATGCGTGACTCAAAATGTACTTTCTGTTTTTGCACTATATGGTCAAATTATCCAGACACCCCTCCTGATGTAATTGGCTAATAAAGTCGTGCTCATTGCTGACGTGTATAATTATTGCAATGGCCAGTAACAGACACTGCCAGCAGCATGTGTCAGTGATTTTCAAAGTGATGCCATCACGGGACTCCTTTCAGTTCGTCAAATCTCTAAAGCTGCTCGAGTCAGCTGTAAGCAAGTGGCAGTGAAGTGGGAATGTCTGGAAGTTCAGTCTTGAAGTATTAGACCTCACAGACTCAGGATTTCTTGCCGAATGCTTGAATGGTGCATCACATAACCGGCACCTTGTTGGAACATGTACTGTTGTGCTCTGCACTATAAAAATTACATGTCAAGAGCTTAACAATGTGGGTGTCGACTCAAATGGTGTAAAGTAATGCTAATACAATACAATACAATTGTATTAGCATTACTTTAATACTCTAATACAATTGACCTCATTACTGTCCTAATGTTTTTTTTCTTTATTGCTATATTTTCCATCTCCCACCTTTAATGCCGATTGGCTTATTCCCTATGTTTGCTTCCTCCTATTGGCTCGTACACCAGGCAACTCACTGCAGGTCCATGATTCCATGTCAGGATGGCCCATCGGTGAAGCACACGTACTATGCACAGGTAACCTCCAGATGCTTTTCATAACTGAAACATCATTTCCCTTCCTACAACCAGCCTGAAACGGCCAGGACACTTTGTGATAAGCACCGTTTGCTCAGTGGTGCAGCTTTTCGCTCTTTTTGCCAACATATGTCAGCAGATGCCCTTCAGCAGGAAGTTGTCTTTTTTCTTTTTTTTTTTCATTTTCACACTATTGTTTTACTTTCACACTTTTTTTTTTACCAACGGCGGCTGGTGATCATGAAGAAAGGGGGGAGGCTGATGTGAGCCACTCGCTGTCTGCTCACTGTGTCATCCTCCTCTCAGACATTAGCTTCCTCTGTACCAGGCTGAGCCCCCTGGAACTTGTGTAGATTTGTATGTCGCTCATGTATAGATTACATTATGGGGAATGTCAAAGGGGGGATTTTATTGGTCGCCACAAAGGGAAACTCAATTTTATAAAAATCTGTGAATGCCATCAAAAATCTAAAAATGGTTTTGGTTAAGGTTAGGGCTGGGTAGGGGTCAAGGTTGTCATGGGGTTTTACGGTTTTTCCCCTAGAAAGGAATGGAGGGTCTCCACAAAGTTATGAATAAAAACATGTGTGCGTCTGTGTCTGTGTGTGTGTGTTTGTACACAGGTGTCTGTCCCTAAGGAGCTGGTGGCAGTAATGGGTGCACTGCATGACGTCTGTGTGTGTGTGTGTTTGTACACAGGTGTCTGTCCCTAAGGAGCTGGTGGCAGTGATGGGTGCACTGCATGACGTCTGTGTGTGTGTGTTTGTACACAGGTGTCTGTCCCTAAGGAGTTGGTGGCAGTGATGGGTGCACTGCATGACGTCTGTGTGTGTGTGTGTGTACACAGGTGTCTGTCCCTAAGGAGCTGGTGGCAGTGATGGGTGCACTGCATGACGGACAGGAGGCTGACCCACAGGACAGCAGCAGGACAATCTATCGCTTCAGACAGACCGTATGTGCCAACCCCCCTCCCCCATCAATTTTTAACCTATATCAGAAATGGCTTACAGGACATTTAAATGTACATCAGGCAAGTGAATTTTTTTGCTGGATTTTGCTGAAGCTATACTCAGTGTCAGGATAAAACGGGCTTTTTCAGTCATAGTAGTGCTGTCCTTTGACGGGGCCCTGCAAGAAAGGCACCGTTTGCAGCGACAGCTAAGATGTGTCGTGTCATCCTTCACATACTCAGTTATTTTTGTTCTTCCTCATACTATATTGTACCATTAGACCACCCCTCCTCCTGACCACATTTATATTGCTTAAAAAACAGCTTCAGATCCTGTTCTGTGAAAACAAGCCCCTCGTTATTCACGCTTGATGCCTCCCTGCTCACTTCCCCAGCATCCTTTTGCATCCCGCTTGGTGATGCTGCAAAATATAAAACCTAATAAGCAGTGAGTGAAGCTGGGGATTGATGATTAAGGGAAATTAATTATTAGTATAGTTGTTAAAATACACATGTTGCAAATTCAGAGGTTTATATAATTCATGTTTATTATTCAGATGTTTTTTTCTGTGAGTTTTTTGTTATTTTTTTTGTTTGTTGTGTTTAGTTTATTCCCAAGATAGAAAAAAGCTGCTCAAAGATATTTTCTTCTCTGATCCGTTTCCCTGGCTCTGTTTTTCCTGCTTTTGTCTGCAGGATCAGATCATGTGACTTTGTCTTGTACTCACACAGGTTCCCATACCTTCATACCTCATCGCCCTTGTGGTTGGAGCGGTGGAGAGCAGGTACCCCCCCCCCGCCCCCCCGACCACGTTAAACGCACCTCAGTGTGACTCTAAATGTGCTGTCAGCCGAGTCCTTTTAGCCATAGACAGCTTTTCGTGCTGTGTTTGTCCCCTCACAGTGACGGCTCGATACATATTGGGCACTTCAGTTTCTGCTAATTGTATAAAAATGTGACATGTTCTGCCATTGAATCCTCTGTTTTCTTATTACTTTCTTATTTCTTTAATAAACATTTTAATATACCAGTCATCGTTAGCACAGCTTTGTCTTGTTACATCTGCATCACCCGTGTTCTCTGACCTTTGACCTGGTAGAGTACCCAGTTTCAGGCCTGCCCTGTGTGTCACGTAGGGAAATCGGGCCCAGGTCCCGGGTGTGGTCCGAGAAGGAGCTGGTGGATCAGGCAGCCTATGAGTTTGCCGAGGTAAGTGGAAAAGCAGACACCATTACTGTAGGGGGGATTACTTAACATCGCACGTCTCGCATGTGCTTACATCGCGATGACGATGCTGTAGCGATATATCATGCGGCCCTAATCTGAATGATCAGTGACTGAAAACCGCAGCAACTCCTCTTGTTATAGTTTTACCTCAAAGGTCCGGGGTTTGTGCAGAGGTGCTGCCACGTTGAATGTCACTCCTAAAAGTGAAGACATTTTTAAATAACAGTCATCTCTGGACAGTTGCGGTCATTTAAAGCTAATTTGTGGTCATTTAAAGCTGTAGCCCTTTTGTTCTGGAGTATAAATTTGAGTGTGTGACTCTCTCAGACAGAGACCATGCTGAAGACCGCTGAGAACCTCGTAGGCCCCTACGTGTGGGGGCAGTACGATATCCTGCTTCTTCCCCCCTCCTTCCCCTATGGGGGCATGGAAAACCCTTGCCTGACATATGCCACGCCCACTCTGCTGGTGAGAAACCCCCAGCACCCCTCCAATGTTATATCTAGTCTACCTCTGTGTACCTCAACCTCAGCAAGCTGTACAAGTCATCTTGTGTGACCGGTACCTGAAAACCAGGGTAAACTGACATTCTATGCTCTAAAGCTTTTGCTCATGCTGTCTTGCAGGCCGGGGACAGATCTTTGGCTGGGGTAAGCTGCAGATGTCCTTTGTCTCATTTCTCTGGTATGTAAGGCACCTACTTGTGGTTCAAGTGTCTTTGGCTGTCTGCCTCACCCTCTGCAGGTCATTGCCCATGAGATCTCCCACAGCTGGACTGGAAACCTGGTCACTATCAAGAACTGGGAGCACTTTTGGTATATCCGAGACGTGCCATCAATGCTGCTGACACATCAAACCGTTGTTTTGTTGTGCTTTCATTGGGCTGAATATTACTTGAAGCAGAGTCTTGTGACTGTGCCTGGTCATCTGATTAGCCAGTTTATTTTAATTGATCACTGACCTCGGAGAAGATCCCCATAATGAATATGTCAAGGCTAAGATAAAGATACTGGTGAACACTAGAGCTGTCACCATTACTCAATTAAACTTGATTACAAAAAAGCATTGATTTAAAATTTACTTTCTCGGTTACATGGCAGAAAGGAGGCGGTGCCTAGCGGATGAACCTGAAAATTAAGAATGAAAGCAACAGTTGTCTGTCAGAATTGAAAAGCAGAGCTTAAACATCACCACAGCATGACTGCAATGCAAATACATTGTAAAGACGACTTTTGGGTTTGATGGACTTATCCAAAAATGAGTGGTTATCCATAGATATATGAAATTTAGCCTCTTGGAGTAGCCTAGCCTGTTTTTTTTTTAATAATGTTGATTTGAAATTAGTTTGCTTAATTTACTTACGATTTATGAATCATCTCTGCTAAAACAAAAGTTAGCCCTGTTATTTAGCTATTATTATATTTTTTTGAGAGTTGAAAATTATTGAAAACTATATTGCCAAATAGAACAGATCTACCAACAAAGCTGTTAAATAAGTCAGTGGTATTGTCAGTTGTGACCACCAACACACAGCAGTGCTGATAATCTCTTGCTTTTGCTCAAAATCCTCTCTATGAAATAGAAAATATTTCTATATAGCGAAAGAAGAATGTCCGGTTCTTGTTCACTTTTCTCCCTTGTTCATTTTTGTTTGTGTAGCATGTTCATGAGAAATTAATCTGAGTTAATAAGCAAGAACAAGAATGATTATGATCCTCAGAGCACAAATGCAGAGGTCATGCAAAAGCAGTAAACTTTAGACCGATTTTTAATACATACTAAATAAATTTGCAAAGCAACCATCATTAGAACTGCAAAGCTTGCTAAATTTAGTTTTATGTAACTGAATATTTTTTTTAACACCACATGAACCCAACAGACTATTGCAGTCCTTGCAATGTGACAATTGCATGTGCATCAAATGCCATGTTGATATTAACGTCATACATCGTGCAGGCCTGTTAGGGTTATGTGTACTGTCACTGCACACTGCCACACTGTCTGTGTGTGGAGTTTGCACATTCACCCTTTTGTGGCTTTTTGATTCTCTGCATTACTTCCACTGTCCAGAAACGTGCAACCTAAACGTCTTAAATTAACCATATGCGTGACTCTGCAATAGTTCGTAGGCTCCTGCCTTGTGCAAATGCAATGTATCTATGATGTGATATGATATAAATTGTATGATATGATATGACAAGTACGATTACTCGATGAATTGTCAGATTAATCTCTAGATGTATAATCGATAGTGACAGCCCTAGTGAACATCCATTACAGGAGTTGGGTAGCTGAGTGTGAGTCCAGAAGAACACAAGTTCAATTCTAGATCATGAACTTGAATTCAAAAACTATAAGCTGAAGACAGTGACCTCAGTTATTTACTTGAATTTTTACTTTGAAGGGCCACCAACTAAAACTTTTTCAACCAAAAAATTAATGGTTTGTCAAACACAACGGTAACAGAAACACATCTCCCCTGCATCCTGTATTAAATTCTGTGTAACGTGACACAGTTAAACATACAATTTTAAACATGACTACTCCAGGGGTGCTGAAAACTGACTGGTACCTTATTACACGAAACAGATCATTTTTGAGTTGGTAGCTCTGATGGGGACAGGCTTTACCTGTGTGGGTGTGTGCACAATGTTGAAAAACATTGTGGCTAATACAAGAAATCTGGGCAGGTAGTATACAGCTGCATATAGGCTGCAGACATATGCTATGGAATCTGGAGGTTACAAGTTTTTTTGAGTGTGTGACAAGACCAAGTGAGGAATTTCCAAGTCCGGACTCGAGTAGCGCAGCTGGTCTTTATTAACAGCTTGTCAAAAAAATGATGTGACCCAATGATTAAGGTTAGTCATACACACAGAGAGTAGTTTAGAGTCACCAGCTGGTCCTTGGATGCACGTCTTCGGGGATGATGTCTAGGCTACAAGCTGAATGAAATGCAGGAGGTAGATTTGTACCCACAACCTCAGAGGCAAAAGGCTTCTCACTAAGCTACCATGGTAATGTGTAGAGGTCTACTGTCTGTTACCGTTGTCACTAACGTTCCTCCTTTGACTGGATGAGTGTCATTCTCGTGTACCCCACTTCTTGACAGGCTGAATGAAGGTCACACCGTGTACCTGGAGAGGATGATTGCCAGGTGCCTGGAGAGCGAACAGTTCAGGCAGTTCAAGGCCATTGGGGGGTGGAAAGAAATGCAGGAAGCGGTGAGAGCTCCATGGGCCACCCCCAGAGAGACCTGCTGAGGGGCTCCCATTGGGGAGGGGCCACTGTATACACACAGAGACCCACTCAGACCTTTAAAGCTCTTTAAAGCTGTAGTCACTTTATAATATCTTTAGTCATCGTGTGTGGGGTGCCAAATAAGAACTATATATCTGTTCTGCAGGTGAATATGTTTGGGGAGAAAAACCCCCTGACCAACTTGGTTCCATGTCTGGATGAGGTGGACACTGATCAGGCCTTCTCCTGCATCCCATATGAGAAGGGCTTCGCGTTCCTATACCACCTGGAAGAGCTCTTGGGTGGTCCAGGTAAAGCCACATACACCCACAGAACCCCCACAACCCTTCCCCTCTCTCACATATAGCACATATTTCCCTTTACCCCTCTTCATACTCCTGTCTTACTATTACACTTGGATGAACAAGTTTGAGGAGATCAGGCTAACAATGATTATGCCCGTGTGACATCATCCGATTCCTTGACTTGGTGGATTTTTTATGCTTCTCACCCACAGAGGTCTTTATGGGGTTCATCAAGTCCTACATTCAGTTGTTCGCCTATTCCAGCATTAGCACTGATGAGTGGAAGGACTACTTGTACACCTACTTCAAGGATAAGGTGAGTTGCAAAAACAGTTACTCCATCACCATCCAAATAAGAGTTAGTCATCCAGAAAGCATCCCAGTGGTTTAGGTGCCATCTTTTAATGCCAACTGTGTGGCCGTGCTTTTCTCCAGCCAAAATGTCATTTACGCATCCAAGAAATTTCTTATGGAAGCTCCTCTCTGAACACATAAAACCTTTGTGGTGGACAGGATGTACCAGAGCCCCGGGGCTCTAGCCTGGCCTCAGCCATTCCTCAGTGGTGTGTTTTATCCTGGGTCAGGTGGAGATCCTCAACAAAGTGGACTGGAGTGGCTGGATGCACACGCCTGGGATGCCTCCTGTGAAAAATCGGTGAGATTCCTAGCATCATAGCAGGTTCCTTAATGCAGACCTTACACCGAACAAATGTTTTGTGCTATTTCACTATTGCAAATTTCCAGTGTCGGAATAAAATCACGAGTTTTGTTAGAGTTCTGCTGTGCTCCTGTCATCTTGATCGTTTGGTGTAAGGCAGTCAAGATAGCTATCTGTGCCCGGTGCAGTCCGTGCTCACATCAAAGCTCTTGCTTTTCAGATATGATGCCACCCTGGCGGACGTCTGCATCGCTCTCTGCCAGAGATGGGTCCAGGTACTGCTTTGTTCTTGTGTCCACTTGTTCCTGGTTTGTTCTAACGCCATGTACAGTGAGGGGGGTTTTGCTTGAGACTCTGTGCATTTTTGGTTTTATATGCTCTGTGTTTTTTTTTCCCCTTGCCGTCTCTGTACCCCTGTCTCTGTCAGGCGAATGAGGCGGACCTGGCCAGCTTCAGTGAAGCTGATGTGAAAAACCTCTCGTCTCCTCAGCTGATGGAGTTTCTGGCCCTGCTGCTGCATGAGGTAGGTTGGGGTAGTCGCCGTAGCCCTGATTGACCCCATGACCACTGTTGATGTGACTGGGGTGTGTGTTCATTCTGTTTCGATCTTGTCTCTTCCAGAAGCCCATACCTCTCAGTCATGTGAAGAGAATGCAGGAGGTCTACAACCTGAACAGCATCAAAAACGCTGAAATACGATTCAGGTACCCCGGCACCAGTAGTTTGAGAGCATACTCTCCTTTGTAGATTGTGTATTCTCTGTCAGGTTTTCAATCAGGATTTAAGTAACATTGGAATATACATCCAACCATCTTTCTTCTACTCGCATTTGCGGTGTTTCAGGAGTGGAGTCAGGCCCTGGCACGATGTAAAATGTGTACACAGTCCTGTTAAAATGCTAGATTTTTGTGATATAAAAAATTCAATTGACGAGGAGGCGATAAGGAGCATACACTGATTACCGTGTGCTGCCGCACCGATCACATGACAAACCACCTGAGGGGTGAGAACCTGAGTGCAGCCGTGCGGTGGGTGATACCTCAGCACCACACCAGTCTGAATGGACCAGTGTGAGTTTTTTTTTCCAGTGACTGGAGTGCAAATCCTGCCACCAACCCCCAGGTTTTTCCCTGTTGGAGGACGTCCTTATAGGGCTGGATGTAAGTTAACGTCATGCCCAGGACAAAGCAATTGCAGGCAAAGGGCCTTGCTCAAGGACCTAATGGAATAGAACGTTCCAGTTGCTGGCACAGATCCTTAGCCTTAGAGCCACCACTCCACCAAATTCAACAGAGAGGAAAAAAACCTTTTAGGGGGAAAAATACAGAAAAAAAAACATAGAAGCTGGTTGCAAAAGTGTGCACACCCATAAACTAATACTTTGTTGAAGCACCTTTTTGATTTTACAGCATTCAGGTTGTTTCTGTAGAAGTGTATCAGCATGCCATCTTGACTTGGCCATATCTGCCCATACTTACTTGCAAAAGCTCTCCAAATCTGTCAAATTGTACGGGCAACTCTTGTGCACAGCCCTCTTCAGATCAGCCCAGAGATTTCAAACTGGATGTGGTTCTGGGCTCTGGCTTGGCCTTTTACAAAACTTTATTTTTTTTCTGGTGAAGCCATTCTTTTAGTTGATTTGGATGTATGCTTGGGGTCATTGTCATGCTGAAAGGTGAAATTCCTCTTCATCTTCATCATAGAGTGAGATAAAATATATATAAATATACATTATAAACATTTGAACTTGATGGGATTCCAGATTTTTTTTAAACTACGACGCAAGAATAAATTAAATTGTGTGTGTGTGTGTGTGTGTGTACACGTGCCTTTTTCAGGCATCTCTCGAGATTTTACAGGCTATTCAATGTGTTATTGTCCTGGCCTCTTTCAAAGAGTTTGCAGATGATTCTGTGTGTGTATTTGTGTTACTCTACTGTTGTTCCAGGTGGAGATGTGCGTGTCATTGGTGTCAACCATCGTGCCTCACACGAGAGATTATTTTTCAGCCCAGGTTGTCATGTGTCGAAACCAAACAGAAACAGAGACACAGGCTGATACTGCAAACCTCCCCCAAGGCATTTTTTTATTTGATGGCCTTCAGCACATTTTACACGTTTATCTTTTATCACCACTTCAGTTTTCACTGACTCTAGCTTAACATGTATGTTGTATATGTTTGTGTTTTAGCATACCAGCCTCTTTAAGGTGCTTCTGTGCTCCTCAGCATTACATGTAGAAGTTCATTGTATATGTGGCCATTGCCGCACTGGTCTCTTTCAGGTCGAGAAGTGTGTGTGTGTTCGCATTGTCTCTTTCAGGCAGCCGCCTGTGTTCTCTTGGCGTTTCATTGTGTGGCTGTTACTGTACGGTGCCACCGTGTGTGTCTTCTAGGTGGCTGCGGGTTTGTCTCCGAGCCAAATGGGAGGAGGCTGTACCTTTGGCCTTCGCGATGGCCACTGAACAAGGACGCTTGAAGTTTACACGCCCCCTCTTCAGGTACTGCCTGCATGTGTGTCAGTAGAAGTGTCACTTCAGCATGTTGATAAGAATCATGCTATTTTACTGAACTGAATCTCTGTAAGAATCTCAATCAATCACAGATTTGTACTTATGTGTTTTGCCCCTTCTCCAAATCCCAACGAAGTTCCCATATTAACAAATGTGTTTGATGTACGTGTGAAATTAAACATTAGTGCTTGATAAGACCTTCAGTGTGAGGAGTAATGGAGGGATTCTTTGTGTTACGGAGGAGGTAGATGCGCGCGGAAGCACTTACACAATTTCTTCCCTCCCTTCCTTGCGGTTTTCTAGAGAGCTGCATGGCTTTGAGAAGTTCCGCCAGGAGACGGTCAGCGTGTTTCTGAAGCACCGTGCCTGCATGCACCCTGTTGCCGTCGCTCTGGTGTCCAAAGACCTGAACGTAGAGCAGCCGCAAAGCTAAACCGCGTAGCTGCACCGTGAAAGCATGGAAAAATGGCACGCACGAGGCATAACAGTATAGCTTGTCATATTACTAAGCAGTCCTAATACCCTACCAGTCAAAGGTTTTTGCACATACTGAGACTTTCTACATTTGCACGTTACTTAACAGTTACTAAAAATACGCAATATTCTTTGCTAACAAATTCATTTACAGTATGTTCACCATTTGAGTATCTTTATTGGCAAGAAAATAAATGATTGATTCATCAAAGTAACCTCCTTTAGCAGTTATAACGGCAGAGAAAATTCAAAGCGTTCTTTCTACAAGAGCGATTAAACACTCCTTTGTTTCACAGGATGAAATAGTTAGCTGCTGCATGTAAAGTTAAGGACAGCCTAGAATTTGACTCTGCCATCGCCACACAACCAGTTAATAGGATGTCAGACATGCACTGTTACATATTCTATCCATGTCTTAAAGGAAACTACTTATATCTGACTTATGTTTTCATTTACAGTTGTTTGCTCTAACAAGAATAAAAAAAATTGCAGTTTTAAGAAATAAATGGAAAAGTGGTAAAAACCCATAACGTGGAAAAACATTTGACTGGTAGTGCAGGTATTTAGCTTTGCAGCTAAAATGAGATTAGTGTTATGATGGTTAATTTTTAAGTAAACTATGCAGGAAATTAAGGTTTTTATTTTACAATAAGTGGGCAGCACGTGCATTTTGCATAGAGTTGGGATTGCTTTGCTGCTTTTAGCATTTCAAATAAAAAAAAAGATGAAAGCTGACATTTGCAGCGTTTTGGTGTTGAGTAATCACACAAAGAGGAAGTCGAGCTGTTCCACAGGAAAGTTAAGTTTATCTAATGCAGAAGCGGAAACCTGTGGCTAGCAATAATTATAGACAAATTCAGTATGACAAACTGTGGCCAGTCGGCAGCTAGTTAATTGTTAACCTGATAGAGGACTTATTGTTGTGACATCTTGAGCACTGACCAGGGAAGTAGCAGCTGGAGACTTTGGGTCGGGGAAATAGGGATTTAATGGATGAATGAAGGAGCATACAAGGCAAAACAAAAAAACAACCATCAGACTCCAACAATAGACTACAATGACAGGACTGGGGAAACATACTTGAACGCGGACTTAAATACAGAGATTCAATTACACAGGATTGAAAACAGCTGAAAACATAGGGATTTCACATGAGGTTAACGAGGGGGTGTGGCACACAGTAGGATCAGGTTGTGACACTAATATTAATCAGCCATTGCATATTTGATTTTGATTTATAAGATAAAAAAGGCTGAATAACATGTCAAAACTAAAAATTCAAAAACTTGTATTTTGCTCGGCTACTTATGGTCAAAGTTACATAAATACAAGAACCAATTAACAATGACTAGAAACAGCTGAGAACACCAAGATTCCACATGTGATAAGAAGGGGGCGTGGCACACAGGAGGACTGGACAAGCAGGTCATTACCCAAGCAGGGCATCCGAGTCCATTCTTCTTCACAGATCATCCAGGGTCCTAAGCCAGCGCTTGTGCACTCTCCTCTTCAGCTCAGCCAACAGGTTTTCAATAGTGTTCAGGTCAGGGGACTGAGATGGCCATGGCAGAAGCTGTGGTCAGCTAACCATTTTTATGCTGATTTGGTCATGCACTTAGGATCACCATCCTGCTGGAAGATCCAGTGATGGCCCAGTTTTTGTTTACTGGCAGAGGCAGCCAAATTTTTGATTTAAAATGTCCTGGTATTTCATGGAGTCCATAGTGCCATGTGCCCCAACAAGGTTTCCAGGGCCTTTGGAGGAAAAGCAACCCCACAGCATCACAGAACCTACATCATATTTTACAGTTGGGATGAAGTTCTTTTCTTTATCGCTGTCTTTTTCTTTTTACGCTAAACCCACCTTGAATGTTTATTGCCAAAAAGCCCCATTTCTGTTTCATCTGACCATTTAATTTGGTTCCAGTCAAAATTGTAGTAATGTTTTGCAAACTCCTGGCGTTTTAAGTAACTGACAGAAAAGGCTTTTTTTTCTGGCATACCCTTCACATAATCTGTTAGCATGAAGGTGGCATCCGATGGTGGTTCTGGGGACGTGGGAACAAGATTTTACTTGTAATTCACCAACAGTGATCCTTGGGGATTTTTTTGCCTCTCTTACGATCCTCCTAATTGTTCGTGGGGGCGAAATAAACTTGGGTCCTTTTCTGGGCAAGTTCCTAACTGTTCCAGTTGACTTTATTATTGCCCTAACAGTACAAATGGGCATTTTTAGACAAGCAGCTATTTTTCATACTCATTCCCTTATGAAGGTCAACACACTTGGTTTGTATGTCATGTCATTTGGTTTGTATGTTCTCTTATCTTTCCCATGTTGACTAAGGGAACTTGGCCTCTGTGTCTCCTCATATCTGTACCCCAGTTAACCAGGAAGTCATGGATTACACTTTGAAGGTTCCTATTCACTCCAATCAACTCAAAGACATACAATTTACATGGGAATCATGATTCAGTTACATTGTGTTCACTATAATTTGCAGGGGTGTCAATAATTGTGGCACATGGATTTTTGTTAAAGATAATTACTTCTTGATGAAGGATTTGTTTTTCTTTGTACAAATTAATTTCAATTAAAGGTTGAATTTTTCTCAGTTTTTCAGTGTGAGATGAAGCAATGTTACCAAAAGGTGGATTTTTTCTTCGCTTTTTGACAAATCTTTACAAAGGGTGCCAATAATTGCAGAGGGTGCTGTGTATACTACTGGTCAGAACAAAATTAGGATTTTCAGATCAACTAGCTTGCGGTCCATGGAAGTGCCTTTAATATATTCTTACAAGTATAAATACATAACAAAGTAATGTAAGGGAGGGTATTAAGTGATACACTCAGACAGTTACAAGGCTGGGAAATGACAGATTGCTTTTGCAATAAAACCCAGGTCAGTGCTGCCACCTACAGACAGAGTCCATGAATCTCGTAACTCATTCAACTGGCCTCAGACCCATGTATATATGGCTGCCGCGAGTCGAGTGGGAGAGGCAGTGTTGAGTAGGAGGGGCTCGTAATGATGGTTGGGGTTAATGTATCAGATGATAACAATTATAAACCCCTCCCACATTGCCCCTCCTACTTGACATTGCCCCTCCCACTCGACATTTGGCTCCTGGCTGCAGCGATATGGCTCTCTTTAGACCTGCCAGTGTCCCAGTGTCGGTTGATTTAACCCGATACAAGGAGTGGTTTGCTTGGCTACATGTAAGTGGCGGCTCGGCCCCTTTGGGCGGATATCCTCATACGCTGGCAGGACCTTGGAGAGCGACCGGTGTCAGTCAGAGCCACGGTATCCGCAGATCACGATATGCCTCGTTTTACCGTTCATGTCCGGGACGAGTGGCTGACGGTGCCCTGCAAGGACCCCTCCTACACTATTCAGTGGTTGGGTTTGGAGGCCATCAAGCGCTACACGAAGAACAAGCCAGACAATGGAGGAATCAAATCTGTCAAGGACACAAGCTTTGTGGCCAGGAGGTGCCAAGGACAAGGGCTGCTGGACCCCGACGACACCATAGAGGATGTCCTGGAAGACAACGACTTTGTCGAACTGGGTAATCTGTATGGTCAGAAGAAATGTGACAAATGTCCCATGTATAATGTTTTTACTGCATAGTTTAAAAGACATTGGCCATAGTCTGCATCATGCATACACCCTACAATGTTATTAAGGTGTCTGATGTGACTGTCTCCCCTACAGCGATCGATGGGGACACCATGTCTCCTGACTTTATCCCTTTCCAGCCCGGAGTCTCACACCTGTATCCTTCCCAATTAAGCACAGTACTAATAGTATTAATAATACTCCTACTATTAGTACTATAGTACTAGTACTTCTCTCTTGCGATTCTTGGAGGGTAGCTGTGGGTTTGTGACGATTGTGGCACATTCAAATCTTCTTATGCTTTTGGTTCTTGCAAAGGCTTTTCCCCCTTAACAGCTCACAGAACAGCAGCGTATCGGGAGCCAGAGAGTGTGAGACCTTCCGCTCATTCATAAATCTATCGCATGTGGAAGTTTATTCATGTCCAATAGCAGCTTTATTGAACGAGCAATTCATTGCAGGTGTGTTTCTCTCCAGTATATTCACCTGGATGGCAACAATCTCACGTCGTCAGATCTTGTGGATTTAGGAAGGGGATTGTACAAGATTAAGGTAGGTTTGTTTGTCACATGCGTCGAGTCTTATTCGGGTTTCCTTTTACTCGTTTTAATTTCAGCCGGGCACTGAAATGAGTGCAGATTAACAGGTGTCACCCCTGTGCCTTTTTCAGCTGACACCAGAGGCAGAGGCTAAGGTTGTGCAATCCAGGGAACTTCTGGACACTATTGTTAATGATCACAAAGGTATGATAAATGAAGGATCTTCACACTGTACTCTTAAAAAAAAAAATCTTGCTTTACATTCTTTTCCGAGAAAGCCAAAATCACATAGTTATTATACGATTAGCTCGTCCTCAAAGGCAAACAGCGAAATGTCAAAGAACATGTTTACCCAAGAGCAGCAAGAGAGTCTTAGTTCTGACGCCAGATGTGACATCACCTCTGTACAGATCAAATGTGTAACCTTTGTATAGCCTGTGCAGATGCTTTTCCTTTGACCGTTGCCTTATACTGTATAACCATCCAAAACTCAAAAAGTCTTTAAGTTTCTAATTAAAAGCAATGAGATATTCAAATATACTTTCAGCAGTATAAGCACTGTAGAGATGAATGGAGTGGATCGATACTCCCATGTAGATTATCCTTAAAAACTGGACTGGTGTTGATTTGTCTATTAGTTTAGGCTGGGAATGTTTTAAGGTGTCATGTGTTCTCAAGGAAATTAACCTGCTGAAGGATTAAACTCACATTAAAAGTGTAATGATGTGTTTATACCAACCCCTGTATGGGACAGACGTCTTCTGAATGAAGGACACAAAATCATCTGAAAATATGACTGAAGTAGTCTATTTTTACTCAACTATCTACTATATGATATCATAAATTTTACATAGGAAATGGGGGGGGCAGAGTGACATATAATAACTGCCAATAAACATCAAGGTAGCTCAGTGTCACTGGCAAAAGTGATACAGGGCATTAGGAAAAAAATGTAATTCATATTACCGTATGCACTATTGGTCCGTTTATTAAAAGTAATGTGGTGATGAACTTAATACTGGCTTTCTTTTAGTTGTATACGGCATCACAACTGGGTTTGGGAAATTTGCCAGGACTGTGATCCCAGTCAGCAAGCTGAAGTGAGTCATGCCTTCTTTTTTGCTGTACTTAAAGAATTCAGAAGACGTTTTCAGAGAATGATGTTTGTTCTTTGCTTTGAAGGGAGCTGCAAGAAAACTTGGTGCGATCGCACTCGGCCGGTCAGTCTCCGTTTAGTTCTTATTCTTTTACTTTAGAAAGAAGTATCAGTCAACCTGTGCGTAGAGTGTAGTTGAATACAGTTAATTGTATTGTTATTACTCTCTGCTCAACCTGAGTGTGCAATGCAGGGCTGGTCACTGCAGTCTTCTATTCTAAGTCCGTATTAGAGTATAAACTCCTGAATTTGGCAAAGGTGGTCACTGTGCTCTTTTTGTATGGAATGAAGGCTTAGGTGCTCCATTGAGCCCTGAACGAACCCGAATGCTGCTTGCCCTGAGGATTAATGTCCTGGCCAAAGGGCATAGTGGTGTCTCCTTGGAAACGCTGCAGAGGATGATAGATGCCTTCAACGGTGAGCCCAAAACCCTCCAACCACTGGACGGGCCTGCATATGGATGTATTCTGGGTCCGGAGTGGATGCATTGCGGGTGACCAGTGTCCTGACTGTTCCCACAGCATCCTGCTTATCCTACGTGCCTGAGAAAGGCACGGTTGGTGCCAGTGGAGATCTCGCTCCCCTGTCGCATCTGGCTCTGGGGCTGATGGGAGAAGGGAAGATGTGGTCGCCAATGAGTGGCTGGGCAGATGCCAAATATGTATGCTTTCATAAAAATCAATACTGATGACTTTGAATCTGAAGGAAAAGTATCACGGCCACCCTAGGTTTAAAAGTATATAGATGTGTTGGGCAAAATCACAGGATAAAGATAAGATAATATAAGATCATAATCATAGGAAAATATACATGGTTAGAGTTTTCTTGATACAGTAGTACTTCAGAACTCAAACTTAATCCGTTCAGAACTCGAATCCTAAAAAATTCGAGTTCTGATCGAATTTTCCCAAAAGAAATAATGGAAAACCAATTAATTGGTTCCCGCCCCCAAAATATTACATCTATTTTTTTTTTTTTTTCTAGCATTTAAACACAGGACAAAACAAGAAGAGCATATTCTGTGCTAAACACATCTAAGCACATTTATCAAAACAGTAATTTGTAAAGTAAGAAAATAAATATATCCAAACAATGTGCAAAGTTTAAAACACCTACGTGTACTGCCCCGATCGTCCGCCCTTTCCTTGTGCCACGCCCCCTCGTTAACCTCGTATGGAATCCCCGTGTGATCGGCTGTTTCTGCTTGTTGTCATTAGTCCTCTGTATTTAGTCCGCGTTTCAGTTTGTTTCCCCGGTCCGGTCAATGTGTTGTCCATCTGCGTTTTGCCTGCCTTACCCCGTATTCCCCGATACCCTGACGTCTTAGCCTTTGTCTACGTTCCGTCTCCGTTCTGCACGACAGTATTATTATAATTAAATATATTAATGGTATTAATTATTGATATTAAAATAATTCATATTGTCTTTATTTTTATTATATAACAATCACTGTCACTGTCATAGTCGTTTTAAATGTTTAATTTTTTTACTGTCTTAATATATGTATTCAGTTAGTATAAACATGCACGATGCTTTAGCCTTTGTTTCCGCTGAGACACGTTTGGAGTGACTCATTTCCCTGCAGGTATCTTAGGTCGGCGTTCACGATTCGACTTATGAGATTCAGAGCGAGTTCTAGGTCATTTTTTTTCTAACTGGTTGGTTCGACTTTTAAGAAATTCGAGTACTGAGATACCACGGTATTTGTATTACTCAAACAGGTCCTAGAGGCTCATGGACTGAAGCCAATATCACTGAATCCCAAGGAGGTACTTCACTTCACTTGTAATATCTATTTTATTTCTTTGAAACTGTCAATATACCTGTGCAACTAACTGCTCCAGAAACAGAGCTCCTCAAGTTACAGCAAATTTGAATAGTCTATAGCCTTTCACTCAATTTACCCAAATTTCCTGTAACTTGAGGAGTTCTTTTCAGAAAAAAGGTTTGAACATTCACAAAATATTGCACAATTTTAGTGAAGGTCCAATGATTCACTGAAAGGCTCCAAAATGTATTAAATGTTTTAGAGCTTAATACAATGTGCCTGGATATCCTATGATTAACTGTTCGTGTTAATGCTTCTTGACAGGGCCTGGCTCTCATCAATGGGACCCAGATGATTACATCTTTGGGGGCAGAGGCTGTAGAGAGGGCTCAGGCTATTGCCAGGCAGGCCGACATCATCGCAGCACTGACCCTCGAGGTGCTGAAGGGGACCACCAAAGCGTTTGACAGCGGTGAGTCACTTGACGTGTCAATCGGCTATTGTATGAACAATGATAGCTAAGGCTAAATTGTTACATGCTTGTCGTTATGAAGTCCAGCAAGTATGCTGAACTATAACAATGTGATGACAGTAAGTCCTATTGCTATTTCACTGGTAATATATTCCAACAGTGTTCATAGTATTGAACAAGTGGAAAAACTTCAAGTAAAACGTTAATTATACTTTACCAGGAGTTCAACAGTATATAATATTTGAATGGAGGCTAATGCCATAAATACTAGCTAACAATATCCCATCAAAAGCTATTAGAAAAATCTCAGCAGCAAGAAATACATGCCGTTTATATTACCATTTACCCTTTGATACTTGTAGCATCAATCCAGTAGCAGTCTATGGAATGAAACATCTCACAACTTTAGTTGTACATTTAAGTAAACAAAACAGTTATCCCCATGTCTGCTAAAAGAAAAACAATATAACTTGTGATTTCAACAACCTTTCAAACTAGTGAAGACGATCATCCATTACATTTGTTGATGAGGATGGAAATAAAAATGAATGTCTAACTTTACCTTGGCGAGGGCTGAGGTGGTGGTATGAATGCACATCTTAAGATAATGAATGGAACATGCATCCCTGCCACCTCCCCCGCTCCCCCAGACATCCACAAACTCCGCCCACACCCAGGTCAGCAGGAGGTGGCTCTCCGCTTCCGCTCCCTGCTGGACTCGGACCACCACCCGTCTGAAATTGCAGGCGAGTTCCCAGCGATGAGGTTCGTGTTGACCGACACTGCATGCCCAGGTCTACCTGAATGATGTCTCCTTCACAGAGAGCCACAGGTTCTGTGACCGTGTCCAGGATGCCTACACTATGCGATGCTGTCCTCAGGTAAAGTCACACTCATCATGGTCCTGGCCGGCATCCACTCCATCACCTGATGGGAGCCTTGGTGAGGTCTGGTCTTCAGGGTAGCACCTGAGTATTCTGTGTGGTTCAGCTTTTTAACATCTGTATCTGAGGAGGGAGATGACGCTTCAAAACCCACGGTCAGTGGGATTATGTGCCAGAAATCTTAGTTTGACTCTTTGAAAAGAGAACATGACTACTTTATCCATTTGTTACTTGGTTATTATTGGGTGATCGACACCGTCTGTCCTCATTATCGGGTTTATCCCATCTCTGCCAATCAGCGAATGACACATACTGAGTAATGCAAATTTAAATGAAGGCAGTGTCTCCATTTTAACTTTTCAAAGGTGAGCAAGGATTTGTTTGGAATAACGCATCATTTCTATATTGTTTTATGTCTCCCAGGTGCACGGCGTGGTAAATGACACAATAGAGTTTGTGAAAAATATCATCAACACAGAAATTAACAGCGCCACGGACAACCCTGTATCTTTTTAAACCGGTTAACGGATGACATGTTCATACTTGGTGTAGCATTCATCAAAATAGCCCAATGGGATCTAGGAGTAATGGAGTTGAGGATAGTTAGGTAGAAGTTTGAACTTTGACCCAAGACTCAGATGGTATTTGCTGAACGTGGAGAGACCATTTCTGGAGGGAACTTCCATGGGGAATATCCAGCCAAAGTAGGTGCTGGGAATTCGATGATGACTTATGTTTAAACATGGACAAAGTCAAAATGGTGCTCATTGGAGGGTATTGCGTGTTGTTACTCTGCTCCAGGCCCTGGACTATCTAGCCATTGGCGTCCATGAGCTGGGCTCCATCAGCGAGCGCAGGATCGAGCGCCTATGTAACCCCTCCCTCAGCGAGCTCCCTGCCTTCCTGGTCAATGAAGGTGGCCTCAACTCCGGGTTTATGATAGCTCACTGCACTGCTGCCGCACTAGGTCAGCCTGCCACGCTTCCCGGGGAAAACCCTGTAGGCTTTTCACCTCCCGTTACCCGCCGATACCCATCTTCTCCTGCCCATTCACGGCCAACTCCATCTTTGCAGTGTCAGAGAACAAGGTTCTGTGCCACCCGTCCTCCGTGGACTCTCTGTCCACGAGCGCCGCCACTGAGGACCATGTATCCATGGGTGGCTGGGCAGCCCGGAAGGCTCTGAGGGTGGTGGAACACGTAGAGCAAAGTGAGTGACTCCAGGGTTCTGTAACATCACAACTATTGATTCGCTTCCATTGAATTCCACATCTGTGTCTGTGAGAGAACCTGTTCCCCAGTCCCCATATGTGCTTAAATATTGAAGAATCTGAACCATCACTGGGGTCTTTAGCCGTTGTGAATTAGGACAGTAAAGGATGTGAAGAACCAGAGCAGAACCTGCTGATATGCTGCTCCTCTGGTCACTTCTGTAGACACCATGTCCCTCTCATACACACCAGGATAATCTATTCCTGGAACAGTGCGTCTATGTCTTAGACTTACTCTCTGGGGTAATGGTGATGCTAATGTGTTGGTTGGTCTGAATTTCTTTATTCATACTGAATGCAATAGGTGGGTAAGATGCTACAACAGGATCAGTGTAAAGTGGTTCCCTGACAGGGCCGGTATTAGTAGGTACGATTTTCAATAGTGGTGGTGTTAAGGGAAGTAGCTGCCCTGATTACCACCGGTTAACAGAAACAATTCATTCTAGGTGAAGTGTAGGAGAACTTGGGTTTTGCCATCAAGTACAAGTTTAGGCACCCCAGTGATACAGCTTGGGGAGCAATAAATGGTGCTGGTTTGGGCATAAACGCAGAAAATTCTTTTAAAAGCCCTGACCATTTGACCTGAGCTGCTCATGTAAACTTAATAATCTGAAAGGACACCGGTTTTAGCTAGTCAAAGATGTTGTCAATGATCCCTAAAATGGGCCCGTTGTTACTGTAGCACTGCTTCCACTCTGTGGACTCTGCCCTGAAAATGTGCCATTCTGGGGCAATGGGAAACTTAGTGTCTCACTGAAGCTAATGTGTAACATGAGGTGGAGGCCGGTCACAGGAGTGTCACATGCGTCCAGCGCGGCCCTTCGCACGAGGGAAGTCTTTCCCGGCCCTTTGATGACTTGGCAATCTGCACGCCGGCTTTGTTTGTGAAGCAGGATAAGAATACACAACTTCTGTTTTTGGCTGCTGGATGTTTGACTAACTGGATTGCTTCACAGTTGGAGGTTACACTGATCCCTTTGCCCTCCCCATGGGGCAGCCCCAACCCCCTCCCCCGGCAAGTCCTTCATTCATTCGAGTAACCATTCACCCTTTCTCATGTCAGTCCTCTCCATTGAGCTGCTCGCTGCCTGTCAAGGGATCGAGTTTCTTCGGCCGCTCCGGACAACCACACCACTGGAAAAGGTCTATGACCTTCTGCGAACCGTGGTCAGGTAAGTTCGGGAGGCAGCATATTTACACAGATTCCGGTTCTTGGAGGGTGGGTTAATGATCCAGCCAGCTTAGCTAGTAAACAAGCTAAAGAGTATGTTGGCCTCCTGCCCTCCTGGATCCTCCCCCTCTTTCAGGCCATGGATTAAGGATCGCTTCATGGCCCCAGATATCGAAGCCGTCCACCGGCTGCTGCTGGATCAGAAGGCAAGTGAAAAACAAAGAGACGTCTCTCTGTTAAAAGCAATAGGAAGTCTATGGTGGGGACCGGCTTAAAGCATCTGAGAAACTAATTTAATCATCACTGGAAATTAATTAGTTGGGACATAATGGGAGATGCATTTGGGATGCTTAAAATTTAATGTTGCCACATATCTCCCTCTATCCCTTTTCCAAACTACTTATCCTTCTGGGTCGTGGGGGGTCTGGAGCCTATCCTGGAAGCTACGGGCACGAGGCAGGGAACAGCCCAGCACAGGGGGCCAGTCCATCGCAGGGCACACTCACACCTATGGGCGATTTAGTAACTCCTATTAGCCTCAGCATGACTGAGGAGGGTGGGAGAATTGGAGTACCCAGAGGAAACCCCACTACAACATGGGGAGAACATGCAAACTCCACACAGATGGAATCCAGGCAGAGACTCGAACCCTGGTCCCAGAGGTGCGAGACAGCAGTGCTAACCACTGCACCCCCATTCCACTATTCCACACCATTAATTATCTCAGATAATTAATTTTATTATATACTTTTAAAGGGTCAAAATTTAAATGAAATATCTAATGGGACATTTTCCATGGTAATATAAGAGCATATACTCGATGGAAATTTGTGAACCCACATTTGGAGTGTAAGGGGGAACATTTTTGGGACATAGCATGAGTAGTATAGCATTGCATGGCGTGGAGGTAGTTTTAAACACGCATGTGAGGGTGGCCCAGCAGAGAATGAGCAGGTAATTCCAGTCATTCATCCTGTTGCTATTTTCCTGCGAATGACTAAGCATGTCGGTTCTGCCCACGCAGGTATGGGCAGTGGCGCAGCCATACATTGAAAAGTACCGCATTGAACACATTCCAGAGTCCCGTCCCTCCTCCCCAACCGCCTTTTCACTGGATCCTCCAGCATCCCCTAGGAAACGGGTTCGCCACGAGTGACGGGAACCTGTAAAGTGAAACGTACGTTTCCTATCCGACAAGTAACGTCCTCGTGGTGCAGATGTGACTGTAGTCTGTCTACACTGAAGACATTTTGCCAATGATGATACCGCATAATCTCGATCAAATTAAAAAATGAAATGTTTTTGCTCAATAACAAAAATATTTAATGAGAGCTAGTTTTCTAGGC
>JAABNX020000070.1:30409667-30419912 GCA_015163995.2 Mormyrus lacerda
GAATTCAGTGGACTGGTACTTGGGACACTGAAATCGGTTAGATCATTCTTTTAATCACGTAAGTTTTCTTTTTGCATCCCCCTGTTAATGGATGGATGGATAAGATTGATGTGATTTAAACGAAGCGCTGAATGTGCTGAAGACCTCGGCGCAGAGTAAAAACGTGAAAAAATGAAAGGTATCTCTGTAATTTGCGAGCAGGGACAAGGAGCTCGGGAACTTCACCTTGTGCTGCAGTCCAAAAGCACCACCTGCTCGCAGCCGGCCCACGCAAGGCACAGCTACATTACGCAAGCGGCCAGCCCACGGATTCTTCCAGAACGGTTTCTCACGACGTTGAAATTTCAGAGGGAGAGGTAACAGAGGTGAGGCTGCTGGTAAGACCCGCCCCTCACGGCCCCGCGGCAGACAAAACGCAGACTATCTCCGAGCTTGGAGAGGAAGGGAAAACTCTGCAATAACACAGCTGTACGGACTCGTGTGTGTCGGCTGGGCCCAGGGAATGACTCTGTAAAGGCATATCGTGCAGGAGGACTGTTTTTTTTTTCAGTGGAGCACAGACAGATGACATCATGTACACATTGAGCGAAGTATCTGCTACAAGAACAACCGTCCAAAATGGAAAAGCAAACAGACACAGTGGAGAAATTAAGCCAGATTTATAAAACCTGAGAATCTGAGTTAAGGTTGTGCAAGAAAGAACTGCAGACCTTAACATGTTCCTCTATTCCCTGTTGACTTAGACAAGCTAGCAAATGTAGTCACTCCTATTAAAATGTCCTTGGTAGTTTAAACTGCACATGAACAATTGTGAGTATGTGAATTATCTGACTATAAAATAATGGGATGGTGTGGTTTTGGTGCAACCACTGTAAACTTTTTTTTTTTTTTGAATGCCCTCAACTGTAAAATAATGTGCAAGTTGTGTCTTCTGGTCAATGTGCTCTAAGAAGCACCTGTGTAATACTTGGATTCCTCCCTTATACTGTGGTACATCACCTTTATACTGGCATCTCTGACAGTGATTTTGCCCAATATGGCTGGGAACCATTCAGATCGTATCCAATAAGGGGTCATTTTCTGAAGAAGGGTCTGTGTGCTAGTTTGACGTCAATAAATGTAACCAGTATAAAAAGATTACAGATCCAAAACTTTTTTATGAAAAAAATAAATGAATAAAACAATAATAACAAATAACAAATTAAAAAATAGCCTTAAAATGACGGAAGGGTGAAGGACAAACTCACAGTCAAAAATCCCACTGATGGAGGATGTCTTGGCTTTTGAAAGAAGTCAACGGTATTCCAGGAGTTTGCTAGAAACCCAGCAGTTGGAGACTCCATCCGGTGTGCCACCACCTCATGGAGTACAGTCTAGTCAAGCTTCAAGAAGAACCAAGTGGCCCAGAACAGATTATCACCACTTAAATTAGAATTTTGGTGATCAGTGTTGACACACCCCAGCACTCGACTCCCCTGCATTAAACCCATATGTGACGTTGTACTGTAGGGGGCAGCTAATTAAGCACCTGGGGAGCAGCACTTGGGGGCAGCACCTTGCTCAGAGCACCTCAGAGGTACCTTGCTCGTTAGGGATTCAAACCAGCAATCTTTCAATTACAAGGGCACTTCCCTACCCATTAGGCCACCACTGCCCCTCTGCTGGTGTAATTGTTCTTACTTCAAGGCTTCTGGCTTTCACTGTTTCTCATTAAAACCCTACAGGGATGGGTTGAGGGGGGAAAAAGCTTGGGTAGTTGGGGAGAACCACAAACATTAACAACTCCTTGGATGTTTCTGGTACTTTGGTTGACCAGCCGTTGAGTCTGCTTCTTGTTACGGAGCATCTGTAAAGCCATATATGGTAATCCAGTTTTGTTTCCTCAGCAGTCTCAAGTCAAGGATAAGACAAGCATCTTTTGTGAATCTTTGTAGTTTTCTGGAACTCAAGATCTGCCTTTCCTAATGTTTGTTCATACTGTTCCATAAAGGTTTGAAGGCCAGTGTGTGGTACTGTACGTTAGCAGTCTAGCCATATCCAGAATGTGGCCAGTTCAAATTCTGCAGCTGGTTGAGTATTCATATCACTGTTGAACCATTGAGCAATGCTTAACCTTGAAAACTAATCCATGAGTGTGAAATTAAAATGAGATGATCATACTTCATGGAGCTCCATGAAGAAATTCTCTTTTTCCCAGCCCCATTATGCTCTCCATAGGCGAGAGCAAGCTTGGCAGCAAGGAGCAGCCACCCATAGCAGCACCCATGGAGCTGGGAGTTAAGGGCTTTGCTCAAGGGACCGTAGGTGTGAGCGTTTAGGCAAAGCCGGGCTTAAACCAGCAAGCTTCCAATCACAGGCACAGAAAATTAACCCACTGAGCCAGATGCTAAATATCAGAACATCGGAATGTTGCATAAGAGAACAAGATGGGATATGCAAAAACCAAAAAAAAAAAATGTAGCAGATGATATTACGAATGTTTTAGATCTCACCATCATTAACAGGGATAATTCATTTACCAAGTCAACGTTAAGTACTGTACTTTAGACCAGTGAAATTGAACAATTCAGCTGACCCTCAAAATTTTCTGAAAAAACACATGCTTAATTAGTAAGTACTAAAGATTCAAGCAGACAGATAGAGAGGTTATTCCGGCCCCTCGTCCTTAAATGCATTGGCAAGGAGTCGCCGTCGTCACATATTTAAAACAATAGTCAACTGCGGTGTGCCATTGTGTCCAGTGGCCTGGATCAGTCTCTGGGAAAACTGTATTTACCAAGGACAGTGAGCTTCTGGAAGCATTTCTGGAGTGGCTGCCTTTCAAAGTGGCATGTGGATTTCATTAAAATGTCGTTAGTGCTGCCTGGATGCAGAGAAGCAATTGAAAGAGCAGAAAGCCCCTGCTTGTATCAGACAATTTATAACGTCTAGCGATGATTTCTCCTTTCCTCTCCAGTGCTGGCGGGGAGTGCCAGTGTGCGTGTGTTCCTCTTACTGTGTTGGTTTTTAAAAGTAGAGTTGGACTAAGCTTGATTTAGTGGTGTAAAATCTGAAGCACCTTTAAATTAAATCTGAGCTATGCGATTACATCTGTGACATCAGTTCTTTTTTATTTCAGAGTGCTCTGTAGCCCTAAATATTTATTTCAAATACCTTTTCAGTTGTTGCATTGGTTAGTGTTCCATTTGTAATTTACATAGTAAATGTTAGCGGTAAACGGTGACCAGTATTATACTATTATACAGTACTGTAACTGACCCATGAGATCAATATCACTCACCCAAGCACCTATAAATCTTTCTTTCTGTTGTAGGTTCTGACAAGATATTTTCTACACGTCAGTAAAAAAAAAAAAAAATCAATGCTGTATATACCATCTTAAGAAGACAGTCTAGCTTTTTTTTTTAAAAAAAAAAAAAAAAAAAAAAAAGGCAGGAAAATGGATTATAAGTATCCTTTTGGTACTACAATGCTTATCTGGAATAATAGGAAATGACACATAGTTTGTAATATACTACAGCATATCTTTCCATTCTCCGCTTATTGTATTAGCCTATCTGTTGTAAATCTTCAAAAAGTAGCCTGTTGTTAACGCATGGTTGATGAATCGCTTAAGGAAAAGTCTCTCGTATAATTGCACTGCAGGACTAAAGAGCTCCTTGTGAGCGCAGCATCTTAGCATTTACCGCAGCCATTCGTTCCCTAAACCGCTCTTTTAGCTCGAGGACTTGATTTTTGTTACCACATGGACTCACCAATCCAGAGAACCGCTACAAATATTACGTTACATTCATGTCAATGAAATGTATGCTAAAGCCTGCTGGAATATTCAAGAAACCTCAACTACTGAGTCTACGAATTCCACAAGTCAAGTGCATTACCCATTGATTTATTGGCTT
The DNA here is from genome assembly GCA_015163995.2 of Mormyrus lacerda. NCBI lineage: Eukaryota > Metazoa > Chordata > Actinopteri > Osteoglossiformes > Mormyridae > Mormyrus > Mormyrus lacerda. Next base: position 30,413,567 of record JAABNX020000070.1, read on the forward strand.
CATATCCAGCAATATCAGAAAGATATATATATTCCAGGTCGGTTCCCGAATCCAGTCCTTTATACCCGCAATTTCACCACAGTTATCGATTTAATGCATATTTTAAACTTAAGTTTCTGGTCGTATTCAGCACTGAGGGTCATGTGTATATTGATATTTATTATAAAATAAATTACATATTATTAACAATTTTATGAACTGGTACAGTATTACTAACCAGGGCATGTTATTTTATGTACACAGTCTATGCATTTACTTGTCGGTTTACAACTGAGAAATCTACTTGCTGTTGACGTTGTTTTAAATACTTGGAAACTGTTGATTGCCTTAAGAGACAGCAGACTCTTGGGGCACTTAGGCTAGCCCCCGCTGGGCCCCCCGAAGAGGGCGAGCCAAGATGAAATAATTAGACCCCTCTTGTGAGACGGTCCCGCTGCGTTAAGCATCGGTGGATCGCCAGTCTGATCCTTTTATTTTTGAGACAGCTGTCTGTCCGAGGCAGATCCGTAGCAGCACCAGCAGAGGCAATTTGGTCAAATAACCACGTTTTAAAATGATTACTTTCGGCTACAAGCAGCGGCTTTTTCCAGTGAGACCCCGCATATCGATACTTTTTTCTTTGTGCTGCCTTCTCCTAAGACAAGGTAAGATATTTCCACAAAAGTGCTGCGTAAATTTCCATCTATATACCTTCGTACAGTATTTGAGTAATTTACCATGTTACATCTGTGTTTTATGAAGAATGTGGAACGGAGTGATAATGTTATGTAGTAGGCTAATACGACCATTAATTAAACAGCATCATTAAAGTCTGCCGCTTACTATTAAAATAAAAAAGTTGTTACAGTATTCCTACTGCTATTTCATAGACTTTTAAATGACTGTTACTAACATTAACTGAAGATCGGTAATATCTCAAATGACGGTGTTAATTAAAATATCTTTAAGAAATTAGTGAATCTTAAAAACTTTTGCATATTTGTACCTATTAGAAACGCAATCACTTTATCACTGTCACATTTTCACACGAGGTGAGCATCGGCTACTGAGGACAGTTACATTAACCCACAGCCATTGTAATGTGTAATGTATACCAATATTGATATATTTAGTGTTGGATTAAGACTATATAATGGTTTAATACAGTGGACTTTGCTTTTGTATGGCTACAGCAGTTTAGGACGGTTTCTGCCTATAGAAAACAGTGATTTCTTTCTTTTCTTTTCTTTTTTTATAAGTATTAGTATGCATTTGCACCGTGTTAAATGGCGAAGTGATTAAAGGAGACTCCTCCGTTTACAGGACGTGAGGAACGGTTTGGCTTTTAAAGGGGCTCACTTTAGGAGAGGGTGGGTGGTGGATGGTCAGCGGGAGGGAGGGCTGGACCTCCCAGCCAGGACTGAGCTGAGCAGATCAAGCTGCCTGGGTGAAGGCGGAGGTACAGTCACACTCAGTAGGCACTCTGAGAAGGAGAGTGGCATGGTATTCTCTGGGTATCAGCATCTACCAGTCAGCTTCCAGCTCCCAGTACTGGACTCCAAAACAGGACAAGTTGGTGACCCAAGGAACATGTATCATGTATTTGACTAATCAGGTGTTTGCTCTGAAATGTCATAGATATCAGGGTGGTTTTAGGGACGCACATCCCACATGTGTCCCAAGATTAGTGGGACAGTAACCTTTTCAGGGACTAATCAGACACCGACTGAGATCCAAAACCGGAGCACCGAGTAGCTGAAACCAGCCCTTAGGAATTCAGCCTTGATGCAGACTCAACCCCAGCCTGCTAGGGGAAAATGCAGAGTTACTATTCCAGATTCAGGGGACAGACAGCCCTGATTTTCAGGGACAGTTTTCATAGGCTCAGTTGTACGTCTATCTCCTGGAACAGGATTCCACAGTACCCTCACTGTGGGGCATCTTGCAAAAGAGATAATCTGGGTTATCTGCTGTAGGGGAATGTTCCAGTTACAACTCAGCCTATTAGCTCCTTTCAAAGTTCCCAGACCTGGCCCTTCCCCCACCAGCCCTGAGGCATAACTATCCAGAGCATGCAAACAGAGCAGCGGGGCACAGGACTCAGTGGGCTGTACTTATGTTCTGAGGAAGCCTCTGGCATCAGATTGTGGTTCGACTCTTTGGGACAAGAAGACGCCTTCTTGGGCCTGGTTTCGTGCAGGATGCGGGTGAAGAGCAGAAATTCAGAGTTTTAATCCAGACTTCGCTCGCATTCCTGGTGCATGTGTGTTTGCGTGCGTCATGTGTGATGCAAGCTGTGTGAGCCTCATTGCCTGGCCGAGTTGTTTTTGTAGAGGAAAGTTTTCTTCCACGTCTGGCAATTAAAGTGGAGTAGGAATGATAAACTGAAAACAACATTAAAGGAGAAACATGCAGGTGACCCTGGCAGCGTATCCGGAGCCCCTTGAGAAATGGGGGGGTGGGTTTTTTTGCACTGGTTACTCGAGCCAATGCAGAGTCAGAGCTGTTGGCTACAGATTTCAAATTAAACAAAAGATTGTTAACAGTGACAGAGAAGTATTTCTATGGCATCAGTGAACAAACATTCTTGTTAAGAGGACCTTTCTGAGATGTAAACCCCTGCAATATTTTGGCGCGTGCCCCCCCCCCCCCCCCCCACACCGCAAGGGCATTCCTGCAGCCCTGATGCTCTCTGCACCACTGACACAGAGACCCTCCCTCCGTCTCATTCAGAAGTGACATCAACAGGTGATCTGTACACTTAGAGGCTCAGTCAGTGTAGCTAATGCGCGTTTACGGCACGCTCATGCTTGGGGTTTGTAATCCAACAACACAGAATCACAAAGGCCATGTTTAGGAAAACAAAGGATCCATCTTATCAGCAGGAGGCTTGACATGAAAGAGTCAGGATGTCTAAAATGCTTTTATAAAGAGCACAGTCTTTGTATTGGGGGGGGGGGGGTGCTTCTACCTGAAACTCATGTCCTGGGGGGTAGGGGGTAATAATGTGTGTGAATTGTGTATATGTGATTATTGCACCAATAAAAAATCATTAAAGACTGGAAATAAAACTAAAATGAAATCAACTATTTGAAATCTTCAATCACATCCTTTAGCTGTGGTGACTAGTTTTGTATTTAATGTCGCAAAGGGCGTTTTTCCAGATGACACCTGTGGTAAATATGTCCATTTACTGGGGTGGGAAATGCCAGGATGTTTGTGGTTGCCAGGCTCTGGTTTTTTCGCTTGGAAAAATTAAAGCAACCCGTGCTGAAAACCTGCCTGGACAGAGTGAATTCCAGCCCGGCTGCGCAGCCAGTGTTATAAACATGGTTGTGTGTGGTCAGCTAAATGCGTGAGCTGAGAATTACATCACGCATGGCTCAGCGTCCGTCTGCCTCACATGCAAGTGAAAATAAAGGCTGCGGATTAAACAGAGCTGATTGGCTGAGATGTTATTGTCTCATAATGAGCTGTAGACCTTTGACTGTTGGTCCTGCTGGGATAGACGCTGTCTTACCTAGATTATGGATATGCAGGTCAATTATGGTTATTCAGAATGATCACACACCTAGACAAATGACACCTTTACACTGCCGCCAGGACCAGTACTGCGGCCTGAAGTTTTTACACTGTAAATTATCTGAGCTGTACTGTACCAAACCATGCTGGTTGTGTCACCACCATCTGACTGGTTGAAAGCACAGAAATGCCAGTCGATATGCATGGATTATGAGAAGAAAAAAAGGGCATATTCTATATATTATTAATTATTGATAGTTTTGCACGTCACGGTGTATTAATGCATTCCCGATAATAGATTTGTACTTGTGAATGCTAATTCCACTAGCGTTTGATGCTAGCAATTCTACCAGTCATGCTTGTGGAAATTAGCACACAGTAAAAAAAAAAAAATAAAACATTTACATGGTAAATCTTGATGTACACCGTATGGACAGTATATACGCGCCTCTTCGGTTTTACATCCCGGCAATGCCTATCCTGAGCCAACCCTTCTCTTCACTTTATGGCACGGGTACAGGTCTGTTCCTGTATGCCGGAGGAAAGGCACAAAAACAGTGGAAATTACATAAGATACCAATTACCTGTCAGTCTGAGTGCGAATGAGCTTCTGGATTTTGAGAAAACATCATTTTTTGCTTAACATTGCGGTCTCCTTTCAACCCAGCTTAATTAAAGGTGAACACAGTAATGGTGTGTGGAATAGAGCATTTTTATAGCTTCCATAGATCAGTAATGTGCCTCTGTATATGTGTGTGTGTGTGTGTGTGTGTGCGCATGCATGCATCTTGCAGAGACACAGGCGATATCACTGGAGGATTGCTGCAAAGATGGACAGCAACGAGGGTCTCAGAGAGAGGACTGCACCTCTCTTCCTCTCATCTCTGAGACCAATGGCTGTAGGTAAGGCCCGGGTCTGTCTTGCATTCATCTCTCACTGGATCAAGTAGGTCCTTCTGAATGTGCTTGGTCATCATCAGTACCAGTGGAAGCCCGTGTAGCACGCTATGCAAGCTTCATCTGTGGCTTCCCCCATCCAAGACAAAGTGACATTTGCTTGCTAAGTCAGCCCCCCCCCCCCCTCAGAAAACGGTGCCCTAGGCAGCTTCCCAATGCCTAATGGGTTTACTTGGCCGCCATGAATGCATGTCTACAGTTGAGTCGCCTAATGATGACATCATCCTTAACACAAGAACTTTGAAGTTCACCAGACTGCTTGGTCAAGTTGCATTTTGCGAGGTCCCTCCTGGGTGACTGTGCAGAATGAGAATTTCACCTTGAGGAGAAGTAGTTACTGTTATTAGCAGAAGCAATACCAGGAACAGCCAAAGCTCTTGGGCAACTGATGGTCCTCAGCCAATGGTCAGCCCTCTCATGCTTGAAGTATTCACCCTGGAAGTCAGACTAATTCAGAATTCTCACAAACTGGGCCCAGCATAAAAAATGGGTAGATTTCGAGGTGGGGGAGTGAATATTGTGCAATTCCGGAAATACCTCAGACGTGAAACGGTAGCGAGTCTCAAATCTGGAATGACAGGAAACCTGAGGGAAAACTTTCTTATGTGAAAAAATTAGAATATTGGCAAAGAAGAGAAAAAACTCAGTCTTTGGCCATAAAAGGAATTGTGAGAGCTCTGTTTATGGAGAGATCAATGTCATGAAAAAGCAAGGACTGGTGTTGGGAGTAAAATTTATTAAAGCAGAGATGAATATAATGTCCACTCCCCCATATTTATAATCACAAGGGAGGGTGGACAAGGACCAGTGTTCATCAGAACAATGACTATGAGAGTTATTGTATGTGTATCTGAGTCTCCCATGACAGTGAGGCAGAAGGAAGACTTACATTTAATTGTATTAATGATCTTTAGGGGCCCATGCCTGCTTCAGCCAGTACACCAACCATTCCGATATTCCAGATTGCTGTCTACCTGCCAGTGTGTTACATTAATTAAACAGCAATCAGCAGATACACTACCAGTCAAAATCTGCAGTCTATGAAATAAATGGAAAAATGGTAAAAACCTGTGGTGTGCAAAAAGTTTTGACTGGTAGTGAATATACATTAACAGACAGACTCACCTTGCTTATTTTTCAGCCCTAATCCTCAGTTTCTCATAAATATTGTATGCATTGAAACTGTAAACAGCAGTCTAGATGATGGACAGATTGCATGGCACTGCCAAGCACTGATTGTGACACCAGCACCAGGAAGCAATTTAGAGAAATGGGCATTTGGTGTGAAATATTCATAGACAAATATGTAAAGCAACATGCAGCCTCCAAAAGTGACAATGGCGCCCCCTTCTGGCAGGATTGTTCAAGAGCAGTGCTGTACAGCCACACTGGAAGACATATTCTGCAAGCAGGGCATAGACATGGCCAAGGACCAGGGGGCCTGTGAAGCACTGCTGTCTGGAAGCTCCTGTGAGACCAAAACTGCCAGGGTAAAACACTCTCTAGACAGTAACACGCGAGCACAGTGAAATTCACAAAGATAGTGGGACACAGAAATACAATGGGACACAGAAATACAATGGTACACAAACACAGTGGAACGCAGAAATACAGTGGTACGCAAACACAGTGGAACGCAGAAGTACAGTGGTACGCAAACACAGTGGAACGCAGAAATACAGTGGTACGCAAACATAGTGGAACACAGAAATACAGTGGAATGCAGAAATACAGTGGTACACAAACACAGTGGAATGCAGAAATACAATAGTACAAGAACACAGTGGAATGCAGAAATACAATAGTACACGAACACAGTGGAACGCAGAAATACAGTGGTACACAAACACAGTGGAACGCAGAAATACAGTGGTACACAAACACAGTG
>JAABNX020000070.1:30433801-30456722 GCA_015163995.2 Mormyrus lacerda
ACCCAACATTCTATTGGCCTTTTTTATTGCTTCCCCATACTGGCGAGAGTGGGACATGGAAGCATCAACATAGACACGGAGATCTTTCTCGTAATCAGCTTCCTTTATTTCAGTGGAACCCATAAAATATCTGTACTTTATACTTCTGCTCCCTGTATGGATTACCTTACATTTATCTACGTTAAGTTTCATCTGCCAGGTATCAGCCCAGTCGCTAATTAAATCAAGATCCCATTGTAACCTCTGTGCTGCTAGTTCAGTATCTGCTACACCACCCACCTTGGTGTCGTCTGCAAATTTAACCAGTTTATTGGTGTAAATATCGTTAATGTAAATTAGGAACAACAGTGGTCCTAAAATTGAACCCTGCGGTACCCCACTATGAACGCGAGCCCACTGTGACATTGTGCCTCTAATAACCACTCGCTGCTTCCTGTCAGTTAACCAGTTCCCTGTCCCCAGCCTTGTGCCATGTGCTTCTTGGGACAGGCACAGGTCTTACTGAAAACCCATTTTGGGTAAGTGATTATAGAAAATGGATGGATGGATATTTTTAATATTCTCCTGGTGTGATGATGATGCAGTTGTAATCTCAGAGCAGACAATTTGCAGTTAATGTCTCTGGGAAATGATTTTCCCAGCTAGTTGGTTGGGTTCTTCTGTACTTGCTGACAGCATCTATAGTACCACGTTTAGCTGTCTTTAAAAAGAGCCCCACACCCATCCATTTACATTTCATTATGTATCAGCCATCATGATTTTGCCAGGAAGTGGTTCGGGGGAATCTGACCAATGGGAGGTGGGATTGAGGCCAAGGATGCTAAGCCGCACCCCCAGCACTGACTCCTCCCATTTAGTCCATGAGTTCAAGCACTTCACGATTTCCCAGGTGACTTCTTCATTTCCAAGTGATTGTGCTGGAATTATCTTGATGAACCATATTTTTGAAGGTAGATTGTCCTTCTAGGGCGAAATATTGAAGCTGTTATTACACTCAAGACTCAAGAGTTCTCTTTGTCAACACGTCGATGTACAATAGTGTTATTCAAACTTTTTTTGTCCAAGTTCCCTTAGAGCTGATATACACACACAGAAAGACACCCGCTATTCCAGATATGCATCATCATGTTTCCAGTCTCTACTCATTTTAGGTGCTGCTTTGCCATCATGCTTTCTTTTAACACAACTTGCAGCTAGAAATTTCTCCATGGTTCATACATAATATGCTCATTTTTATTTAATTATATTTTTGAATGTTGTAATTTCAAATTAGGTCTGCCCCCAGCTCAACCACCCCTCCCCATATTCTTTTTCATTTTCTCTAATCTGTGCCCCCCCCGCACGGGAACACCCAACAGTTTAAATACCATTCTGCTGTGGTGCTACGCATAAATACAAATACAACAATAAATGTATGACAACCATAGCATAATACAAAAAAATACGAGGTTTATTGACAATACATTTATGAACAGCAATAAAGAATGTACTTGAGCCTACTACACTGATGGATATTTAAGCAGAGTACATGAAGATTAAGACTTTCTGAAAAGGTACAAGAGCAGGATGCCACTGAGGACAGAAGCCCAGCTTTGTGAAGACCTGAGGGAGGATATCCCCTCGCACTGCTAATGACACAAACATACTGTAAATGGGAACAGACTGGGTGGGTGTTGGTGTGAACCTGAGAGTGAGGAGTCTGTCATCTGTAAAATGAGGATTAGCATGGCATCAGCTCTGCTCCTCAGCCAGGTTGGCTTGGGGTGGGGAGGGGGGGTTGCTGAGATGGGTTGATACAAGCAGGACCAGAATCCCCCCCCCCTTTCCCCCACTCATTTTTATCAAAATGTCATTATTCTCACTGAATCCTGAGATCAGTTTCTTACCTCAGACTAACTCTGGGGGGTCAGGGTTAGGGTTATTTCATCCTGGGACACTTCCATACTCACTGGGAAAACAGTAATGACCCTACTTCAGTCTAATCTAACCCCAGGCCAGAATCAGCACCCCCCCTTGTGGCTTTGATGACTGTCACGGAACTTTAGTACCTGACTAAGTAAGCGGATTGTCGCCCTTAGGGCAGCCCTCACTGTAAAAACTAGCCAGATGCATAAAAACATGGGCTTTCCCAGAGCCAGTGCCACAAAGGTCACTGGCATGTGCTGGAAGGGTGCACTTTCTGGGCTCCTCGTTCGTAGTGGGCCTCGAGCTGTGTCCGCTTTGTCATTAGGCCTGGCTGTGCCGTCACCCCAGCACAATGTTCATTTGTTTTGGTGTCAGATCCATTCATTGTGGATTTTGTTATACACTTCCTCAAGACTCCAAAAAACCATAATACCCTGAAATGGCACTGTTTACTTGTGAGCATTCAATATAGCAGCCCCACCCATTGGTGTCCATAATGCAGGGCTCTGCTGCCCTGTGTCACCACTTACAACTATTTCCTACATAAGGGCCACTTTGTGTGCAGCAAGGGGTGACCCCCCCCCAACCCCAGAAGGTGTGGAAGCCTCCCCATAAGATTGAGACAGGTTCACAGCATAGCCCCAAGCATATGCAGGAACTGGGAAGTTCCCCCTGGCAGTTGATAAGCAGGCTTTTACTCTGAAAACTGAAAGGAGCGATTTCTGTTTGGATACTGAGCCGAACCACAATCCACAATTTGACAAACCGACAGTCAGCTACCTGGGGACCTATTTGTTTCTTGACTTGAAAAAAATGCAGATCAGTGGTTCCCAACTTCCTTTCAAGCCTCCTTATAAACAGCAGTTGTGCACTTAAACCAAAAAAGTGTATAACTTAAGTAAAGTCCACCATCGTAATTACCGTGTGTGGTAATTACTCTTTGTAGTTTGGTATTTTGTCTCATACTAGGACTGGCAGCCAGGTACACTAATGCTTTAATTTTTAAATATATTTTTGCTCCTTATTTTGCAGTATAATTTCTGCCTGTGCCACCAGGGGGCTCCGTGCACAAGATGAGGAGTAGTGAACCCTCCTGCGCTGGCCCTCGGTCAATGAGGTGAACGGCGTGGTCTGCGGGGGTATTCACTGACTGTACTTTTCCCCCTTAACCGGGAGAGCCCAGCCTTAATTCCCATAAAAACATTGGATATTTTTATATAAATGGACTTGCCTCTGTTTTTTTTTTTTTTTTTAAATTCTTCGGTCGGCACGCAGGTTAGACGCGGAAATTCCGCCACCGCGCATATTTTCAGCCCTCTCACCCTAAATAAACACGAAACACGGAATATCTGATGAGAAAACAGTAACGGCAGCATGGCGGTGCATCTCGCCTGGGTTTCCCCCCATGGCCCATCGAAAATATCTCCCTGTGGTTTTGCTACACGGCACCTTCAATTGCCGGTGCCGAAAATCACTTCAGAATGCGAAAGCCATCTCTTTTTCCAAGTCGCTCCCTTTCGGGGCACGACTGCAAGAGAAGTTCACGCAAAGGTCCACCCACCCCCCACTTAATGATGTCCACGGTTTGGAAACAATAAAAGACTATTTTATTTCCCTCTCTGGAGTGTCACTATGCGACAGAGGGGGAAAACACAATAACAAGCGGAGGGGCAGCAGAGACCCCTTCTGCTGGCCCTCGTGAACAGAGACCGTCGTGAGTGTCGCTGGCCTCCATCGGGGTTGAGCAGAGAAGGAGCCCGTTCACCACTATTTTAACCTGCCGCCTCGCCATGACTTTTTCTATATGTTTACTTAACCCCTGTAGTAGACAGAGGTGCCCATGGACAACGACCCCATTTGTCAGTGTCTCCTTGTCGGGACTCAAGGTCTGACAATGCTACCAAGACAGACTGTGAATCTCCGTCAATGAGCTGCTTTGGTCCCTTCTGGGAAACCAGGCTGTGGCCAATCAGATTAAAACAAAAAGATCAAGACATACGCTGGACGCCATTGGGATTTAACCTGTTTGGTACCACCTACCACTTTTCGATTTTTACAGCATTTTGAATGCAATTCACCCTGGTGCGGGAGGAGGCAGGGGTGGCTGGGGAGGCAAGGGGGCAGTCAGAAGACCTCGGGAGTAGATGGGGGGCAGTAAGAGAGCCTGGGGAATAGGGGGCATTCAGTGGACCTGGGAAAACAAATTGGGGAGCATTGGAGGACCTGGGACACAGGATGGGGGTAGAGCATTTGCAGGACCTGAGATACTGATGGGAGGGCATTCGGAAGACTTGGGGATAGATGAGGGGGGGGGGGTCTGCATGGATAGTGGCTGGTGGCTCCTTAGTCAGCGTGGAGCTGGCAGGTCACAATCAGCCCTTGGAGTAATGGGGTGTGGACAGACTTTTTCACTCTATAATCACATGTTCATTCAAAAAAAAAAAAACAAAAAGAAACAAGAAATTCTTGGTCCACTCAGTCATTTCTTGGTGATGGTTTGTTTCCCCCCACATATGCAGGTCTGGGGGGCCTCATACCCCACAGAGGGGGAGAGGAGAGGCTTCTGGAAGAGGGGGAATGAACATGATCCACATTCCCAAAATCGAAGTCCTAATTTTTTTTTAGTAGCTTTATGTCAACAGGTGGCTGTTGCAACCACTCAGTGTTAAAATGGCTTCTGTATTTCTAAGGTCTGAATCTTCATTGGTAGTTTAGACTGTATCTTTCAATGTGAAGTCACACTCACTAAAGTTTTGCAGGTACTTGGCAGAGCTGGTGCAAGATGGAAGCCTGCAGAAATCATTTGTGTCACCAAACGATCTCCCCATGATCCTTTGCCCAATGTGACTCCACCTTTCCATGTGCATCCCACAGGGGTCGTCCGTCAGGTGAAGCCCATAGTTGGACCCCTAAACACCGTCTTGAAGTTGGCCATGAACTACGCATCATCTGGAGTTGTCTCTAACCGCAACATCATCAACGTGCACGTCTTCGTCTCCGAGTTCTGGTTCTGAGCAGAGAACCTCCTCCTTACAAAAATGCAGACACACCGTTTCCCCCAAGACCTCACATCACCCTCCAGTATCATCCCCCATCCCCATCACAGATTCGGTTACTGTGACGACGAGAGCATGAGACCGCTTGCACTCTGTGTTACACCGTCTCGCTACTGTTCGCAACGGCGTGAGGAGAGTCCTGCCCTTTTGCTGCTTACATGATACGACGGGACGTCACAGCTCTGTGGTCCCGAGCTCATCCCGCCGCACCCTGCACCTTCTCTTTGCATGCCCCCTGCAGTGTGTGTCTTCTGAGCGAGTTCAGGGAATAACCAGGGAAGGAGAAATCGGGGGGAGGGACAGTGATGCAAGAATGCCCCCATGCCTAGGCTCCAGGGGGTGGCATGAATCACCGAAAAAAACGAGGAAGGGACAGAACAGGTAAAGGAGATGAATAAACGAATGAATGTTGCCCGTTCAGTGTGTCCCATTTCATACCTCCTGGTGTTGCCAAAAAGCTGGTATTTTATTTTTAACAGTGCATCATTTCACATACAACAGGGCAGTGCGGCAAACAAAGACTCTGGGGAAAAAAACAGTCCCAGTACCACCTGAAACTTGACTGGTCCAGATTCACACAGGATTGGCCTGTGGATTCTCGATAGCAGTGTTTTCCAATCCAGTCCTCAGGGATGAAAAAAATAGTACACAAGTTTTGCTCATTCCCAACTCGCAACAAATCTACACCAGGTAGCTGGTGTTCTGAATTGGCTGGAAATTGGACAGGAACAAAAATGTAGAAATCACCAAAGATTGGATTGGGAAATACTGCTGTATAATGCAACCCATTCTTACTTAAGGTGCAGAAGCTTAATCATTTGGGTCACTGAGTGATTGGCGGGTCAGTACTGTTCCACTTCATGACCACGTCCGGGCCCAACTCTCCCTGAGTGGCAGTGAGGTTCCTCCAGGTATGTCACGATTATTCCCACGGTCAGAGAGGTGGAGTTCCGATAAGCTGTACCTGACCCCTAGTGTGTGTATGTATGTGTGTGAGGTCACTGAAGTCTCTATGAATCCGTTTACTGGAATCACTCACCTAGACTGGACAGGAGGCCGACTCAGAACCATCATTTCTCTCATCTGTTGCCTCCACATCACCCGTCCACCGCCATACTCAGGCTCAAGACCAAAGAGCTCATACCTTTGCACCCAAAGGCACTAACCATGAAAAATGCCAAAGGGAATCTCATTAGCAAAGGAGACTAAGGGGGGACATGATCCAGGTATATAATATCCTAACAGGTCTGGAGGCTATTCAACCAAAGTTATTTCAATATTAGTTAAAATACAAGATCTCATGGTCATAGGTGGAAACATTTTAAACTGGATTTGAGAAAACACTTCTTTACACAGTGTGTAGTTAGAGTATGGAATAGTCTTCCTGCTAGTGTAACGGAAGCTAAAACCCTGGGTTCCTTTAAATCAGACCTAGATAAGATTTTAACAATTCTGAGCTCCCCAAATGAGCTTGATGAGCCGAATGGCTTCCTTCCATTTGCAAATTTCTTATGTTCTTATTATTCCATGATGTAAAGACACAGCCCAGGTACGGAGGATCTATCAGGGTTGTGTGAAGTCATGGGGGGGCATTAACTGGCAGGAACGTTTGATTAGAAGACTGGAGGCAGAAGTGGTTAGGAAAGGGTGCCATTATTATTATTATTATTATTATTATTATTAGGATCATTATTATTTCAAAATACAGGCAGCAGTTTTGCCCTCATCACTGAGCAGCCCCTTTGTACTATCCCCACTCAGTGTTGTCACCAGCAAAACCACATTCTTGACGAAACCCACCAACTCTCTGGCAGCCTTATTGGAAACGGCTGGTGTGACCGACCACCAAGCAGTCGGGCCGGGTAACATGACACCGGCCCTTAGTGAACAATAACCCGGAAAAGCAGATGATACTGTGTGGGGGGGCACCCATAGCCCCGTGGAGCCTCAGGGACAAATGGAGCATGGGTTCCTCTCTCCCTGGGGCCGAGAAGGACGAGTGCGTGGGGGCTTTGCATCCCAGTGCAGGAGCATCTCTGGCATTTCTGGTAATTAGGGTCAGGTCACCTGATGCATTCCAGACTTTTTATAGCACGTGATGGATGGATGGCAACTTTCTGCTGAAGCAAAAATTGATAAATAACCATGGGCACCAAAAATAGAAGCATCCGGTTTTTTAGGATGCTGACAAAATGCTTTTGGTTCTGAACCGCTACCGGAGGCTCTGTGTGAAAAGGCAGCATTCTGGCATTACTGGTGGGGCGTGACAGCAGACCCAGTGCACCTGGTCTGGGGTGTGCCCCACTCACTGCAGCCCCACCTCCCCAAAACCCCAGTGCATTCTTCCCCCATCTGTCTGTCTCCTCTCTCGCCTGGGTCTGTTTTTTTTCCTGGCTGCCTGCTCTGCACTCTACCGCAACACATGTTATAGGATGTAAGTGAGTTCTTTTAATAAAATATGGGCATCCCTTTCTTACTTTACAAACCGCTGTTTCACATTACAGAAACACAAATATTTTGTAGACATCTCCAGTGGAATGACTGCTCTCCCCATTTTTTTATTCTGTCTGAATGGTTGGCTTCAACTATGTGGGGGATACCAGGTATATTGCAAAACCCCCCACAAAAGCACATTAGCTCTGAGTCCTTGTCAATGCATTAGGTCTGAACCACTCAACTTCCATCATCTCTCATCAATATCATATGACATTAAAACTAAATTAAAGGCTGCAGATAAACTCTTGACCAATATGTATCATGCTACATGGATACCTGAGTTACATCCAGGGGTCTCATTTATATAAACTTTGCGTAGAACTCATACTAAAAGTGTACGTGTCACGATTCGCACTGGACAAGCAGGCAGGCAGCAACAAAAGATGAGGCTGGCATTCAGGATGACGGGCAATGGGGGTTTAATAGGAAGACGGGGTTAACAGCGACGCACAATACATTAATGACCACCAACAGACTGAGGAGGACATGGGCTAATATACACGAAACAAGCTAAATTAATGGGGAACAGCTGGACACAATCAGGGAAGCACACGTGGATGATGAGGGGGCGTGGCACACACGAGGACTGGACGCGCAGATTATGACAGAACCCCCCCCCCACCCATCCCCCCAAGACATGCACTCTGGGCGTGCCCCAAGGGGAGCGGCGGACAGGACGAGACCGGGAACAAGACGAACCTGGAAAACTAAACGAGACGTCACCGGGGCACAGGGAACAGGACCGAAACACAAAACAAACACAGGGGCAGCAGCCACGACAGAACCTGACATTTGACAGGGAATGCAGACAAACAAACCAGAAAGGGTGACACAGAGGGAACACCGACAGGCGGAACAAAAGAGCCGGGAGTGAACACGGGAGGCACAGAGGTACGAGGAGCAAAAACCGGAGGAACAAAGGGACGAGGAGCGGACAAGGGAGGCCAGACTGGAAAGGCCGGGAGATAAAAAGGAGCCCGAGAGAACCCAGGCAGGTGAGGGAAGGCAGCCGGAGGGGCCGCAGGCAACAGGGAGGCAGGAGCAGGAGGGGACCACGAAGGGGGCAAGGAGACAGACAGAGGGATCAACAGAGGAAACGAGGAGGGAGTAGGAGGGGCACTGGCGCAGGCAGGAGGGGGAAGCCATGGGAAGGCACCGTCCGACGGCAAGCCGGAACAGGGGGACCCAGAGGCATCCAACGAGGCGCAGTCGGAGGGATCGCATGCGGGCGATGAGGCACCGGAGGGAGACCCGGAGGCGACAGTCGAGCCGGAGTCAAGCAATATACGCTTTATAAATTGCACACTACCTAAGATTGTAAGCACTTGGATTCGCCCTCTACACGCCCCCATTCAACCATACATGGTAAATGCAAATCACCTCATGCATATTTAAGGATCTGATGTAAACCTGATGTAAAAACTCATGGCATCATGGCAACCGAGGGTAAAAGTAAGAAGAGACATTTTTCTGAAATTGAGATACATGTGCTCGTGGGTATGGAAGCCCGTTTCCGCCACCATGAAGTAAAAATATATAATGTAAGTCGAAATTTTGACTTAGTTATCTTGTTATTTCAAGACATTATCTCAAAATTTCGACTTAATCTCAAAATAATGATAACTATCGCAAAATTTTAATTAAATTATCCATATATTTTTCCCATGGTGGCAGAATCGGGCTTCCATAGGTATAACAACCGGCCACCTGGTCTAAACATCGCCATCTGCATTTCAGTAGGCCGATCACACGCCCCGCAACGGTGCGTGCACGAGCGTGACCATCATTATAGCGATTTTCTTGTGCGCTCTGGGGGTTTGAAAAGGGGGTGAGGAGCCATCGGCTTGAGAGGGTAGCTGCTGTCACCTGCATTTCATAACAGAACGATTCAATACTTTGAATAGTTATAAATTACATAATGTTTTTATCAGCTTACCAAAAAGCCAGATATCGTGCACAGCGCCAGCCTGCAGTCTGCTCCCTAAACTGCTGTGTTCCAGGATAAGCGAGTTGCGCGTTGAACCAGGCCGTCGTGCAACCACGTTTGTCAGGACCACTTATTGACAGGACTAACGAATGGCTGACATGGCTGAGGTTAGCACCAGCACAATAGGATTTGAGATAATGAATAAAACACACCTGGGGAGAAGCCAGGAGGGATCTGGAAGACCAGTAGTGACCCCCTGCTGGTCATGCTGGGGGATGGACAGGACAGTTTGTGACAGGTGGGGCAGATAGCATCAGGTGAATGGGAGTCTGGGTAACTGGCACGGAGAGTGTGTCCCCGTCTCCCCTCCAGGAGATAAAGATTTAACTGACCCATCCCTTGGGCCCCAGCTGATGACGATACTAAACCAGGATCAACACCGAGATCTATTATCAGGTCAGCATAGACCACAGGCTGAGCCAGGGGCCCATGGAGCAAGACTCTGAGTAAGGCCCAGAGAGTCCCACTGTAAGTCTTCTAACAAGGCATCCTCCAGGTATACCAAACCTGGCCTGGCCTGGCAGCGACCGGGGAGTTGGGCGTCAGCACGGCACGGGCGTCGGCACCTTACAGTGGGCTCGGCAAGGGAGGTACTCTCCGGCTCGCTCGACGGGAAGGTGTTGAACAGCCTCCTGTAGGAGAGGAGGAGACTGCCAGCAGGGAGCCAGGAGGCAGTGACAGAAAACAATAGAATCAGTCCACATTAAAGATGCAGGGCTCCGAAGGGACCAGCTTAGGGAGACTCACCAGGGTCCTCATCCTCCTCGGGCTCTTCCAAGTCACTGTCACTCAGGAGGTAGCAGGTTCTCCACAATTGCTGAGTGGAGATGAGAGACTGATACACCAAGAGGCTGGGCTCAGGGGAAAGCATGCAGGCAGAGAGGCACTGCGAAAGAGGCTTCCAGGGATAACCCTTCGGCAGTTTGTGAAGTCCAGTCATTGTGTCAGGACACAAAAATCAAATGACATGAGGACAGGCATCAGAATAACAAAAAGGGCTTTTATTGAACCAAAACAGGAGCAGGGAAACAAACAGGACCATGAAGGGTCAAACTGAGAAGACTAGAACTGGGAAAGACTCAGGCAACAGGAGGATTGACATCAATGACCAGACTGGGCAACACAAAACTGGGAAGCACTTATACACTGGACTAACAAGGGGCTGACACGATGCAGGTGAGGACGGTTCGCCCAATAGGGTCGGGGATAATGGGCAAGACACACCTGGGGAGAACTGGTGTGGATCTGCAGCTCGAGCAGCGACCCTTGTTGGTCACGCCGGGTGACAGACATGTTTAGGTTTAAAACACACTTTTAAATGAGTAAAATTTCAACTTACTGAAAAGAATCAACTTTACTACATCTTTAAACAACTGTTCTTAAAATCTTCTAAGGTGTAAAACAGTTAAATACAGTATTACACAGTAAAATATAAAATAATGCTGACAGATATTCATGATGAATGTAGAAGATTTCCGACATAATAATTTTGAAGGGACTCTTGGTTAGCATTTTAATCACTGAGCGAACCATTTCTGTTTGCGAACTCCAGATGTTTAGTAACTGGTTATCCTAGACTAAACCAAGTAATTGCAGAGGGGACAACATAAACGCTGAGCCAGAATACAGGGAATGGGCTTGTCTGGTAGAGGAAGGAGTCAGGTACTGGGGAAAATGGACTTTTTAGTTGTTGTTGTAGTACATTGCATTATGAAAATTGTGGTTATGAAACACTGGAATCCTGTTTCGAAATCCCAGAAGTTTGACCAAATGCACCAGATCTTCCAATAATGCAGTATCTAAATTATACAGTGACACAAGGTTCTAAAAATATAGGATGTCACTGATGACTTTAGCACTATTCTCTTTTAACCAAAACATCTATTGAACTTTAATTAGTCCCTCAGACATATTAAACAAATATATTCTTCAAGCAGCATGTTGTTTATTGACAAAAAATGCATCACATGTTAAATGACTTTCTGGATTTGATGTTTCAGAGCATAAAATTAAGGAAAATGCCACTAAAAACAAAGGATCTTTTATTCTGATGAAAATGTCAGCATATATCTAGGGCTCATACTCAAAAGATGTGGTTATGCTGGCAATATTTCAAAGGGAGAGGAGATGCCTTTTGAAGTATTGGAAGATGCTGTTTACGTACTATCCCTTAATTTGAATGTTTTTCTTCTTTTGTGCTCTAAAGAAGCATCCTTACTTCAAAAATATTGCTCATATTAAAAACTCACATGTAACGAATGTCATAATGGCTTGAACTGAAAGACTGACTGAACCATTTCCCCCTCCCATATCCCCACTATTATCTGTTCATGTGAAAGATTATCAAACTTAACAGCCAAAGAGGCTAGCTGCATTAGACTGTGATCTATCTCCCCAGGGCTGTTCCTAGCCCATGTAGCACCCTAGACGAGCATCACTGTCTGCTGCCAAAATTAAGTTACAAAGGAAAAATGTTTTTAAAAAAAGCTCATTGCTTAAAATTGCTTAATTTTGTGTGAACCATGTGAATAAAACAAATGCAGGCAACACTAGTTACCAACACACCATGACATTCAGATGCAGACAAAAGGACACTACCATCAGCACAGGGGGAACAGACCAGGGGCCAAAACCTCCAGTGGAGACTAATGAACCACAGACACAAGGGCCACAGGCAGCATGATTAGGACCAACCAAAAACCAGACTAAAGACAGACCACCAAGACTGACACATGAAAATGGGGTACAGAGTAATCAAGACAGGGCAAGGCTTTAGGGGATTCAAACTAAAGAGGACAAGGGGAAAACGGCCAGGAAAAAACAGGGAAGACATGAGTGGGCCAGCATGGCAGCCATGAATAGTATGCTCCTGTCTCCCTCTCAGAGAGACCAAGACATGGCCGGCCCCCTTGATACTGGAGGCCATCTAAGAACAGGGAACAGGGGTGATTCAGTGCCAGACCAGTGGGGTACCACTACAGGTCACCTGGAGGTTCATGGTCTCAGAGCAGGGGGCAGCCAGAAAGCTGGGCTCGGGGCTGGAGGCCAGCGGGCGAGCAGGCAGAAGCTGACGAGGCGATGACCGCAGGCAAGCAGCAGGCAGCACGGACCTCTGCAGGCGAGCAGAGCACAGACACCGGGCAGCGAAAGGTCTTCTGGGAACAAGCAGACAGGACATTTGCAGGAAGGTGGAAGTGCTATATCCGCAAATGCAAGAACTCTACTATGCAAAGAAGAATCCATATCTAACCATCATCCTGAAATGCCTTTGACTTCTCTTGACCCAAGCTCATTTAAGGACTGAGGCAAAATGGATGAGTTCCTTGAGGCTCTGGATGTTGCAGGGCTGTCCTGGTTGACACGCATCTGCAGCATCGCATGGACATTGGGGGCAAAATCAGGAGGAGCTCGGTCATTCGGGAGGGTCTCAGAGCCGCTGCTCCTCTGCATCGAGAGGAGTCAGATGAGGTGGCTTGGGCATCTGGTCAAGATGGTTCCTGGATGGTTCCCCGGTGAGGTGTTTCAGGCATGTCTCACTGGGAGGAGACCCTGGGGAAGACCCAGGACACGCTGGAGGGACTGTGTCTCTCGGCTGGCCTGGGAACGCCTCGTGATTCCCCCAGAGGAGCTGGATGAAGTGGCCGGGAAGAGGGAAGTCTGGGTTTCCCTACTTAGACTGCTGCCCCCGCGGCCCGACCCGGAAAAGCGGTAGGAAATGGATGGATGAGGCAAAATGGAAAATTGTCCTGTCTACTGATAAATTAAATTTCAAATTCTTTTTGGAAAACATGGATGCTGCATTCTCCCGGCTAAAAAGGACAGGGATCTTATAGCTTGTTATCAGCAGGCACTCAAAAGCCAGCACCCGTGATGTATGGGGGTGCATCTGTGCCCATGGCTTGGGTATCTTACACATCTGGGAAGGCACCGTTAATGCTAAACAATATATACAGGTTTTGGAACATATAATGCCATACAGACAACATAATTTTCAGAGGAGGCTTTGGGTATTTCAGCAAGACAATGACAAAACGCATTCTACATGTATTACAACAGCATAGCTCTGTAGTAGAAGAGTCCGGGTACTAGACTGGCCCGCTTTTAGTCCACATCTGTCCCCCTTTGAAAACCTTTGCCGCATCATGAAATGAAAAATATAAGGAGACACGAAACTGTTGAGCAGCTTAAATTCTATATAAGGCAAGAATGGGACAGCATTGCAGTTTCAAAACTTCAGCGACTGGTCTCCTCAATTCGCAAACTTTTACAAAGTGTTGTTAAAAGGAGGGGAGATGCAAAACATCCCAGCTTTTTTTAAATGTGTTGCATGCTTGCTTGTTCTTTAATTTAGCTCCTAAAAGGACTGACAACCAAACAAAGAAACACCAGGAGGTCTAATGCTGGACTGTAAGGTACACAAGGTGGGTAATTTTACCTTTTCCCTTGTTTTTCTTAAAAACTCAGCCTTTTGAGCAAGCTGACAGCCTATTGCGGTGTGCTACATTCCTGTTTGGCTGCTTTCCACAGCTAGTCGTTGCTCCTAAATTTTCTGTTTGGCCTTGGTATGCACCCATATATTCTCTATGGGGTTAAGATCTGGTGACTGACCAAGCCAAAATTTATCACTGTCGGTGAATGGCATTCCAACCACGACTTTGTTGCTTTTGCTGTGTGTGCTGGTGCATTATTTTGATGGAAAATGGTCTCTTGTCAGTCATTTTCACTACACATCTTATTTAAGCATGGAAGCAAGCTTTTCCGTAATATCTTTTGGTCCTCATTTGCGTTAATGGACTTTTCACATCGCACCAGCTCATCATTACCAGATGCAGCGTACACCCCCATACCATTTTCCTACTTCAACCATGTTTCACAATGGTGGACAGGCATTCTGCGTTGAATTTCTCACTTGACCTATGAAGACCCATAAGTTCGGAAGCATCGGCACGCAGCTCATGACTGCAGAGAACACGCGTGTTATTTTTTTTTCCAGCAGTTGTGCGTGTGTGTTTTGATATGATGGTTACTCAATAGAGCGAAATTAGTGAATTAGTGAACAGTGAAAAGTTTTAAAATTACAACGGTTTAAATTTCATCACAATGACGGTACACAGCGAATCATCCAGATGTTTTAATGGGTTATGATTTGGAAGTTACTAACCACAAAGTCCCACGGAGTTTCTATTTGAAGGACCTATGTTTTAGCTGGTGATAGGGATATGCGTCCGTTTTATGTGGGTTTTATGGTTTTTAATACATTTGCAAACAAGCTCAACCGGTTTCTAATATCAGTTAAACATTTTAAAATATACAAATTACATTTACACAATCGCAAATTCACTCTCTGAAAATATTACACCGCTAATGAGTGAACAGCGATTATATACTGAGTCGCCGCCTCTTTGCTATTAGCCAATGGTATTACAGAAAACATACGGGAACTCGAACTGACAACAAAGATGGCGGCGCCCGCTGAAAACGTGATGGATTTCTCTGTCAAACTTAATGAAATTAATAATGAAGACTTTGATGACAGACACTTGTACATTTTACAAAGTTTAACGAAGGCTTTTCGGGAGCCGGAGTTTAGGTAATAAATTATTTATTTTCACAAATAACGATAGTTTGTGAACATGAAATATAGTGTGCAAATTACCTAATGGGAACTTGAACATTTGGTATACTAACACATAATAGAACGGATATCGCTTGTTGGTGTAATGACAGTCGTCTTTTACCTCTTTAAAATAGCGTCTTAGTTACCATAGGAAACGCGCCTGCGGATTCACTGGACAGTTGACTCAGTCAGGCTTATTTTTCTTTTATTTTTACACGAGTTATTGTTCCTACAGGACACATTTTGCTGTCGTATTTTTGTAGTAACAGAACCGTAATAATATCTAAATTAGAAATTTCGTTGTTTGTTTTAACAATATATTTTTATTCTCATGCAACCTAAGCAAGCGAGTTGTATCTGTTTCAGATGCAGCGTGGAAAAAGATGTTCTCCGGACGATGATGGAGGTCTTATCAAAGCTATTTGAGGAGATTCGTGTTCTAAACCAACAGGAGCTGGCATCGGAGCTAGGATGTTTGTGCTTGCATCTGACAGCAGAGTGTTTCCGAAGTCAACGAAACGCCTGCGTGCAGTGCTCTCGCAACCAGACCTTAATGAGGTAGGATAAGAGCTTTGGAATTCCAGTCTTAACGTATCACTCAATTTGTGATTAAAAGCATTGTGTTTTGTGTGATTTGGCCTGCCGTATTGTAGGGGGGAAAAAATAAAATAAAACGAAATAAATGCATTTAATTTTTTCTGTGAGTAGGGGTTATAAACTGAACCTAGCCTCTTCAGTCGTTTTATGTGCCTCACTCGTACGTCGCTTTGGACAGACGTGTACATCTGTCTATCTGACTGACTGACTAAATAAATATATATGCTACAATGACCCGGAGTAAGCCTTAAATTTCCAGCGATTATTATGTTAAAATGTTGAGTAACCATTCATTAAAAAGATGTTAAATTAGGCCTACACCGGTCGAGGAACATTCTTAGTAGCTGCCGTACTGAGATATATAAACTTGAATATGTCAGAGTCAAACTACGAAAAAGATGCTAAGAACAAAAAAAAAAAAAAAAAAACTTTATTACATAAATATGGAAGAGTTAGCTGTATTGGGGGAAAATGCACGAAAACCCCTCTTTACTTGCCCATGCCTGAGAATGTAATTTTAGTCAAGTTGCTTAATTTGTTGTGATTAAATGAGGTGTAAAATTATATATTTAAATCAAGAATAATCATCCCTTATTTTTATTCTGTCAGCAGTGCCTATTACTGTCACCCCTGGGGTCTGTGAGGTTTTTTGTTTCTTTTTAAATCTGCGGTTTAATATGTCTCATTCGGTTCTGCTTTAGTTGCAAAGTTCTTTTTTGCTCCCATTTTCAAACTTGGGGGGGGGGGAAGAGACTGGAAAACAAAGAAATATGACCCATGTTTTTTTTTTTTTTTTAAATCACAATCTTGAGCAGAGTCTGTCACATTGAATTCCAAGAAATGTGCTAGATGTAGATTTATATTTACTGCATATCCAGGCCATATGTATGAAATCGGGTATGCCCTATGTTTATGTGTGGCTGGGTTTGGTGTTCCAGGCACACACTGGAACACACTTCTCTGAAACGGGGGAATGGTAAACTTTGGATGATAGAATTCAGAGCCAGATGCAGTCTTTTCTGCCCCGTTCCCTGCCTCCATTCAGGATTCTGTTCCAGCTACAGCATTAATAGATTAAGTTGTGTGCAACAATGAAACGTCTAAAACTGCAACCACTTCTGATTATTTGTGGAAAAACAAGGTTTTGCATTTTTTTTCTCAGAAGTGTGTTATCAGCTTATTCTTGTTCCTGTTGGTTTTCAGTTTGGTTAGGGAGTTGCCTGGTTTATCATGCGGGCCTTGGCTGCAACCTGGAGTTGTCATCTTCCTTACGGCTGAAGGTTTGCTGATTTTGGATCAGTTTTGATATCTCATAATCTGAAATGTGTGCTTTGGTGTCATGGATTGGTTACGTCGATTGTCTGTGGAATTAAGACAATGCCTTTGCCAGCATGAAAAAGACCATGGAGGCAGTCAGAGCAGCTCAGAGCATCTAGATCACTTAGGAGGAATTGCTTTGTCACACTACAGTGAGGAGTCAGTGTCTGTGTTTGCAGGATGCATTACACATATAGGCATTTTATGTTGCCTAGCCCCTCCTGACAACAGTTTGAGGGTCAGGGCAGGTGGTGCTTGTGGTTCAGACTGAGAACTCTTCCTTGCCTTCCATATCTTCACTTAGCATTTGGTCACTTGGACACCAAAGTGACGAGAGTGACCACCACCACCAAATATTGATCTTTCCTGTAAACAAGGGGCTCAAACAGCACAGTGACTTGGTTTTTTGAAGCAGGCTCAACCCCCCCCCCCCCAAACCTTGAGTTTTGCCCTATCTCTGATGCCTGGTCTTGCAGCCAGAGTCAGGCATGTTCTCGCCGCCTTTGTCAGAAGCTGGCCTCCTTTTCTGCATCTGTTTGTTTCCAACAGGGGCTTTTCAAATAAAACTCTGACTTTCTGGGGTATTTCTCAAATTCCTCGGCAGTGACTCATAATACTTTTTCATTTTGTGGTCGTTTCCCATGGAAAATGAAGCCGGCGTAGACGACTGCCTTTTTTTTCCCACCGCTTCTTTGTCTTGGAGATGAAATGAAAAATGGAATGGCTCTCGCTCATGTTCTCCTCACCACAATTAAGTGCAGGCCGTCTGTGTCTCTGTGGCTGCTTGAGGCGGGGGTGCCTGAGCCCCTCGCTGTTTTTGTTGCCCTGTCTGATGTCTGGTGGGGGAGAAATGCAGTTTGGCGCGGCTTTTGACCGTCAGCGCCTGCTCTCCGGAAGCCAGAGTTAAAAGGACGCGTTTCTCGTGTCATCTAGCATTATGAAGGACATGTGACAGCAGCCATGACTAGTGATAAGAGTGATGCCTTCAGTTCTGTTGGGCTCGCTTTCTGAACATGCATTAAATATGTATTGAACGATCTCCCTCATTCTCCCTGCTCTCCAGACACTGAATATTCCAGATACGATATTGATTCTGAACCTGCGAGTAATGCAGACATCAACAGCATTTTTGTGTCATCACATCGTGAACCGCTCACCAGCTGTGCCTCGAAATGCCAGGCTTTGACGTATTGGACCTAAAGGTGCTTTAGGTGTGTCTGCATTCACAAAATACCACAGGTTTTCTGTCATTTCAGGTCGGTATGCTAATCGGTGGAAGACCTGGGGTGGGGAATGTTGCGACGGGGCACTGTTGACCACCTGTTGACCTACTGCATGGTGATCAGCATATCATGACCTTCTGTATCCATCTTTGTCAAGCAATCTCTTTCTTTAATAATCTCATTCAAGTCCTTAACTCAGAACAAACTTATGCCCAGTGATGTAACTTTCAGGTTGGTTAAACATTAGAATTAATCACCTGTTAACCTTTGGTTACGCAGTAGGACATTGTCCGTTTTTACGGAATTCAAGAAACTTCAGCATTCAAGAAAATGTTGACAAGCAAATTAACAGCAATGTGTTTTCAGTTTATGTGCGTGTGAAGAAATGAATTTTTTTGTTCTATGTGTCTATGTTTTCTTTTATTTTGATTTAATGACGTTCATATGTAATTGTTCCTTAAAAGCTCCACTGTGTATTTCACCAGATGTTGCCACCCTCAACCCGCTTTGACACACTCACACACATACTCCCACACACAGCCATGCAGAAACTCAGTCGTGGTCACACACGGACCACATGTGTATCTCCTCACCTCAGGACCATTAAAATCTCTGGCCACTGTATGGACAGGCAGTCTTTATATAACCCCCAGACCCCAAGGGGCAGCATTTTAAGGACCACCATAGCTTTCCTGCCAGTAGTCTACTGCTCAAGGCGGCCTTTCTAATCCAGCACGGTGAAAACAGTCGAAACATGGCTCTGTACCCCTGTATCAAGCACCCATCCCCCCAGACCTGCTGCCAGAACAGATTTAGGGCCTGAAGATGTGCATTTGAAACTAATTTTCCTTTCCCTCCCTATAAAAAATTTGTCAGAAAACGCATTACCCAGATATTGGAATCACAGATTAGTCTGATCTTAATTAAATATGTTTGTTTTTCTTCACCAGGGATCTGGGATTCATTAAAGTGTCACTCAGTCATCTTACCATGCTCCTCAAAATTCAGCTGGAGAACGCAGACCGCCACTCTGAGGGTGAGCCCGTCTCTGTCCTCGCTCCTCATGCTTTGATTTTAGTTGCTCTCCTCCATCCTAATGGGGGTCAAAGGGTGATGGCTAATAGATTATGGACTGTGTGAAACCTGCTAATTCTTGAAATAAGAATAGTTCTTGTATATATACGACGAGCAGGGTTACCGAGTGACGGTAGGATAAGGTGTGTGTGGCTTTTTGTTTTGGCTTATGGCCATTCCAGCGAGAACTCTTACTCCTGGGGCACTTGAACCTGCAGTCTTTTAGCCATTGGCTCATGTTTCTAGGGTTGGAACTGGTGGAGCCCAGAATGAGGGCTGTTCAAGTCCAATCTGATTATCAGACAGCCTCTCCTAATGTCCGGTCCCGGTCTCTGGCTTCACGGAGCAGCTCAGAGTGACTCTCTGGACTCCGGGATGAAATGCCTTCAGATGGGCACCTCCTTGCTGCTCTCCACTGCAGCCACATTTCCAAAAAGGCTGGGGCACTGTGTAAATGTAAATAAAAACAGAATGCAATGATTTACAAATCATGAACACCCATATCAGCACGAACCCATACGAATCAAATAGAACAAAGGCAACATATCAGATTTTGTTTTATGAGAAATATATGTTCGATTTGAATTTCATGCCACCGGCGCATTTCAAAAAAGCTGGGAAAGGGGCATGTTTACCACCATGTTGAATCGCCTCTCTTTTTAATAACATTCTTTAAACATTTGGGAACTAGAATTTTCAAAGTGAAATGTTGTCCCATTCTTGCTGATATAGGATTTCAGCTGCTCAACACTACGGGGTCTCCTCTGTCGTATTTTTCGTTTCAAGATGGGCCAGATGTTTTCAGTATGTGACAGGTCTGGACTGGGGGCAGGCCAGTCTAGCACCTGGACTCTTCTACTACAGAGCCATGCTGTTGTATTATGTGCATAGTGCGTTATGGCATTGTCTTGCTGAAATATTCAAGGCCTTCTCTGAAAAAAACATTGTCTGGATGGCAGCATATGTTGCTCCAAAACCTGTATATTTTGTTTAGCTTTAATGGTGCCTTCCCAGATCTGCAAGCTACCCAAGCCATGGCACTCCATACATCACGGATGCTGGTTTTTGAACTGTCTGGTGATAACAGGCTAGATGGTCCCTCTCCTCTTTAATCCAGAGGATGCAGCATCCATGATTTCCAAAAATACATTTGAAATTTTGATTCCTCAGACCACAGGACAATTTTCCATTTTGCCTCAGTCCATCTTAAGGCCCGATTACAGCTCTACTGCACAGAGACTGCCTTTCTGAAAGGCTCTTTTTAAGCCTCATAATCTTACTGACCTATGACCAATTAACCTCTCAAAAATTAGCTGTGCGATATTCAACCAGCTGTTTTGCTTTAGCGTTATGCAACTTTTACAGTTGTTGCTTAGGTCCTAATTCTGTGAAACGTGTTGCTGGCATCAAATTCAAATTGAGCATATATTTGTCATAAAACAAAATGTCTCAGTTTCAAGAACTGATATGTTGTCTATGATCTACAGTCGGCCCTCGTTTATCATGGTTAATCAGTTCCAGACTCTACTGCGATAAGTGAATTTCCGTGAAGTAGGATTCTTTATTTATAAATCGAATATATTTGTAGTTGGAGCATAGAAAACCTGTTTACGACCTTCTAAATACGGTTTTTAACATTATCAGAGCCCTCTAGACATGAAATAACACCCTTTAGGCATCTTTACTGTTATCATTGCTGGACACGGAAGCAGGAACGGGGAGACGAGGAATCAGGATCGAAGGGTTTATTTGAATCACTCCAAATGCAGGACACAGGAACATGTAACATCAAAACGTCAATGACAGACCAGGAGTTACAGGCTCTGACGTGGACTTAAATACACCGGACGAATCAAACTGACAGAAAACAGCTGGTCACAATCGGGGTTGCACACGTTGTTAATAAGGGGGCGTGGCACACACAAGAATCGTACAGGCAGATCATGACAATTACACTCGTATTACCCAATATATTAGACAAAATAAGACATATTAGATGTTACAAATACCATATTATTATTACTGTACATTTAATTACGAAGAGCAAAGATGCTTCCGATGCGTAGCGATGTATCATTTTCACTGTCTCGATCAAATTTTTAATGAATACACGAAAAAACGCGATAGTGAAGCCGCGAAAGTCGAAGTGCGAAGTGACGTGGGACGACTATTTTCAATTACGTATAAAAATATTGAAATATTGGCTTTTTATAATTTGCAAATCATTGCATTCTATTTTATTGTATATTTTACACAGCATCCCAGCTTTTTTGAAAATGGGGCTTTACTTTCAGCCTTTCATTCAGCTGCTCCTTCTGCGGCAGAATGAAAAGGGATACTGTCCCAGAGACAACAGAGTGGCACCCGCTGTGGAAGGGGGTGCAAGCTGCAGAGCGCCCCTTGCTGTGGTTAGGGGGTGTTTTCCAGACAGTGCTGAAACCTTAAGGGGACCCAGGCCGGGCCTCACTGGGATGGGACCACCACGGATTATTGGGCACAGTCTGCTTTGTCTGAATCTCTGCGGTGCAGTTTAGATGAAAGGAAATAAGGTCTGCATGACGTCGGTAAACAAGACTGTCTTGTGGAATCACTGTAATGATATCGCAAACTCAGGGCAATCCCCCAGGGCATGATGGGTAGAGCGTGTGAGAGGTGAACGAGCGGAAGGCTTTCCCATTCACAAGAGCTCTGCGTTCTGTTTCCGTGGTAATGTATAATATGCTTAATTGTACGGTGGTCACCCGCAGACTATAAATAGATAGGAAGACCACACGGTTTGAGTCAAAGCCGCAAGTCTTATCCTCAGGAGGAGCCCCATTCTCAGGCCTATATATTTTTTTTTTTTGCCATTGTTGTTGGTACGGTTTGATATTGGAAATGGCGTGCTTCGGCACCGTCCGCAATTCAGGATGCCGGAGCGGCTTGCGCTCTTTCTTGTGGTCATCAACCTCATCCCTCCATCTCAAAGCACCCGGGCCATTTCTTCCAGTCATGAGGGGAACACTTGGCTTTTCCAGCAGTGCCTCTCTCTCCTCAGCCGTTCTACCAAAGAGTCTTTCATTGTGGGGCACAGACAAGGGGTGCAACGAACAACATGCGTTGGAGCTCCCCCTGTCCAGAGGAAGCCAAACTGGGAGTGGTATGCCTGAGGCGATGGGAGAGCTCAGTGCTTCAGATCCGTGACAGGAGAAGAGCTGGAACTGTAGGATGCCGTGACTTATGGTCCATGGTCCTCTAGGTCGAGTCGTGGCCCCCACCCCAAATGCCATGTTCAAATTAGCTGTGGTTGGGTTTGCTTCAGATGCAGACCCATCCACGCAAATACCTCTCCCCACCTCTCCCCTGGGCCCTTGGGCCGGGGGAAACCGCACACCGGGGTCAAGCGCCTCTCCGAGAGACCAGCCAGACCCATAATTTTGCTTTTGTTCCTGATGTAGCCTCAGTGCCTCAAATTTAAAGATTCAAACTGTGCTGGAAAGGTCATTGAGAAAAAAAATGCGCACACACAAAAACGGAGTCACATATTTTGGCATAGCTGGGGGAGTACCGTGTGTTTGTGTGTGTGTGTGTGTGTGTGTGTGCGTGCGCACGTACGTGCATGTGTGTGTGTACATGCACATGCAGGCTGTAACCGTAATGATAAGTAGTA
>JAABNX020000070.1:30461363-30486889 GCA_015163995.2 Mormyrus lacerda
CAGTATGTGTTCTGCCATCTCCATGACTGACATGCAATGTTACCTGTGCTTACAGTATGTGTTCTGCCATCTCCATGTTACCTGTGCTTACAGTATGTGTTCTGCCATCTCCATGACTGACATGGAATTTTACCTGTGCTTACAGTATGTGTTCTGCCATCTCCATGACTGACATGCAATGTTACCTGTGCTTACAGTATGTGTTCTGCCATCTCCATGACTGACATGCAGTGTTACCTGTACTTACAGTATGTGTTCTGCTGTTGTATTCTGTCCCCAGCAGCACTGCGCTGTGGAGTACAGTTCCTCGGAAACCTCGCTGTGGGGAACCAGACCTGCAAAGACGACATTTGGATGGACACCTTTCCCCATCTGTTCTTGTAAGTGTCCCATTTGTGACCACCACTGGGTCCAGTCTGGTCCTGTTTTGTTACAGATTTCCCCCACTGCTTTCCAGAGTGCAGTTTTAAAGAGGCTTTCGGTTGTGGCAGAATGTCATTTGGATGGATGTCTGCTCCATTTCTTCCCTGTAAATTTTTCCCTGGTAGAGACTGATGACTGGGAGTTCTTCATGATGCCCCCCCTGTCGTTAGGAATGGAGTGATGGCAGATTAAGCACTACTTAAGGACTGTGGACCCTTTGACGCACCCTCTTAAAGGATTTTATAGACTATATAGAACACATTGAGTAAACACTATTCCCTACAAAAAAAAAATGAATGAAATGGCATAGACAGGCTATGCTAATTAGTATAGATGTATCGATACCAAAAACTCACGGTCCGATAATATCGCGATAAAAGGTTCATTGCAATTGTCCTGACTGAACAATCCGTGCTATTATAAAACAGAAACAAGCAGTCAGTAGTTCCTTTATAAAATATTAATCATTGCTGCAGCAGCTGGATCTTTTAATCGAAACATAATCTGCAATTCCGAAATAGTGTTTCTGCCATTTTTTCCAGCGGGTCTGTTTTTACCGCGTAATATATAGGCCACACCCATACATACTAACACGCTAAATAATGTGTGAAAACCGTGCACGTGTAATATACCGTTCAGTTCAGTCCATCATATCCTGACTGCACTCGATTGCTCCATGGGTCCGGCTCGCCATCCTGCTATGAACTCCGTTAGGTGGGTCCCTGTTCGGCGAAGCACATGCAGGAATCAAAATCTTCGGAGGTGTCAATGTAGCGCAGAAAAAAAAAACCAATTCATCGTGATTTAAAACATTTATTCCATCTTCCTTTTAGTTGAATTAATTAAAACAAATCTTCTTTCACCGCATAAGCTGTCAAAAAAAAGTTTAGCAAGGTTTTTTTTTTTGTCATATTCTAAATCCTTTGGCAGCACCTCAACCGCTTCTGCAAAACAACAACCCGCGCTCTCCACGTTACTTCGTGACATCACCTCACGATCTGCATACAATCGTAATTGTAATACATGTTTTGTAATGGATTTAATGTGGGTCACACACGGCCAACAGAGAACAAAGCATTCATTAATGTAGTATGTATTTTTTGAGATGGAGCTTATGCGAGCAAACTAATGACGTGAATAATGACGTAAATAATTTTGGTTGATATCGGAACAGTCCGACAATGGTTTTGAGGTGTTTTTCTCATTGCGATATTGCAATATTACGATTATCGTTACATCCCTACTAATTAGCCTACTTGGGAAACGTGCATTATCTGTGCACAGTAGACATATAAAATCAGGCTCGCTGTGAGTAAAAGTTACTTCTGCCTTCCTCCATAAACTAGGAAACAGAGAAACCCCATAGTTTACCTAGTAATTTTATACCCTCTTAAATGTTCTTCCTTAAAGAAATCGAACGGGCCAAAATGTTTTGGGGTAAGCTTGGAGTAGCTTTCTTAGGTAATGCCGATTTACTGTAAGGCAGAAGTCTGTAATGGAGTTGCAGTTTTTACATGAAATCTGTCTGCGGGTGGTCTGTGTGTGATGTCAGGTGCTGACCTTTGGTCTGTCTGTTCCCAGACCATCCCCGCCCCCACATCCCATTAATTGAATGTCCCCCTGAACCGGATTTCCACGTCTGGCAACGATGGGATTCCTGTGTGTTTCTCATAGGCTATCAGTTCCACCAGGATTCTTGGGAGCCCGTTAAACCCCTATAAAGTTACACGAGTAGGAGAGAGGAGGCTGCAACACTAAGCAGGCTCCTGTCAGGAAAATTGGAAATGCCACCAGTGTGCCTGGATGAGCGGCATGGAAGCTGTGCCGTTCATAGCCACTGCTGTGTTGGACACCGTAACTGGAACAAATGGTCGTGTGGTATCTCTCCAGTGCAGCCAGTCTAGTTAGCATCATGGCTCTGCTATACTGTTCATGTATTTAGCTTTTTTACAGGGCTGCTTAATGATGATTAGAGATCAAGGTCCCTGGAGGAATTGGAGTTAAGGGCCTTGCTCAAGGACTCGGCAGTGACATCACTCTGCCAGGCAAAGGATTTGAACCAACAACCTTCTCCCCAGGATCAGAGTGTCATAATCAGCAGGGCCTTTCCGTTTTGATGGTCCAGCAGCATCTCTCTTTGCTAATTTTTGTTGTGTCATATAACACCGTCTGCATATTTTTTAACGTTCTAAGCTGGTGGATGACTTTGTTCTTTGTACCCCCCTGCTCTGTACCAAGTGGAACGACTGCGGAACGACTGCAGTTTCTCCTTGTTCCGCACTGAAAAGTAGCTCTGCAGTGACACAGACACTGAGATTTATATGCTTGTGGGAAAGCTCTTGCACTGTGGTGTGGCACCAGCAATATGAGAAAATATGACTAATTTGTGAAGAACATCTGATGACGATCATCATCATCTTCATGGAGAAGCAGTTCCAGACAGGATGACCTCATGGGACGGGGGCATTTTTTCCACACCTCAAGCTGGTGGGGGCCAGTACACACCATGATGCAAGAAGATTGTTAGACAATGGAGACATCCTCAACAAAGGAAGATCTGTGACACCCATGCCAGTTACTCAGATGCTGAGGCCTTTCTGGATTTGCGTTCATGGCGAGTGCAGTTGTTGTGGTTATGATGATGTTGATCATGCTGTAATTCATCGTGTTTTAAATACTTGTGTGCTTGACTGGTCTTCAGACTCTTTCTCCAGGCCTCCCTGATAAACCATGGCGAGTTTATGGCTCTATTTTAACACTCATCTTAAAAATTTAAGCGGATTCTCTTAGGCTGTAAATCATGCTGTGCTAGAGGCCCTTAAGCAAACCCTGAGGCAAGCTTAACCATCACACTGAATACAGGCTGCCAGACTGTGCATGGGATATAAAGCAGAATCAGATAGGTGAATAGTTTCTGAAGAATGAAGGTGCCGCTTTAACGTTTCATCATGTAAGTTTCCTCCAGTTGTTTTGCTGTTCTGTGACTCTGGTAGACTGCACCTGTTTCCTGCACACTAAGCTGCTTCTGCAGCAAAGTTCCAAACTTATGCTGTGGTAGATAGTCCTGGTGTATGCTGGATGGATGGATGGATGGATGGATGGATTTCTTAGACAGGTGTGAGTCCAGAAATGCAGTCATTTATTACAGATTGTGTGTAGACTGGATTTGCCCCCCACCCTTAGTACAGACTGTATAATGTACTGCTTTTACCCCACCCTTAATGCAGACTGTTTAACGGACTGGAATTACTCCACCTTTAGTACTGACTGTTTAAAGGACTGGACGTCCCCCCTCTATTAGCGCTGATCAATTGGGCACATCTGGGAAATACAACTAGAGGACAGCAGTGCTGTGAGGACATTATAAATGTTTGCGGCAGGACTACCTGATAACTTTCTCGTGAGTTTTGTTGTAAGGTGGGAAGTGATGCGTACCTGACCATGTTTGGGTTAACCGCGGTGGATGCCAGGGCATCGCTAGGCCAGAAGCAGCCTCTGTTTTCCCTGGCACTCTTACAGTAGGATTGTCCTCTTTTTATTCAGCTGGTCCCAGTCGTGACGGTGGGGTTGGGGGAGGGATTGCGGTGTATCAGTAACCTCATGGTCCAATTGCAATCTACCCTCACTGACCCCCCTCACCCTTGCCCACCTGGCTTCACCCTGACTTCTGCTGGAATTCCAATAATGCATGGAAGGCGGTCCTGGCAGAGCCTGACCGAAATGGTCGAGTGCGGTGAGAACTGCATGCTGCCGTCCCACCCCCACATGTGCGCGGGGGCCCGTGCTGCTACCAAAGGCCCTTTTCAGGAGCCGGAATCTTTGCACTGGTGTGTCCTCTTCATGTTGGTTCATATAGGTACAGAACATAACCTGCATTTGTAATGACTCTCTTGCCTGTTCCACTGCATTGCTGTCTGGCTCGTAATGCTTAGAAATCATGCACCACTTGTTCAAGATGGCACAGAAACCTTTTAATAGTTCCACCTGAAAGTCCAGTCACTTTGTTCACTGAATCACCATAATTGTTGACTGCTAAGATGGACTGTGATAAATCAGTAAAAACAGTCTCTCTATGTTCACCTGGGTTACCTGCTGCTATCATAACCCACGTGTGCTTGGCAGGGAACTCCTGGACCACGGTGACGAGAAGAGCGCGGCCTACGGCGCCATGGTGCTCTACACTTGTCTGGACCCCAACAAAGTGGAAGAGATGGTCTCACATCAGGAGCATCGGGATGTGACCAGGAAGGTCATCGCACTGTGCCAGAAGCAGCCAGAACTCGACTGGGCGTAAGTGTCAATGAGCTTGGGGTATGGCTGCATGAGTTGGACTGGGCGTAGGTCTTCGTCAGCTCAGGTGTGGGTGTATCAGCTGGACTCAGTGTAGGTCTCACTCAGTACGTTTACATGCACAGCTAAGTTGAGCTACGGTTATAGCTCGACTGCGCCATTTAATCAGACTACTGTACTTGTCCCAGTATACAGTACATGCGTAGGAGGGGAATCGATTTATTGACTGGAGTATGCCTGACTCCGCTACAATAGGTGGCGATATGGCTTCTTTCAGCTTGTTAGTAATGGGCTTTTTCTAGTTGACCTATTGCATCACAGACATAAAAAATAATCAAATTAATAACAATGGATGCATGGACAAATGAAGTGTCACAAGCTTTAATTGCAATCTGGTCGGAAGAACAGATACAACAAGATCAGGAGAGCATGACAAGAAATAAAATGTTTTGTATAATACAGAATGACAGTACAGCATTGGAATTTTTCAAATATTGCAGTGTGATTTTGATTTATAAATATTAGGGTATTTATGAACCCGTGATTTAAACAGCAGTGATGAAAATTATACTAAAGCAGTGGAGGTAAACTTTAAACTGATTTTTAAACATATACTCGATCTTGAGAAGGAATAATCATTAAAATTGCAAAACTTGCTAGGTTTTTTTCCTATGACAGAGTGAAAATGTTTTAGTGAGATTTAACCTCCCTATGCTATAACATCCGTAGCACATTGAAGGAAAGAAAAAGCCTGAATCCTAATCTAGCTGACTAGCGATGTAAGACTTGGATGTGCATAACATGCAATGTAGGTATTAACAGTTAACAATTACCTCAGGGTAGGGTGTAAGAGCTGTACTTAGTGTGGGTGTGGGTCTCTGTGAGCTCAGGATATGGGTGTCTGTAGGTCCCAGTGAATTCAGGGTGTGAGTGTATGACCTGGACTGGGAATGTGTCTCTGTGAGCTCAGGTTGTGAGTATATGAGCTGGATTGGACTTTGGTTTCGGTGGGCTCAGGATGTGGGTGCATGAGTTCAACTTGGGCGTAGGTCTCAGTGAGCTCAAGGTGTGTTGCGTACAAGCTGTATTTAGCGCGGGCATAGGTCTTGGTGAGCTCAGGATATGGGTGTTTGTGCTATGTTTAGGGTGGATGTAGGTCTCAGTGCGGTCAAGGTGTGAGTGTATGAGCTGGACTGGGTTTCGGTCTCTCCCCCCATATACAGCTGATTGTAAGCCTTAACAGTCTATCCCAGGACCTGAGATGGCCACAAGTTCTCTTGCCAGTGCAGTGACCGCTGCTCCACATTCCGATGGCGGGTTGCCACGTTGTGATTTGCAACAGCTAAACTGGAACCGCTGCCTTGGGTCCACGGCCAGCGCCGCAGCTTGCCCACTGGGAACCTCAGCTTTCAACAAGACAAAGGAGGATCGGTGTCCTTTCAGCCTCACGGGGTTCAGCCACTCTTGTATCCGGGTGAATTTATGGCAGAACATAACAAACAATGAAGGCAGGCCACGAGCCCAGATCTTCTAGGGATGCTACAGTTTTGCTTTTGTTTTTCTGTTGTAGAACAGTGAAACCTTTTGGTGCTATTTTTATGGACCCTCTCTCCAACAGCTGGACGTTGCTCTAATTTTGGTCTCTTGCTCTTTTTAACATTGTCAGATCGATCACCAGTGCAAAGTCGTTCCTAAAATATTGGGTTGTTCTTACTATTATTCATTCTTGTTGAAAATGAAGATGATAATGGGGAGGAGGGTGATGATTTCTTCATTGTGTGGTTTCTACCCAAAGTGACCTATTTATACAGTTATGAATTTCACTGGAACAGTTGAAGTTAAATAAGTAATTTAAAGGTAATATACCAAAGCCCGTACTGTGAATGAAGCGACAACCCATTGGTTAACCAGTACTCCACCTGCTGTTATATGTCCTGCATTCCATTTTATCTCCCTTACAAAATTGGAGGACTTTGGCTGTATTTGTGTTTTGTTGAAATGTAATATAAATTCCTTTCAGTCCCCAAATTTAGGCTTCAGATTAAACAGGGAGAACAAGCAATGTGAAATGTGCATGAATGAAGATTGATCCTGAGTATTGTTATTCTGCATGGAAAAGATAACAGTGAAGGAGGACTTGGACAGATGACTGTTAAGGTGTATGTTTGTAAAACCCAGTGTTTTTAGTAGAAGCAGGTTTAATGTAAGGAGTCAGTAAGGTTCTCTTTTCTATTGTGAAAACTGACACTGATCAGAGACTAATCAAAAGCCTCGTTTCCACCAATGCGATGCCGGTGCTGCTGTTGGTCTTTTTCCCAATCTGGCACTGGATCCACGCATTTCCACTGCAAAAAAATGGCCCTGGACAGAAAAAATGGTTCCAGCAAGGCAACACAGAAAGGCTGGGCTCAGAATTTGGCACCATCATGTCAGCAAGAAATGGGCTATTGCATCCAAACCAAATGTATACCCGGAAAATTCAATCCATAATCGACATAATTTAGTCTAATAACCTTGGTGCTGTTAGAGAAACAACTTGCCAGCTTATTAGCGGAATAAGGTTACAATAAGGTTTTTTTATTCTGTGAAAAACGAAAGATTGATGTGCTGGGCAGATTTAATAATAAAGTAAAAATATGGTGCAGGTCGAAAAAAATAAAATATTGTGGTGTTTGAGTGCCAAAGAGATCAGGAGGTGGACTTCAGTTCAGTTTTTAGCATTACTGCATGATCCTAAAAGGACAGTGGTAATATAGTTAGCGAGAATAAACTGACGCAGACACACTGGGAGACAAAAATGTAATAAAATAGATTAAAATTGTATGGATTATATTTGCTGAAAATAAAATATTTAACATAAAATATTACTTTGCATCAAAGCACTTAATATAATTCACATAATTGATGCAATGTGACATTGTTTTTTTTTATTCTGTGAAGAACAAGAGATCGATCTGTTGGCCAGATTTAATAATGAAGTATAAATATGTTTAACAGTAAAGTGTAAATATGGCAGAGGTTGAATAAATAAAATATTGTGGTGTTGATCTTTAAAAGGACAGCAGAAAAAACGAGGGAGAATAAAGAATAAAGTCACACACACACTCACACACACGCAGACGGAGAGACTTTGAGGAAACATAGTGGCGACTGGGCAGAACGAGTCACACTCGGTAAACGGTTTTTTTTTTCCTCAGTTCGGCAAAATAAATCTAAAAAACAATACAGATTATCCTTTGCTTCACGTTCACTTCTGCCTGCGTAACATTTCTGTTCTGTTCAATTTTGAAACTGGTGGAAATGCAGGCTGGTTTTCAAAGGACACCGAACCAGAACCAACCCGGCGTCAGCTCCATGTTGGTGGAAACGAGATAAAGGTGACTGTTTTCAAAAGTGTAATGGTAGCTTTACCGCTATAGCCTCACGCCTCTAGGGGGTAGAACCCTGCCTCTGAGTGTATGGAGTTTCCATGCTCTCCCCATGATTGGACAGGTTTCCTCTTGTAATCCAAAGACGTACAGTTAGGAGAATTGGTGCCTTGAATCCTGGTTGTTTCTTCTCTGTAAGAGGAATACCGTGACCCGGGATCCTGGACCATGGATGAAATTGTGAGTGTGGATTGTATCTCAGTAACCTTCTCTTCTGCTGTGTCTCTCCTGCTTCCTTTCAGAGTGTTAATAGTTACACAGCACTTCCTGAAGTCTCCTGAGCTCACTGAGAAGATGTTTGCAGAGATGAGCTGCCCTGAGAGGTAATCTTGCAAATACTATGCAGGTTTCATCCCTCACATAACAGATTGAAGAGTGGTTACTTGAGACAGATGGGCATGTCTAAAATGTACAACATAACCCTGAAATGATTTACTTTTAAAATAAATCATGAAAGATGCAGTACTGTGCAGAAGTCTTAGGCATTCATAGAAAAATTTTAGGGCTGTTTTTCTGGGTAGTAAATGTATATTTGCTCCGAAAAAAACACAATCTACCATTGCAAATTAATAAGAACACAATAAAAAGTAACAAGAACTACTTTCGTTCTCCAAAGGGACACTGAAGTCTTGTTGGATAGCTAGAACACTGCTTCGGATCCAAAACCTCTCCTCAGGGGCATCTCAGCTATTCTTTACAGTTGTTCAGTTGTACTACCAGCTCACTTAGTTCATTAACTTAATTAGGTATAACCCTGTATGACTTATTCATGAGTCAAATATGGTGTGCTAGTGGTCCCGTCAATAAACACATGGTTACTTTGGACAATTACTGTAAATAACGGGGTGATTTTAGGAGAAATTAAATAGCTAAGCTGACACACTTTGACTGACATAATATCATAGTCCACCGACATGAAGATTATTTAACCATCGTTTCTTTTGACTGCCTAAAACTTTTGTACAGTAACTGTATCTTCCTCATTTTATATGCCTGTATATTTTAGTGCAGCTGGTGGTTTAATAGGGAAAATTCACCGTGAAACAATTTGTGCTTCCGAATTTGTCGACTAACCCTACAGACAGAGCAAATTTACCGTTAATTGTCCATGATGTCACAGTTATGAAATTCTTTAACTCTAAGTTTTAGTTTTTGTATATATTTAAATTTTCGTTCATGTTTTTGTGTATTAAAGGCACAAAAAAAAACCTCAATGCATCTTTCTTTTTCAAGCGTACTCTATCTTTAGTTTCTGATGAACACGTACTGTTATGAAAAGGTAATCAGAAGTGAGATTGGGTGAGATGCTTGAGATGAAAGTCCTTAATTTAACACTTGGGAAAGGAGAGCTACAGTTAAAATGAGTTGCTGCAACTTCAAAACATAATATGCCATTGAATATTCACCTCTGTGAGTCAGGTGGAACTCCAGGAAGGGGGTGGGACTGGATTTTTCATCTGGGCAAGTCCATTTCATGCTGCATTATCAGACTGTAAACTGAATAAATCACACAACTCAAGTTCGTATAATTAAATATCATACAAAAGATGTAGCATCTCCTATAATCCATTCATGAGATCTTTCATTAGAAAATCAAAAAAAGTTCAAAACTGTTTGACCTATATTGAACTTTAATTATAAGCCTTTTAGTTACTTAATTGCTATGTGTGATACAGGTAAAATAGGGCTGAAACGCATTCAGTTTAAAGTTTCTTTCAGCTCCTAGTTTTGCTCAATCAATAGTTCAGTCAACACTGGTTAATTGAGAGCTCAGGTCGAACAGAAGCCGATCGACAGTCAGCTGCTCTGCCAGGACTCAGAGACCCAGGGAAAATCCTGTGGGATCCTCAGTCCCTGCCCCCCTTGGTTGTGAAACCTTACAAGCTGGTCTCTGCGGGTTTCTGCTAATTTGGGTTTAGCACCTCAACTCGTACCAAGTCTAGGTCGCTCCTAATCTTAAGAGATATGGTTATCATGGATGCCTCTCTGACAGGCCTGTCTTTCCCAATCGATCTTGCGGCAGGGTTACCCTGCTGGAGCTCATCGCAGCCCAGCTGGGGGCACCGGAAGAGCTTCAGGAGCCTGTTATCCTGCCCGGGCTCGCAGAGTTTCTGGCGACCTTCTTTGTGGATCACTGTAAGGCTGTGCTGGAGCTGGCCTCTGGGCCCTGCCCTGCGGACACGGTGAGGCCCAAATGGGCAGGAGGGAGTCTGCGAGGGTGGGC
Source organism: Mormyrus lacerda (assembly GCA_015163995.2). Lineage (NCBI taxonomy): Eukaryota > Metazoa > Chordata > Actinopteri > Osteoglossiformes > Mormyridae > Mormyrus > Mormyrus lacerda. The sequence goes on from JAABNX020000070.1 coordinate 30,471,729, forward strand.
GGATGCTCCAGCAGGCAGATATCGGTCATGCAATCTGAGTTCCTGGAACCCCTCCACTATACTGGAGTGATATACCTTGGGTAGGAAATAACATTAAGCGGAATAGGGGACCTGTCTTAGGTCTCAGGAAGGACCCAGGTGCTGTACGTGTATCGATTTGTCCCTGTAAAGCATCCAGCCGTATAAATAGATAAAATCTTAGTTTTAAGTCATCTGAGCAACAAAATAGCAAAGAATTGCCCCACGATCCTGAGGTTCCACGTTATGGGCTTGGGTGGCACTGATGGTCCTATATTCGTATATCAGCCTATTCAGTTGTCTTGCTCTCCCCCGCAATTAAGACCCACCACGGGCCAGACCTTTACCAAGTCCAAGTCTGCCATTTCTCCTTAGAGAGACATTCAGAATGCCCAGCTCTCATTACCTGCCAATTCTCAACCCGTCGGGGGAGATTAGGCCTGGGTACTGTGTCGTTTTTAACATCGCTCCCAAGTCCTGTTCCTGACATGCATGTAATTCCCGCTTAAATATGCTTCTGATTTAGCGATATGAAGAGTACAATAACTGATTAGATGACTTGGGGAAGTAGCCTGTGAGTTGTCATTATAACCTTGGCATGTTTCGATGTCACTGCGCCAGGATCCGTGGCAGTCTGGCAGATAAGGGGCTTTAGATTGAATCTGCCGCTTGTTTGATAGGGTGACACACCGGCCTTGTGCCGGCACGGGTCGTCTTCCGAAGGTCTTAGTCTTGTTGCCTGACTTAAAGCTCCAGTCATTTAGGATGATATGGAAACTGGAGCAGCAGTAATTTACAGCCTCGAGACAAATTGCATACTTTGTATCATAAAATCAGCCTCATGTTTACAGTAAAGCTCAGGTAAGGAGATTAACATTAGGCTTTCAGAATCAGTGTGTGTGGAAGAGCGGAGTGGAGAAGTAAAATGACATAAGTGAAATGGCAGGGTTCTAGAGGAACTGAGGGCTGTTCTGGTGTTTTTAAGATGAGTGATCCCTGGTCCTTAGACTTACTTCATTCTTCCGTTCCCTGGCGGAACCCATGACCCTGTTCCGTCATTGCAGGACGCTCTGACTGTCACAAGGCTACTGGACGTGCTGTGCGAGATGACCTCGGATCGTAAGCTGTTCATGTTCCTGCAGGATCACCCGACGCTCCTCAGCAGCACCGTGGGTAAAGGCCTGCCCTCAAGTGCATGAACCCGAATGAAATCAGTCTGTCATCACAGGCCTTCAATTATTCTTATTACTTTCCCAGTCAGGGAGCAGCGGAATTTGAACTACCTCTGAAGTGGTTCAGCTGTGGGACTTTCCGTGACCTTATTGACTTATCACTGGTGCGAACAGGAGATCTGTCAGATAGTTGGAGCCCTGGTTCCACGCACAACCCCTGCCCCCTTCCCCCATCCCCCATATCTCTTACCCCCATCCCAGAAAGCCAAGGCCTTGAAGCGACGGCCTTGCATAGGCATTTGTGCTGCATGCCTCATAAACCTCTGTCTTCTCTGCCTGCCCGCACTGCTGCTAACCTGTGTGTCTGATAGGTTATAACTGTCACCTTCTCAGAGCTCCTGAAGGAGGTCCACTTCCTGGGCAAGGCAGGTCACAGTGTGTTCAGCACCATGCAAGACTTCTCCGCGGCCAGCTCGTCTTCACACCCTGCTGTCAGCTTTAAGGCGCACCTGGTGCGGCTCATCGGGAACCTGTGCTACGTCAAAGCGGAAAACCAGAATAAGGTACAATGACAAGGGTGATGTGCCTCATAATAGGTGCTTTGACGACAAAGTTCCAGAACCAGGCCCCTGATTACAAGTTCCTGGGCCGTGTTGCCCGGGGACTTTTGAAGCTCCTGGCCACTCTCATGTGTCACTTTCACACCACTCAACAGAACTAGGACCTTTATGCTAAATTAGCATGGGAGACGCAAAAAGCTTGTAGGTTAAACTTGTAGGGGAGTGATAGCGATTAATGATTAGTTATCGAAACATTTTTTGAAGTAGAAATATGGAGACACAAGCAAAAAACACGTTTTCATTAAATGTAAGGAAACTACGAAAACAATTCCATCTGTTCAGTTTTTGCTCCGCTAATTATATCTCCTTTTTTCCGTACTTCTGTGTAACTTTCAAGTTAGCGACAGTGCTTGTGGTCAACCAGTCAGCAAGCTATCCCAGAAAACGTCTACCTAGTAGTTCATGTTCGAATGAAAAGTACTTCTGGAAGTACTGCAATAGGTACTATAAGGGGTTCCAGAACTGCCTACAAGGAACTACACTTGCTCACTAAATTACAGTCTTCCTACTAAACGTACTCTCCATGCACGGTCTTCACACTACGCATAAGCTCCATGTCCATCCACTGTCTTTCTACTCAGTCCTAGTCTATTGTCTTCTCTCTTCTATGTTCATTTATATGAATATATGTATATAGGTGTAGTGTAAATTATTACCCCTCTCACCCTCATTGTGATCTGTCTTGTGGGTTGTTGTGTTTTATGTTGCACGTATGGTCATGGAGAACGATATTTCATCACACTGTACACTTATTGTGTATTGTTGGAATGCCAATGAAGCGCTACCTACTTACTTGTACTCAGGTAGATTTGCTGTGGTGTGAACATGACAGAAGTTCCTGGTTCTGGGAAAAGGATCTGGTTCCTGAAAAAATATTGGGCTATACACTGCTCTTCGTACCGTAGAGGAGTATAGTGTGCTCATAATATTGTAGGGACCTGTGCCTTGCAGTTAAAATCATAGGGGAGTGTAGTGTACTTATAACACCATTGAGGGTTGTACCTTGGCCTTAATACCACAGAGGATTGTAATATGTTCATAATACCTTGCTGTTGGGGGCTGTTCCCTGCTCTTAATACTACATGGCAGTGTAGTGTACTGATAATACTTTAGGGCATTGTATCCTGCTCTTATTACTCTAGGGGGGCTTGCCCTGCTCTTAATATTGTGGGCATCTGTACTTATCATACTGTAGAATGCTGTACTGTACTCAGAACTGTAGGGGGCTCTACCCCACTTATAATACTGTTGGAAACTGTACTGTACTCATACTATAGACAAGTGTACTAGCATACTGTAGAGAGCTGTGCTGAAATAACACACAGATGGTATACAGAGGAATGTACCCATATAAGAGTGTTCTAATTTTGTTTATGGTTGTGAAATGTCTCAGGTAAAGTGGCCGCAAGCTGCCAAATCTGTATTGTCTGGGGCTATTGCTGTGCTTGATGGTTGTGACTGATGAGTATATTCCAGGAGTCGGGTTTGAAACTGTCGAGTCGGTAGGTGGTCTCTCCTGTCACTTTTTGGATTCACTCAGGTTGTATTTTTCATACAAAAGTACTATCATAAAGGGAGAAACGGGTTGGGCATAAATATTCCATAAATATTAGAAAAACTCTTTTAATAAAATGTTGAGGGATGTGTTTGCTGTCCAAAGTATATATTATCCATGGAGGGGTCACACGTTCAAGCTGCTCCTGTTTTTTTCTGAAAGCGGTCGGGGGACAGAATTTGAGTTTGGCCAGTGAAATTCCCTGGCCTCTCCTCCAGGCCGGGCTCCGTCAGCGACTCTGCTCCAAGCCGGCCAGGCTGTCATCGCCACAGTCCGGGGTTCCGTCCACAAGCCCCCAAGTTCCCCCCTCCAGTCCCTTGCCAGCAGGAGAACAATGCACCCGCTAATCCTGGGATTTGCCTGCGGATTTGATATAGGTTGCCATTCCTGGTCCGCTGCTTTTTTGTCAAAAACATCTTCTATCCCTCCATTCCCTGATTTTGCCTTGACCCCCCCCTCCCCTTTGTTCTTTTTATGAATGGCTTGATAATGGATTCCTGGAGGTGCTGCATGTCCAATTAAACTTTTACTTCTCTCTGACAGCCCACCCCTAACACCCCCAGGGACTTTGAGGTTCCCAGCATTCATATCGTGCAACCTCCCCATTAACATGACTGAAAAGCCCCACACACAGCACACAAAGAGCTGGAGGGGGTGTCAGAAGTCAGAGGTCAGGCCTGCGAGGTCACAAAGGGGGTCGGTCATCTCTGTGTCTGCTAAACGAGTAATCTTCCTGATATTCATTGGGTACAACGCCCCCCCCCCACCAAAACACCCCCCGTCATTTCTGTGCGATTTGCCTGCCTGGGGAGATGATTTGTTTTGGATGAAGCTTTTCTTTCTGCTCAATGCTCTACTTTCAGAGGATTAATTAACAACATTTATAGCATCCCCCACAGCTGCCTCCCCACCCCACACACTTACACACACCCTCACACTCTCACCCACGCACCCTCACATACACACACACACACACCCACAAAGAGACAAATGCAGCTAAAGACGCACCATACATGACCTCGTACTCAGACAGGAGTACGCTCTCACACTGACAACCAAGCACACATGCGTTGTCAGTCTCTCTTCATCAGCAGCCAATTCAGATACCAGACTAGTTGGTACCGAGCCCTAATTAAAGTGCCCCCTCCAGCTATCATTTGGCATGATTAGGTTTGGCTGGTACTGGCACTGCTCCTGAATCAAAAATAATGTAACCAAAAAGTACATGACAAATACATGAACCGTTGTAGTACTTGTCTGTACTTTAAAGGTAGACTTAAGACGTTCTTCAGCAAAAATGCATTGGCCAACAAATATTGATTTAATATTGAATCAGGAGGTCTCCTCCATTTCAAAGTCTTGTTTCAGACACTGGACCAACCATGTTTCCTCTCCCATGCTTCTGGTACCCAGTTTCACTGCGTTTTCATGCTGCTGACCGACCTGTGGCAAGCAGGACTGCGGTATGGCAGGCCGTGTTGATGGCATCTCAGCACACATAAATGTGGCGTCACAGATTCCTTCATGCATGTGGACGTTCAGAATGACTTCAGTTGTTTCTTATTTCTCTCACCGACTGGCCAGTTGCAAAGAGGTCCCTGACTGTACAGCACTGGACATGCTGAATAACCAACTCCAATGCTAATGTGCTGATGAGGGCCTACAGGACTTCCTACACAAAAGTTAATATCTTACGTGTGCAGCTTGGAGCTGAACCCTCATCCTTCCTAATCACTCAGTCAGACTTCTATTGTACTGGTCATGTGACTTGGCTCATACTTATTGGAAAAAAACACTCTACCACACATATGAAGATCAGAGCTATACTGTGCATGGAGATCTCAGGAGTATGCCTGAGACTTGGGGTAGCACTCGTGCTTATACGTAGCATATAAATGGTTGAGTGACTACCAGAGACCTACAAAGCTGGTTGACATGGTGCCCCAAGACCGTCTAATCTGAGTGAGGCACAGCACCTAAGCTTAGCTAATGAGGCCTGGGTCTTGAGCCTGGGTCGATGACCCCAAACAGTGTGTGGCCGGAGGGGGGTGGTGGCCCTCTACCCCCCAGGATTAATCACATCTGCAGATTAGGGCCCTAATTCCCTTCCTGGAGTACTCCATTTCACATGTAGATCTTTATACCCTGCCTTGACAGAACTCTGCTAATTGAATGCCTGCATTGATCATGTGATCATTGTTGTTTTCAACCTTTTTAGACCACAGTATTAGAAATTTAGATCAAAGCTGTGATGATAATGACATCTAATCTGTTTTAAGGACTGCTGTTTTTAGAGCAGAAAGGTTTGGAGTTTATGCCAATAAAGCGGTATGTAGCTGCAGCCAAAGGGCACAGGGAATAATTGCAAGACACTTCCTTAATATGTGAATTTCATTTGTAATAATCTGGGCAGGAAGGTCCACATTAGCCTCTAAGCACATCTAGCCTTCAGGTATGTTTTTTGAGTGGTTGGATTAGGCAGCTGTTGCAAGAAGTACTGACCTTGACCTTTCCATTTCCCTTAGGTCAGGGAACTGGATGGAATTCCTCTTATCCTGGACAACTGCAGCATTGATAGCAACAACCCCTGTATCCTTAGCTCTGGAGATGTAGTCTCAAATATTGAATAAGGATGCTGGGTTGCTATAGGTATGGTGGTTAAGTGAGTGGATTCATACGTCAGCTACAAGCCTACATGTCATTCCAAGGTAAGTTTTTTTTTTTTTTTTTTGGTTGCAGCAAAATCTTAAGAACTTGACCTGTAAATCCTAACCACCCTGATCACCTGATAATGTCCTCCGTCTGCCTCTGCTCACTTGCTCATACTTCTCATCATTCTGATTTACCTGTGGGGTCTAATGGTAACCCTTTTGCTCTTGGAGTTCCTCAGACAGTCTTTGACATGTATGTTTCAGCACGAACCGGCATCGCCCTGCACATTCCGCATAGCTTTAGGCACAAATATAACAGTGAGCGATCCCCCAGTCACACCATGCCCCATTGGGCTTATCTATCATTGTCACATGAATGCATCCTCAAACGGAATGATTCTTGCTGCCAGCAGATATGCCCCATGGACCTCAGTACCGAGTTCCGACAGGACGCGTTAAAGAAAACGTGTTGCTTCACGGAGAGTGTGTTCCTCTTCTCTACCTGCCAGCTTCCAGAGGTAGCTTGCTTCAGTCACGCACATTACAGCATGGTGTCAATACAACGTCGGTATAGATCTGTCGTTTGATGATGTCCATAGGTCTCACAGCATCTTAGCTGTAAAATGCAGAGGGCTTCTGTATTGTAATTAACATGTGCATGACTGTAATTCCATACTTAAAAGTAACTGGAAGACCCCATGGTGGCACTCTGAGTAAGATAACCTGTCATAAACCGAAGTCATCAGGGCCCTTGCAGGTCTAACAGTATCAGCGTGTCATGGAATTGATGAGAGTAAAGAAGCTAACCTTTTGTAAACCTCTTCTCCCCATCCCTTCTAAATACCAAGTGGTTCCTTGAGGTTGCATGCACGAGGTTTATTTTCTGACAAGCAAAAGCCTTTTTTGTGTGTGTGCGCATGTGTCTGTTAGGCTGTGGTTGAGTTTTTACCATTGTCTGTGTGTGTGTGGATCACGCAAGGGAATCATTGTCCTGTGGGTGCAGATCAGCTTGTTTAATATTTATTCCATTGTTATTTGTAAAAGTCAAATTAAAACAGAAGAGCAGGCCAAACTTCCGGAAGTTTTACAGCAGACAGAAAGGAATCTTCCATCCATCCCTCACTTTTGTTTGTTTGCATAGGTAATTAACTTCACTCCACTGGAAATGTGGACTAATCCCTCAGCCCTAACACTCTGTTTTTTTGTTTATATTTTTTCCGTCTCGGTAAAAAACTATAGACATTGGTGGGTTGGCTGATCTGAATGTGAGTCCCTTCAGATTCCCCTCGGCTATCAGTATCATCGGGTAGACTGAAGTTTTACAGCAAGCTGGCATGAGAGCTGTTTTCGGGTGACTGATAAAGGCAAGGATCAGGCCAGAGTTTGCGTTTTGGAGAACCAAGGATAGAATGAATCATGTAAGAAGGGAAACCCTGTTTATAGACACACCCATCATCCAGCAGGAGATTTATCAGTAATGGTGATCCTGATGAACAGATTTTAAGTATGTTCCAGGCTGACAGTCCAAAGTAGATGAGCAAAGGAACAGTGCCACTCTGGTCAGTTATACTCCTGAAGCCTGTAAGAATTACGTCTCTTTGAGGTGAAGGCAGGGCATTCAGACATTTTTATTACTGCAGTTAGGGGGATTCAAGAACATAAAATGCCTGTATTAGCAAAAAACTATTCCTGACTTTTCCTTTAGCCCATCAATTCAATGACGTTTCAGTAGTACAGCTGGAAAATAGTGCATATACCAATTAAAAATAGTTGTAAACAACATCAAAGTAACTTGACCACAGATGACATCTCTGGGATTGAGCGATCAGAGACAGAAGACCCAGCTGGTGGAACTGGGAGGCGGACGATGCAGACAGAGCAGTATATTGAATGATGCCAGGATGTGGATATATTCTCTAGATACTTCCATAAAGCATTTGCATCCACTCCTTGATCTGTTAGCTCGCTGGAGGAAGAGAAAGCAGACTGAATGGCTTGGCATCATGCTGAGAAATCAGCTATACAAAGTACATACATTCCAGTATGTAATACCTCCTGTGGGAAAACTGTGCCGGCACATTGAAATGATGAGAGGCAGTGGATATAATCATCAGTGAGGGACACATAAGAGTCAACAGTAAAACAAGGCGCCTTTGCACCACCAGCTACTGTACTTTTGGTACTTCGAGAATATATGTTCAAAAATCATTTTAAAATTTACCTCCGCTGCTTTGGTATGAGTGCTGCCTGCGTTCTCAAAGACAATTGCAGTTATTTACATCCGTTTAAAATAAATTTGCCATTTAAATCACTTGAAAATAGGTTTGTGAGAAATTTATGAACTCCTTTTTACTTCATAAATACCCCAATATTTTTTATATCAAAATCACATCACTATAAGGCCCATTCAGAAATTGTGGGTATATTTGAAGTATAGTAAGAAAACAGAATATTTATTCTCATAAACAATGCACTAACAGAAAAATCAGTCAACTCTGTTTTAGACAAATTAGGTCAAATATATATATAATCAACAATTATAATGCAACTTTAAACCCCAACTCCCCTAAGAGAACTTTTGTTTCTGCATCCATTAATTCAACTATAAATCTAACAAGATCACGACTTTTTGTTTTGAGGAAAAATATCAATATTTAACTGATAAGTTCCCCAGATGTTGTGCATTTTTTCTAAACGGCTTTTCTAAAAGTCCTATATAGTAAGAACGTCAGCTGGTTTCTGATTTAACAATAAAACATATCTAATGATCATTTTAAGCAAAACCTTACAGTTGACATTGATAGTAACAGAACTGATATAACAAAGTTGTCCATCCATAGTTTTGCCCAACTTATTTAAAACAAAAACAATTATTTAATCTTAGCAAATGGATCGCAATTATTATATCTTTTTTGAACTTGAATAATAACTGCACATGTCTCATGCATTTCTGATCTGGAAAATTAAATGGCTTTCAAAACGTTTTTTTCTGGACATTACACGTACCAGAGTTGACCAGAACATTGGAACACACACAAAATGTGTTTTTTTTTTATTACTGAAATTACATATTATACAGAAAATCTATATATATATATATGCAATTGATTTTAAAACTATTAGAGTAAGCAAAGAAAAAACGGAAATCGGACTTAATTATTTCATGTTAAATCAAGTTGAATGTATGAATCAGAAGCCGGAGACTGAATAATGTGTGGGGTGGGAGTCATTTAGTTAAAATTTTATGTGAAAGTTATACCTAAAATATATACATTGAGCATTATTAATCGGGAATGTTTAATATTATTACTCAATGAATCCAATTACCTCAAAATTGATCACATTGCTCGGACCGTATGCTATTTGCTTTGCTGCTATATGCATGCAGTCCTGCAATATTAAACAAAATACTTTTTAAATTTCTTGTCATGCCATTCTGAGCTATTTGTTGTATCTATTCTTCCAACTACATTGGTACACAAATGCTACACAATTATTGTTTTTTTTTTTCATTTTATCATTGTTTTCATGGTTCATAACTGTTTTCAAGGCGGTGTTTATATCATGTTTCAGAGGCAGGATATTTGCATAAACAATCAACAAAGAAAATTGCCAGCACTGGTGATATTGGACAAAAGTATATTGGTTAGCGATCAAATTTTCCAATGCAGAAATATGAAGATGCAAGCAAAAGATGTATTAATTGATGCATCAAATATGATTGGGGTACAAAAATATTCCATTTGCTCAATTTTTCCTTCGCTATATCTTTTTTCTGCACTTCCGCCCAACTTCCAACTTTGGCTGACCACAAGCGCCAGTACTATCAGCAAGCTTTGGATGTAAGTGCCTCCCCAGCAGTTTGTGTTTGAACAAAAAGTACCTAGTCTGGAGTATGTACTAAAAGACTGTTATGGAACTGCCTCCTAGGAATTAGTCAGGCATTATGAACACAATAAAAGTTCCATAAAAAGGTTATATGGTTCCCGGAAAAACGTTTGGTGGTGTGAAACTACCTTATTTTTGTGTGAATTGATGTGTGTGCATGGATGTGTACAGATATGCGTGTGATCTATCGAAGCACTATCATCAGTCATTTTTCCACACAAAAAACCCCATTACCGCATTGGGGATTTATTTTTACTCCCCAGGGGTAGGTTACTGGCATACCGGGATACGCCCAGGCAAGACCAGGTGATGAGACAGTACAGGGTACCACATCTGGGGCACGCTTTGCGTATAGTCTGGCCCGTGTTCTGAAGCCCCCGGGGCGAGCACTGGAATGGGTGCCGTTCCTTTTCATGCATGATGCCATTAGTGGGCAAAAAGAGGTGTGTTCATTCCCACCAGCACCTGGCGCACAGGGGTTAGTTGAGCTTTTAAATGGGTAAACACTTCGTAAAAACACGGACGGGCTCTGTGCAATTAACACTTTCCACACCGTGTAGTATCGTGGGTTTAGGATCCTCTAAACCTCATTGGGCCACATCCAGTATGCAGCACGATTCCTTATGTCCTGCAAAATGATTTTGATTTTTGATATTAAATGGTCTGGGTATAGTGCTGTAATGGCACACAAAACTCGCTGTGTGCACTACAAACTCAGTTCACCGTTTGGTGCAATTTGAAATTATTTAATGTCAACTTGTCTAAATAAAACGTAAAGAATGTTTATTGTAAAAATAAATATATCAAATAAAGATAAAGAAAACACTGCATAATAGCAATCGTAATGAACTACATTCTCTGCTATTCTCTGAGTGAGACATGATGAATTACACAATGAATACATCTGCCTTTACAGCACTACCCAGGCCATAGGCAACATCCTGTGTGAATCTGCACTGCCCCCGTCGTCTCCCCCCCCCCCCACTGACAAGTTCAAAGGCAGCAAGTTGGCATAAAACTCAGGAAAACATTCTTGCAGTTGTAATCTTGTTGCTTTGATTTATTGGGACTAAACGCTACCTATTTCTCAAAAAGATCCTCTGGATAATGTCAGATAAAAGCGAGTGATTGATAGGTCATCAGTCCAGTGGATACATTTCTTTTAATTCTACATCTTTAGAGAGATTTTGCTACGTGTGTGTGTGTGTGTGTGTGTGTGTGTGTGTGTGTGTGTGTGTGTGTGTATACATACATATACACACACACACACACACACGCATATTTTTGTTCAGTTAAATAGTACATAAAGGGAATTTTCAGGAATAATGATTGCAAAGTTTGCATTTGTGAATGTAATTTACACGTAACATGTATGTTATCCAAATAACTTTGAAGTTTAGGTCATTGTTATAAACTAAATAAATAAACTTCAATTGGCTTGCACAAACTGTTTTTTTTTTTTTTTTTTTTAAATGGCCCTTTCAGTGACAGTTTGACACCTGTGCCATTCCTCAGCGGTAGCTATGCAATTTCAAGCCTAGATAATGAACTTTTTTTTCTAAGGGCGTAACAGTTCTCCAAATCCATGGTTTATGAGGTGAATAAGAAAAAAACAACACAAGCAAAAGTAAATTAAAAAATAAGACTATAAAAGGATAACTAGAATGTCCCACACCTCTGACTGAGTGTTCTGCTCTCTCAGGGTTGTTATGCATCTTGAGCTAAAGAAACTAGCCTAGCTTTCACCATGGGCATGATCACGTGTTCATGATTGGACCAAAATTGTCACATGACACACAATAAAATAAGCATGTAATGCCTGAAATTTACAAAATGTGCAGCTTGCCCTAACTCATAGAACAATGATTTCATGATTTATTTATTAATTATTTATTAAGTGTTAATTGTAAATTGAGAAATGAATGTTTGTATCTCAGTTTCAATCTCTCTTTCAGAACAGTTACACCTCTATTTTCCCCCATCATATTGGTATATGAATATTTCATTTGGTTGGTGGACATTTATTGATTAGTTATTCTGATTAAAACTATTAAAATAAGGCTTTCCCGGGGTCTTCCTGGGAATGTACATAGGTCGATATCCAGTACCTTCTCCCTGAAGTTGGCCTGTATGTAAGAGAATATTTTGAAAGCAAAATCTTCTAGTTTCAATTTATTGTGGTAGTAGTTTCTGCAGCTTGCAGGACAGAGGGCTGGTACTGACTGGCAAGGCTGTGAGAATGGAGACCCGCTCACTCGCCCCAGTCTGATCATCTCCACAGGAGACCTGCTTCAGTTGTATGACTTTACACTAGATGTCAGTGTGGAGTATTTGGCTCCCACCTAGACAAGCCTTCAGACCTCAGTCTCACCAGGCTTTTCTGGTCATTCTGACACGATGATTAATATTTGAATTCGGTTGCAGTCACTCTTTTGCTGGACGTCAACTTGTGTAGACTTTTTTTTTTTTTTTTTTTTTTATATTTTGAATGGCCAGCAATATCAGAAGAAAGTAAGATTGTCTCATTGGCTTTTGCGACAATCACTGATGGTGAAGATTCCAGCATGCACATATGATTTGTGCTCATGTCTAAGCTGCAGACATGAGTTCCTCAAGCGGTTTATTGCGTCATTGTGTGCTTTTTGGTTTCATGGCTGTCTGTAGATCATCAGGAGGCTTCTTTCAAAGTGGTGCATTGCATGTTGATTTGAGACCGAGCTCACAGCATCTACGTGTAGCCTTTTCACCTGGTTCACATGCCCATACTCTGCCTCTGTCTGCCCATGTTGGTAGCCATGAGTGTCTTGCCTTGAGGAGAACAGATGGTTGTGGCAGGGGCCAAGCAGCTTGCTCCCAATGGCTCTGTCAGGGAGTTTGTTGTCATTCATTTTCTGACAACCTGGCTACAGATGCTCCTAATTCTTTCTCATTGGGAGCGACAAAGCAGGCGGGAGGCATTAGCCTGTATGACAGCTCTCCACTCTGTGCTGATACGCCTTCCCTCATATAATGAGCGTACGTCGGTCGCTCTTTGTGCTCATTGGACTATGGTTGGTGCTAAGACCTCAGGCTCGCCTTACAAGTGTCCCTGCTGGCTCTCTGCTGGCCTTCAAGGCCGATCTTGCAGCTGGTTACGTGCCGCACCGTCATCACACTGCGGCAACACGCATCTCCCGGTTTCTGCTGTGAATTTGCTCATGTGGCAAAGGTGCAAAGTTAGAGCACAGTTACGCTGATGGCGGTTCTGTAGTTGGTTGAGTTACCAGGGTAACCGTGGGGGAGAGGCAGGTGTCAATGCACTTAAAGGATAAAGGGGAGCAGCTCGATGGTCTGAAATTGCATCAGACAGATGGAACTGGACCTACGCTGATGTGATTTACATAGACAAACGTTTATGGACTGACTCTTGGCAGAAGTGGATCCAGTCAGTGGTCAGCGTTTTGTGGTGCTGTTACATGTGGAGTGTTGTAATCGTGTTTCTGAAGGGACCGGAATGGGTTTAATGATTTCTTTATTTGTGGCCTAGTATCCCTCCCGATCAGTTATGTGTATAACCCATTATTGTCCTAAAACTTCTCAGGAGAGGTAGTGCGCCATAGCTTTATACCTCTGTTATTCCCAGAGATCGAGTTAATCCAGAACTTCCTGTGGCTGTTGCTTTGTGGTCTGGGCAGAGAATGACAGTAATCATAATATTAGGTGTGTTATTTCAATCTGTTCATATTCTCCTTGGAGGCAAACCAGGAGCGCTAAATGATTATGAGAACTTCATCCATGCAGGGAATACTGGCTTTTCTTCGAGTCTGAGTCCTATGTAATGTAGAAAATTCCAGTATTCATGGTACAGGAGTCTGCTTTAACTGCTGTATAATACATTTTGTGTCCAATTGCAAAACGCCACAGTGAACCCATGAAGAGCTAGGGAGATGACATCATTGATTCCTCCCCCCCCCAGTTGTTCTCTGTGTGGCCCTGGGGCTCGCTGCCTTCTCCTTTGCCCTCAGGCCCTCTGGCAAGCTTCCACCTTGGTTATGTGAGCCTTCAGCCTAGCCAGCCAAACACAAGACTCCGTTGTAATGTCCCGCAGTTAATCCAGGAGATCAATAGCCTGAGTTTCCTTAATCAAAGCTGCCTCCCACACCCACAGCCCCCGCAGCCCCCGCAGCCTTCGGTTACCGTTCCCCTGGCTCATGTCCTTTTCATTTGTCATCCCTGCTACACAGGGGATTATGGTCTGAATGAACTCATTTATTAGACTTATGTAATGTTTAACCAGGATCCGCGACATTACCGCTAATGACATGGATGAGAGGGTCCCCATGGACAGAACACCTGTGATAGTGTCCTCTTCACAGCTGCCCCTTGGACAGCCTTCGCTCACCAATGAACCGTCTCAGGATTGGCTGTGTGTGGGAACAAGCGCTCTGGCTCTGGCCTAATCGGTCTGGGCTGGCATCACAAGTGGATGAGCGGCGTTTACCTCTGCTTTGAGCTTCTGTGCCAGCCAAAGCCTCCAGCTTGTGCAAGTAGCTGAGCCTGTCTTGTGGGCCATCGATAGCAGTCCTGAACAACGGGGTTCCTTTACTCAGGATCATTCCTTGCTGTCCAATAAGAATGTTACTTATTTGGATAATTAATTTAATATGTGCAAACAGCTTTTTTTAGTTGTGTGTCCTGTTGCATCCTTAGATCATTTTCTTAAGAAACCGCATTCTTCAGAGTTAATGCTGTAATAAATCATAAAAAGTTCTTACACCAACTCAGCTTTAGGTATTTAGATTTTAATGCCGTTTGTAAGACGTGTCTTCCAAAAGAGGACGTTTTTCAAATTCCATGAAAGAGCAGGGAGGCAGAGGTGGGTGCAACAATGACATCATCCTGACTGATGTGTAACTAAGTGATAGAGTATCAGTGGAAAAAGGGTAGTGAGCTGGCTTTGTTTTGGTGTATAATGGCTTGTGTACCACTGAGGGCAGAGAAGACCTGTCGCAGGGGTCGTCCACACGCATGCAGCCGTTTCCTCGGTGAGAGAGGTGCAGCCCTTCAGGGAGCAGAGGGTCAATGAGGTGAGCAGGACGGCAGAGGTCTGCGAAAGAACTGGAGTGATCTGGAAACATAACAGCAGCAGTCCAGTTTTAGGGGCTTCACTCCTTATCACACCAAGTTAGGAGCACCAGGGTCAACTTCCTGCGGGTGTGTCTGTGATGGCAGATAAGGCTGGGGGTGGGGGGTGGGAAGGGGGGGGCATACCTGCTTA